>CM076093.1:13525705-13942705 GCA_038088585.1 Chrysina gloriosa
CAGCCGGATGAATATTTACAATCCTATTCGAATCAATGGACCCACTTTCTCGGATCGCATCTTAGGTGGGATCCCCCGATCGCTACGTAGCAAACCATGTTAGCTTCTGAGGGTGGAGTTCTTTAATTAAGACGAAAAAGTTTTTCGGCCGAACAGGGAGAGAAAATAGGATTATTTTTCTATGGAACGTAATCAAGGGTTGATGAAGCAAATTGTCGGGAAAAAAGGGATTGCGAATGGAGCTTCTGTTTTGGCAACCGAACTTGGAGAAAATCTCGAACGTCGAATTTAGAAGCCTTCTTTTATTTCGCTTTACTTTTTATTGTAATCCCTCTTGCTTTACAGTCGAGAAAACTAAATAAAACGTAACGAATTTAATCCCCGGGCAAGACGCGTAAAAACAGTAAAAAATACAATCCGCATCGTTTCCCGTCGGCCTTGGATTTAAAATCCGCCATCGCCGTCTCCCTCTCTTAATTTGCCAAAGAACGCGACGATTTTCTTTTTTCATTAGCGGCGGCGCGAACGAAATTACGACGAAACCACCGCAAACGCGAGCAGCCTAATTGGGCGAATACATTTTTAAAACGCGGCCGACTTGATAAATTAAAGTCGAGCCCGAAGAAGATGTATCCCTGCGGGCAAAATAAGGACGGGATAAAGTTATTATTTTGGACAAATTAGAGCCGTGGCGGCCAAAGCGGCAGGATGGACGAGATAATTTGCCGCCACATTCAAACGGAATTTAAAATATGAAAAATTAAGAGAGAGATAGAGTAAGTTTACTTTTGTGATTTGATATATTGGCAACACTAGTTTGTTTGTCAGCTACCAAACTTAACAAAAACATACATTTTTGCTTGATTAATCCGTAGATATCTTATTTATAACAGAGACGTGGTTACATCCAGATACTGATAGTCAACATTCTGCGTTTATCTGGTGTTAATTTTGTTAGTTGTAATAGAATAACTCGTGGAGGAGGAGTTGGAGTATATATCACAAATTACATTAGATATAGATGAATCGAAACTAGTGATGAAATTGAACAGCTATTTTTACTAGTTCAGACTTCTAATACAGACTTTCTTATTGGTGCCGTTTATAAACTCCTACTCTAAATTACAAATTATTTTTGGATGCGGTTGAAAACACAATTACTTCGGTTATGGCCATTTCTGACAGGATCATATGCTGTGGCGACTTTAACATAGACTGCCTAAATAAATTCCAAAGATTCGAGGACCATATACTTGATTGAGTTTTTTGATTCTATAGGCTTTAACCAACTGATTGACCAACCGACTAGACTGTTAAGTCTACTTGATTTGCTCTTTGTTAGTGATGTTGAAATGATCTCCGCTTTGAGAGTTATTACCAGCTCTTAAAGCTTTTGTTAAAAATAAAAAATAATAAAAGGAAAGTCAGAAACGTGACCGATACAGTTACAGTACGGATAACCCACCTCGTGATAAAGATAAAGATCCAGGCCGAGTTAGCCCAATGGAAACGGCGTAGGTTAAAGGGCGAGAATTTAGTAACAAGGCGGCACTCTCCAATTATATAACTAGATCACCTCTAAGTGTCTTGAGTCAGAGGGACCCTCCAGCTTCCCTAGTAGGTGGTACGAGGTTATCCGAACCGTCTATGTTCTAGATCTTTATCCTGTCGTGAAGCGACCAGTAAAAGTACTCGAAAGTATTTAAAAATAACATAAACCATACGAAAATACGAAAATAAAATAAATTCATGCAGGAGATTGATGTTTAACAGCATTTTATTGTCACTTGAGATGTATCTAATAAAATCAATTAAAGTAGTTAGATATCTCATCTACACGCTAACCGGTAAAATTCCAGCGGGCTTACAGCCACCTTACAGCTTTATCTGAACCTAATTAAAAACAAGCATATATTGTAATTCCCCCTTGTACTATGTAAAGCATTAAATATAGTATTAAATAGTCAACGTAACAAAAAACTCCTTTTTACTCGAAAACCAATCTGATTCCCCATAAGAATACTAAAATAATTGAATGTATACAAAAGAAGACCCTAAGTCTAACAATAAGTTAACTACAAGATTCTAGGAAATTTTTACCGCAAACTCAACGATACTAAAATATAAATCAAATCAAATCACGCGGGACTTATATTAGCGGAACGTTATTTCCTGTTCTCGCCGTCCGTACGACGTAGTATTCGCCATCGTGTCGGAAATTGCCCAAGATGGCGGGTTTTCTTGCACTTGATAAAAAGATGTCGAGAGACCAGCTTCTAGCTCTTACGATAATTCTAAGATGTTCTCGAAAATAAATCTTAAGGTATACTAGTTATCCTAGCCTACACTGACTCACTGACCAAGATGGCGGGTTTTCTTGCACTTGATAAAAAAGATGTCGAGAGACCAGCTTCTAGTTCTTACGATAGTTCTAAGATGTTCTCGAAAACAAATCTTAAGATATACTAGTTATCCTAGCCTACACTGACTCACACTAGTTTACTAGCCTGCACTACTTATACCAGTCTATATTAATTCCCCACAACAACGTGAAAGATACGATAATAACATTATAATTAACAAGAACAGAAAGACTCACCTCCAATTAACAGGAAAGCAACGTGGACGTTTAGTTTGAACAGCAAATCTTGGGGAAACGAAACGTCTAAATTCACTCAACGATACTATGCACTTCCCAGCGTTGAATTGCCGCGTATATCCTCAACAACGAGATTTAAAAGCGAAAACGGAATAAAATAGTCACGGAAACCAATCGTTTCCAACTCAACGTCAGAAGCTGAATCCCCACGTGCGCATGCAACCGGCGCAAGCGGCATCACAAACTTGTCAAAGCGGGGCGTATCTACGGCAAAATTTGGAGCGAGAGACCAAAAGTAGTGATACGGAAAACTGTAACAGAGTTATTAACTATCCCTACTTTGATCATGACTTCATATACTGTAAAGTTAAGTTAGATAATTTTAGGTCACCTATACGTGCACATTCATATAGACATTAATACTATTGATGTGAATAAATTTGACTCTGACCTGCGGTGTATACCACTTCAAAACATTTTTCATATATCCGATATCAACTTAAAACTAGAATTTTTATGTTCTAGTCTAGTTAAACTTTTTGATGGTCATGCTCCCATTATAACCCGCAGGTTTAGTAAGCGTTATATTCCGTGCGTTAATACTAATTTAACACTTCTAATGGCTTTTAGGGACAAAGCTAAACCTAAATTTCGTTAAACTAAAAGAATCCAGAATTGGAGCGATTATAAAACTCTTCGAAATCTAACTACCACCTTTAGGCTTGAAAAGAGGACTTGCTTCGATTTTATTACACGAACTAAGGACAATAAAGATCTTTGGAATCAGCTTGGAGCTTTGGGTATTGGAGGCAGACGTGGGTCTGATATTCCTAGTCACTTGAGTTATCCTGGAAAAAGCAATGATTTCTTTGTAAACATTTGCACCCCTAATTTCAATGTTGATCAACTTCATCTGACAGAGTTTTACAAAAGTTCCAAGTCAGAATTCTCTCTGTATACTGTCTTGTGCCTCAACTGCTGACGGCAGTACGTCAATTATTATTAATTTTATCTTTTCGTCAAGTTCACTGTTCTTTTTTTTTGTAAATGTAATAAAAAAATTAGAGGAAGTGCTAGCTGTACAACGTTAGGACTTAAATTAAACATGGAAAAACTATTGGGGATTGCAGCCAAGGACGAGTAGAAATAAAAGTCTCCCTTTCAGTAATTCTAAAGTTAGTTACTGAAAGAAAAACTTTTATTCCTACTCATCCTGCAATCCCCAATAGTTTTTCCGTCTTTAATTTAAGTCGTAATAAAAATATCATCGAATTACCGAAAGATCTTGTAGAGTTTTATTTTGTCCTTGTTTGCACATTGACAACATTGAGACCACCCAAATGTATTGCCAACACTGATGTGTTTAAATTGGCCCTATTCAACCAAATTTGGCGCTGTTGGTGGAGACTCTAAGGTTTGGTAAAAGAGTGGATGACGTGTTATCATTAAGTGGTGCAAACCGGAGTCACGCTATCACTTCTACGAATTTTATTATTCAATGATGGTTTACACTACTTAATGATAACACATCATCTACTCTTTTATCAAAGCTTTCAAGCCTTTTATCTCCGGTTTTTCAGTGTCCGTTTAAACCGAATTTACGGTTCAGTTCAAGTTCAAGGTTTAAGTTGGTTTTCAGTTCGGATTCAACTCTGATTTTTAACAAACGTCGAGTTCAACTTGAGCCGAAGAAGATACTAAGCTCAAGGTTTAAATTAGCATACGCATCATAAAAAGTTAGACAACCTATTACCTACGCCTATTACTTCTGTAAAAGTAAAATTACGTTTGAATTATTTACATGTAAAAAATGGATAAAAAAATACAATACATTGTTCTGATGATGAAGATGTTATATATTTTGTTGATCATCTTGGTCAAGAGAGAAATTAAAAATAATTCGTGTACGTCAGTGTGTTATAGCTGTTAGTTATAGACTGCAGTTTTACATAACATTGCTCGTGAAGAGAATGAAGATGGACCACCAATTAATCCTAGCATTCGGCAAATTATAAATGTGAATGCTATGCAGGCAAATATCAATGCAGAAAGCATACTGCAGGATAATAGAAGAAGGTACCACTTAATGGCCAATTACTTTCATAATTTAGCAAATGAAAATATCTAACAATATGCTAGTTCATATTGTAGTTTTGCGAAACTTGAATTTGAAATAAAATATTACTATTCAGTGTACATATGGTTAATAATTATTATAGATAATGATTATAATCAAAAGTGAGTATAAGAATAAGCAGCGACATTCGCTCAGGATTATTTGCGCGTTTTGCACTACTCCACTACTCTCACAGAGACTGTTTGAAACTCTTTGAACAGATACGAAACCACCACGACGGCATCCCGCGATGTGACCAACATCTTTGAACCTGTCATGCTGATCTAGTCTGCAAACTCGTCCGTGCAGAAATAAACCCCCATCTGGTCATGTTAGTGTAATGGCACCTTACCACCAGAAACGATCTCTCACTGTAAAGTTTGGGAAAACATCTTTCAACTACCCGGATTATGAAAATTGATATTCCTCAAGACTTCCTCTTCCCCCAAAGCTGTTTCTGGTATCTGAGCAGCCTCGCATTTCTTGTATCGTGCTGACCATTTACCCCGACGATGGTTGTGTTAATATCCGACCAGATTGATGACCTAACTTGCCGAAATCTCCAATTAACGAAAGACGACATCAGCGACTCGGCACTGCTTTGCAAACTGGAGGTGACTGCGACGTATGTCGTAAGGAGATTCACCAGAAAGCGAACTTTGTTTGACGATAACATACTCGTTTTCAAAAGTAGATTTTAAGTTCTACTGTGAGAGACCTGGGCATGGCTTTAGATCAAAACTTGACTCTGCGACCTCCCATTATATCAGTATTGCAGACGAACGCTGCTGCGAAACCGATTCTCCTATCTCTCTTAAGCATAAGATTGAAATTAGACGATCGTCCTAGTTCGTCCGAAATTATCAGATATACATCGACTTCAATATCACGCTTCCTGGTTAAATCAACGTTTAAAAGTATGGAAACACGGCATAACCCAATGTTCGGTTTACTCATGCGACTTAATTCCAACAGACTCCCGCCTAACCCTACCAGGCGGTAGTAGTAGATTTTAAGTCCTTAATCTCCTTGATCGGCGATCAAAGACCTGCGACATATGAAAGGGATCATCCCTATCGAGCAGATTTCATCAATTCTAATCACACTACCACTCTGTAACCAGAAATTTGTCGCATATAAGAAAGATAAAGAGGCCTGAGGAACTGGTTCCAGCTTCAATCAACATCGAACGACGGACCTTGAGGAGCTAACGGTCGTTATTTTTGCTAGCGACTGATACTTAGCTTACACTTTTATTTAATTAGTTCCTTCGCTAAACTATTTGGCGGAGGCGCCGAAACTAGCGAAGTAGGACCAAGATCAATTGAATACCTTCAGATCAATGTTCATTACTAGCGAAAATTGATGCAACAATAAACATTAGATAAGCTTGAAAATCACGATGTAAAAGATTAGCTTTACTCAATTAGTTTGGGCGCTATCGAAACTGAATTTAGCGGTAATTTTAGCACAATGCTACATGTTGGCACTTGTTATAGGTACTGTCACTCCCTATACGCAGATATATATTCTGTGACTTACAGTATCAATTATAACCAAGGTTCGATGAAAGAGTGGATGACGTCTTATCATTAAGTAGTGCAAATCGGACTGACGCCTTCCACGTAAGTGGAGACAAAGATCGGTTTACACTACTTAATGATAACACATCATCCACTCTTTTATCAAACCTTAATTATGACGCTTCGGCTTTGATAATAATCATAATATATACTTAGTTCTTATAAATCTAACATTCTCCTCAACTTCTCCATCCTCTCTGTACCACTCAACTGCTCTGAACTTAGCTTTATATCAATCCCTACAAGACGAAAAGTTCTAATATATATATATATGTATACATATATATATATATATATATATATATATACAGTACAAATGATGTGCACTAACACACTGGTCTAATAGCAATCACTTCCGTTACAGATTTTATTATTATTTTTTATTCACTCCGGCTTCAGGGTATTTGGCTATCAGTGTCCATTATTCTAACTTCAGTTCATTGAGTCTCATTTTTATATTTATGGGTTGTTGACATTGTTTTTATGGATACACCTCTCAAATATCAATTTATTTTTGTTCATGAAAAATTTCAGTTTTACGACATTTTAGCTTAAAACGTTAGTGTTCAAACGGACATCTAGATATTAGTAGATATAGTGAAGCAATATACCTCAATTTCTCTTCAGAGAAATAGAAATAACTGCAATTCACAGAGTAGTAGGTGTGATAAATTCGAGCAAACACGAATTTGTGCCAACCAACATTATCCAGAATTACCGATAAAAGAAAACAACAGGCTTCACGTAACACTCCAAACTCGTGAATTTATTTCTTTTTTATTAATTAACAAATTGTGTAGATTTCTTTATAAATTTAGGAACTATCCAACCACACAACTGACGTAAAGACCTGTAAATTTGTTTGGCCTGACATCTAAACGAGGCGTTCTATATCTCATTCGAAATCTCCCTCTACTCCCTTGCTCCCTGTAGAAGAGGCCGGTAGAACAAAGATCTGTCTGTTCCCATCTAGAAATTAGTAGCTGGTTCTGAGCTAATTTATTTCAAAAGCGACTCCAATATTTTATGAGTCATAAATTATGACCTCGAAAATATACAAGGTTAAGTTCAATATTTCGACCGAGGCGAACGCCAAAAATCTTTTCAATCAAAGATAACGTAGTAACAAAAACAAAACGTAACAAAATTTCCCTTTTGACGAAATCGACAACTTTTATTTCTACTTCTTCCGTGATTATTTCGAAAACTTTTTGTAACTTTAACTGTAATTGAAAAAATGAAACATATTTGTATATAAAATGTATATTTTACATATAAATAGGGCCACTATCGCCTATTAAAATTACATAGTAAACCTAATAATATATATATAAACGTTAGACATATCACAGTAAATACTTGAACCTGTAAATACACATACGAACACGCTCATATAAACATGACCACATACACAGACATTCTTATGAAACAATCACGCAGTAAACTACTTATTCTTTTTGTTTAATATTTTCATCAATTGTTTGGACATAAAATAGGGTTTTTCTGGAGATCCATCGTTTCTTTCGCTGTCTTCCACTGAAACCGCACAAATAAATAAGGAAGGAAAAAATAAATCGGGGGCACACTTACGGAAACACAAGAAGAGGGTATCAATGGCCATCGTATACACTTTGAAGAACGCCGTACAAATAAAGAAGGCACAGATCGCCACGAATATCACCGGAACGTATATGTAGGTGACTTCTGTCGTGCTTACGAATTGGAGTATGGCATACACAGATGCTGATACACCCACTATAATCGCTACCTTACTCAGGAAGAATATAAAGTCGGTTATCTAGAAACAGATAATTTCAATAAAAATACATAGCGATCGTAATTACAAATTGCTAAATCAAACTGTCAAATATCATTTTTACGTCAAACTGTCAAACATCATCTTTACGTCAAACTGACAATGTGATTGTTGCATCAAAGTTTTCATCTAACATTATTGGGCATACCTTATCCAAAACGAACACCCGCACGATATTCCTCATCAATAAGCTAAAAGCATCTTTGGCGCTCACGCAGAAATTCTTCCCATGGACCGCGCACATGATGTACGCGTTCCGATTGATAAACCTCAGGAAATTCTCAAGACACCAAAAGAAGCACTTTAGGCAGCACATTATGGCTCTGGTTACCGGATTGTCGTACTTCTTCAGTTTATGGTCAATGTACTCGAGAATGACCCGTATTATCCGGCATATGGCGATGATCAACGAACCGAAGGCCAAAGTACCCAGATGGTACCTAAAATACATGCATTTTTATACCCTTTAAGAAAATATAAAAAGCACCCGATCTTACCTCACCGTCCTCAGAGCCGCCACGGTGACGGTGAAAAACGGAATGTTCGATTTCTTGAACGTCCAATACCAAGTCGCGAATGTTGAAGCCAAAATCATCTCCCCAAGGGCCGATACGAAGAAAACGCCCCAAAATAAAGCGACGCCGTTAAAAACTACAATGGAACTGGTAAAAATTGGAAAGTAATGGAATGCTGACTTGAAACTTACTGTGCAAGTACAGAGTGGCGACATTGCTGTTTTGAATAAATCTGCAGGACGCCGTACAACCAACACCGGTGCAAGTGAAGACGTTTACTTCACATACATCTCCATTCTGGGAAAAAAGTATCCGATTGTAACCAACGTCGAATTAGGCAAAAAATATTACCTGGGCATCCGCCACATTGCAAATGCAGGAATCCGTAAGGTTTCTAACTTCGTATAAGGGATTCCCGACCGTCGAAATATATATCGCAACAGCTATCACGTAAGCTATGACCCCAAGTTGCAGAACCCATGGCACTATCGGAAAGAATAAGGCTGAAGTAACAGCTGAGACGGCTCTGAAGAAAAAATAGGTATGAAAATAGATTTTCTGTCTCTTTCTTTACGAAGGTACGTAAAAGATGAGATAAAATGTTAATGGTGGATCAATGGTGTTTTCGTATATTTTCTATTAATTTTATTTTAGCAAATCCAGATTATATAAATAGGGAACGTGCAACCAAAAAGTTAAGAAATTAATTAGCTGCCTTTTTCATAAATAAAATAAAAGCTGATCTTCTTGTTCTTTACAACGACGGTAGATAGGAAAAGAAGTAAATTGTCGAAGTGCGAAGACGTACCTATCTTTATTAATATGCAACTATTGTAGTTTTCTCAAAACGTTCGTCATAAATAATTGAAATTATCAAAGTTGGCTTTTATCTCATATTTATGAATCACAGAAAAGTGAAACATTGTAAGAAAAATTATCCATACTTACTTGCTTCCTTCTTTGATCAACGCGATGGCCAATACGATGCGTTTTCTCAGAAAAATAACAACCAACAGTAATATACCCAGAATCACCGAAAATGCGATTAAAATACCCAACCACGTGCCCGATTTCATAAATTCAGCTTGTAGCCAATTCGCCGCGTTCTCGTAGGCCGTCGGATTGGCTAAATAGTACTTGTAGTTTTCGGCAGCCCAGTAGACACCTGAATAAGGAAGTTTTGTTTCAAATATTTTTTATGCAATTAAATTAAATTAAACAATAATTGGGTCTAGTCTTGAGACGTCAACGTCAAATGTCAATTACACGTCAAAATACAGATACATATATATGTATACGTATGTTAATGTCGATTTTTAATAATGTAACTTTCCAGGAAGCGGAATATTACATTAAACAATCGGGGATGCATCAGGAATAAAAACTTTCATCTTCATGATTAATGTACATGCAGTCTAACCATGTACTCGTGAAGTCTCTTAAGATGGTACAGCGCATTCAATTGCCATTTTTCACGAGTAAATGGTTAGATTGTACATGGGAGGGTGGACTGAAATACTACAAATCCACCATGGTAGAAATACAATAGGTATGCCGTTAAAGATTCTAAAATGAGTTCGACGTGTTCATATTATCCAATGCGCGTCATCAAGGCGCCATTTTGAATTATCTACTGCTGGTGCTACACTGTGTTAATATTGTATGCTGAAGATATTTATGTTAATTTAGTATTATCCATCTTTTGGGACATTTAATAAATTAGTGAACATCGAGTCCCATATTTCTTTCTAAGAAGCTAAATTACAACGTCCCGTGTCGGATATTAATGCTATAGTTTCACGTTTGTGTTTTTAATTCTGTTAATATGTTGATTAGTAACTCCTTTTGTTATGCAAGATAACAAAAGGTGCAGACACATATAACATATGCAAATAAGAACAATTGTTTGTTTGTACATACGATTATACTTCACTGACGAAGATTGTACGAAAACATGAATTATATAGAAATGTGGATGCTTGTATATATTTATAAGAGTATACCGTTGGTATGGTTAATTCAACTGAAGTACGTATCTTAATTGTATTCTGTTTGTATTTACACTTCATTTATGTCACTTATTATACCTTATTATACCTAGTGTGTTACTACCATGCTTTCATAGGTATACCTCTGAAAATTTCAGCCATTTTGAACGCTTAGTTGTTGTGCGATAGCCATTTATGTTAGTGGATGTTAGTGCTTTTGTAAAAAATGGAAAAGCTCGAATATCGTAGCGTGTGATTAAATTATTGCGTTTAAAAAGCAATACGCCAACGCAAATTAAATGGGAAGGACTTTTTGCGTCGATTCATAACTATTAATAAAACTTAAATCCGCCACTATACTCCTGAGACGAAGGAAAGTCAAAGCAGTGGATTGAAAAGGGAGAAGATGCTTCCAAGAAAGCGAAGACATCGGCTGGGAAAGGAATGGCAACTATTTTTTGGGATAATCATGGCATTGTATTCATCGACTATTTTGGAAGAGGTAAACTAATAACGGGGAGGTACTATACATCATTACTTGTCCGGCTGAAAACAGAAATTCCATAAAACCACTGTATTTGGACTAGAAGAAAGTGTTGTGCTATCAAGACAAAGCCCCGTCTTAGTATACCTACGCACTAGCGGTTGACCGCCAGGCGGCTAGACGTGCGGCTGAACGCGGTACATAGTTTTTCATAGGAGGAACCAAATGCTGTACGCACTATATAGCCACTTTCGGCGGTTCACAAATTTGAGGCGGCCCGCCTGGCGTTTAGCCCTTCGCCAATGCATTTAGCTCGAGCGATTTAGTATTTTGAACGGCGAACCGCTGCTACAACCGCCGCGCTGCGGTTAAACGCGCGTCTAGCCGCCTGTCGGTCAACGGCTAGTCGGCAGTAACCATGGCCAGAATATATTAGTGTCGGTTGATTGATCACCTACCATAGTCACCAGATCTAACCCCGAGTGACTATTGTCTGTTTCCTAAGCTCAAACTTTGGCTAGGAGTATACAGATTTTCTTCGAATGCGAAGGTCATACAATCTGCAAATGCGTATTTTGCGGAGCAAGAGGCCAACTACTATTTGGACAGGACTAAGTGTATTAACTTAAAAGAAGACTATGTCGAAAAGTTAAATTACTTTCAACAAGAAAAAAATGTTTTATGTTAGGCTCAAAACTTACAGTCCACCCTCATATACGTATATCACACTCTATTTTTACTCTACTTTTAGTACTCACAGAAAGATAGAGCGCCAATAGCCGCCAAGATGGATAACCAGACAAGAACAGACGCAATCCATCGCAAGATCACTATGTAAATGATGCTGCCAAGAATGCAAATCGCAATTCCCAACAGTATTTCTTTCCAAGAGTTCACCATATCGCTTACTATGTCGTAGCCCATCTGAAAATGGCGTCTGTTATAACTGGAGATGTAAATAATATTTTGAAAAATAGAAGAAGTAATTGAAACAATACCGTCATAAAGCTCGCTTAGATAATTGGATACTTAAAATAACCAATCACGGTCTAAATTTTGGGCGGGATTGTTTGAATTATTCTTGTTACTGTTTTAAACAAAACAAAACGTGAATTAAATTTTATAATTTACCAAAAATAAGAAAGATCTACAAAACCTAGCAACTGCTACGTAATTATGATTTTAAATATAGTCTGACGTCATCATCATAGCGGTTAGTCGTCAGTTGCAGTCTGCGATTGACAAAGCTTAATTATCCTCACAGATTATTGGCATATGCAAATTGTGCTTACTTTGAAAGCTTTTGCGCAATTACTTGTTAACTGTCCATTAACGCACCTAATTTATTATATATATATAGAGAGCCCCTTACATTTTATTTTATTAAAATTTCGGCTCACGAAAATAGTTCACTATTATTAATTAGTAGCGGTTGCTAGATTTAAAACTAAACCCTTCTATATCCCAAATGCGTCAGCTCACATCCAAGTAATTCCCAAGCAAATATTTGAGAAGGTAACAAGTCCAAGGGGACGAATGGCCGTGCAACGTCAACAAACAAGTCTACAAAAAGAACGGGACAACACATTGAGATAATCACCAACAAATCTACTACAAATGTACACAAGCGTGCCAGGTGTGAGAGGTGACAATAACACAAAACAATGCTATACAGAAATCGTACAATAAGTGCTACGTGTAACATGCGATTGAGGATAACCCAGAAGCAAAACGAATTAAAGAAAAAAAAAACAGAAAAGACGATAGTTGACGGAGTACAAAGTAAATACGCCGAAAATCAAACACAAGGTACATCCGTTTATTATAAAACTTTACGTGATGCCAGTGCCAAAGATGGTGCATGTTATATATACAGCTATGTACAGATTGTAAATAAGTAGAGAGACCCTTCATTCGTTTTTCTAAGATGTCAGCATTAATTTGTAAACTATTAACTGATCTCGAATATATACTTCTTTTACTCTGCGTAGACCTTAGTTTCCAAAGTTCAGTAACGATTCATTATGATCTGTTCTCCCAAAATATCGAGACTACTGTGAACACTTCGGCTAAGCTTTAATCGTCCAATCCACCCCGAACGCTTGGATCTTAACAATTTGACCATTGACACGAAAAGCAACTTTCTCTAAACATCATCAAAAATTTGGAAGTTTTTACCTGGCATCAAGTGTACCAGCGATGTTATTCCCAATTCTACAAATTTCCCCAATTTTAAGAAGGGCACATATTTCACACATATTTCTAGCGCATCGCCCTTCTTTTAACCCGCCAAAACTAATTTAGGGACTTTTTCGAATGGTATTACTTGTACAAAGTAGAACTCTAAAATGCTTTTTCCTTAGATTTGGTCGTCATTTTGGAAACTTTCGAATGATCTCGATGTACACCATTCGCTAATAACTTCGTTTTTTTAAATGTTGTTAGTTTTATAATTGGATGTAGTTCTTGTGTGATCGTTTCGCACTGGTAATCCGACTTCCGAACGAAGCAAAGAAGCTCCTACCTGTTCCGCTTGCGACAGTAAAAATAGCGAACTGTTCGCTTTAGACACCAATTCGCTGGTTACGTTTACCCAATCTGAATGGTCGACGTTCGAGAACCCGCTGGGTAAGCATCTGTTGAGTACTGAAAAAGATACTTTTAAGATCAGAAAATGAGACCCGGTAAAAAAAAGGGAAGAACGGGAATGACATGAACGAAGTTTAGGAAGAAAGGAGGAAAGGGGAAAAGGCGACAATTTTTCCCTAGAATGGAAGCATAAGACATGCAAATGCTGGATTATAGTAACCCTTGATTGACGAATAGATGTCGCCATCATAAACACAGATTGAAAATAATGGTTCCTGTATAGTCATAAGTTTTTGGAATCAAATTGCGACTAGCGATCTGTTACGGACATTAAGTCAACCCTTCTACCCGAACTTGTTGCTGTCATGCCTAAAATTACAGCTGCTGAGGGGTAATTCCCCAAAATTCTACGTGCTAAATAAGATAATTGTCTTCCAGCTTTCATGAAGTAAGCGATTAACAAAATTAACCAAATTGCTCAATTAGATGTCACTCATAGAAAACCGGTTGTAACTTTAGATATTATCTAAACCAACATAACTACAATATGTGAAATTTTTCAGATTTCTAATTCCATTGGTAAAACTACTAGACCATAACCAAAACATGCAGAAAGGGGGCGAAAAGAGAAAAAGGCAGGCAAGACCAACGAGGGTAACCAAGAACATTAAGTTTTCTACATCGTTTCCTTCCCAATATTCTCCAAAATCAAATTAATTGTCTTTGTTTCGTTTCGTATTTTTCTGTAGTGGAGAGACAATACCTTTTCCGCGTCATAGCTATCTGAGAAAAGACGGACACAATGCTGAACGGTGAGGGCCAACCAACTCCTGGCCATATCCAGGTAACGTTTCGCAAGCGTTATCTCGTCCCCGGGTACCCCGGCCACCTGGCGAGAGCGCAAAGAACGCCTGTCTTCCATCTTATAAAGACAACGCTTTAGTACTGTTGGTGAAAAACGTTTAGTGGACACAAAAAACGGAAACAGAGGATTAAGACGGAAGTCGGCGCGATTCGGGACTTACCTGGTGTCGACCGTAACGCCCATCGAGCACATTTCTCTTCGTTGATTAAAGTTTCCGCAGTGTCTCGAGTAGCTTCAACGCCATACTGGCAAATCAATTCGACACCATCTTGGCCCCGGTAGTAATACTCGGACGATTCATCGGGGCACTGCGACACGCAAACCTGAAAGGTTGAGAAATTTCGTATAGATCTTCATTATCAACAAATACGACCACAATTTCTTTTCTCGCGATAAATACCTGAGGCGTATTGCATCCAGTGAAGGCCACCGATGGATTGGCGCACTTGGTAAGATCGAAAAAGAACAGGTACCGCTTATCGAGGACGTGAGCGTCGTAGCCGCATCTGGACCCACTGGAATCTCTAGGGATTAGGAGTTTATCCGGATCTCCGTTCGTAAAAGCTGCGATGCAAATTTAATCTGTACTTACTCTTGGATTGCTTTGTTTATATTTTTAAAAGTACACGTAATTATTATTATACATTAGAAATTCGGACTTACCATAGATGCCGATACCGATCCAGCATCCGATGAATACGAGAAAAAGAGCCAGACAAATAACATCTGTACATGATCGATTCTTCAACGGTCCGTGGAAATCGGGATCATAGCGTATAGGTTCCCTGAGAAAAAAAAATAAATATGAATAATAGGATCATCTAGGAAGAGTAGTAGAATGTATAATTTACGAAATTAGCAAGAAAGAGCGAACTCTATTAGCTTTTATTATAAACATCTCAACATTTACGTTTTAAGAAAGAGTAAATGAATCGGTTATTACTTAAACACCTTAAGTCATTTCTATGCCATTTAAGTCAATGACTTAGGGGGTTTTACTCTAAATGAAAACAAATGAAGCACTCTAACCATAAAAATAATATTAGTAGTATGCTTGGTGCAAGGACGAAAAACGAAGAAGAAACTGCTAAAAAGGAAAATGATTCAAGTTACAAACGAAATGTGGTAGCTATGGCCAAGGTAAGAGAGATGGCGTATACTAATTACTAAATGAAAAATACTGTAGCAAAAACAATGGGTGGCATCTCCTGCAGGTAATTATACACCTTAGTCTTGTTTCACAAAGTATTTCAAAACTTGTAGGTGCCCTTCAAAATGCAGCAAAAATATTGAAGAAAATATGATCAAAAGAATTTTTGAATATTTTTATAAATTCAATACAGAAGACGAGCAGGACATATACCTTCATGGGCTAAGCTAGAAATATTCAGCAAAAACCAAAACGAAAAGTTGAAGGGAAAGATCGTAGTTCATTACTTTAGAGAAGGCTCCAAAAAGATTAAAGTGTGCTAAAGTACATTTTGCATGCTTTACATGCTATATCTACAGATCGAGAGATACGGATTAAGAAGTTATTACTAAGAAACGATATCGCTCGAGACAAACGAGGAAAGCATTCAAAAGGAAATACAATTGCTGATGATGTCAGGAATTCAATAAGGATCCACACCAGCTTGTTTTCTGTAATACAACCCCATTATTCTGAAAATGAGTACCAGTATGTTGTTAAACTTTATGGAAAACTATTTACCAGAAAGCGTCTATTTTCGGATAATTGTCCGGGTCAAAACAAAAACCACTGTGTTATTCGATGTTGTATGACATTAGCTGAGTCTGATCGCTTCAAAAAGACTGAGCAGTTTTTCCCGATTCGTAGGCAATCATTTCTCGCCTGCGATCGGGATTTTGGGATAATTAAACGAAATTTTAAAAAGTACGGCCGGATTTATGATTTACATCAATACACCGAAATTATTATTATATACGCGCAAGTTTAAAAGACATTTTACTGTTCACGAAATAAGAACTGATGACATTTTGGACTTGGAAAATTGGTGCCTGACATGTTATAAAAAGGATAGTTCATCACAAGAAACACAGAACTTACAAAAACAGGAAAAGTCACATTTACCATTTCCAAATTTCGTCACATCATACTCGATTCTTCAAAACCTGTATGTCTAACGGCTTCAGAATTTATAAATGGTGAGATATGGCATACCTTTCATTAAGCACATGTAAAAAGGACAAGAAACGGCAAGGTAAATTTTCCAGAGGCTATCGGCCTTAATCATAAAGTTCCCAAAGCCTTTTTGCTTTGAGAAGGTTCGCAACATCCGCCTGTGTGAATGTAAAACCTTCTATCGTCTTTATCGCAACATCCAACCGATTAGAAGCAATCGACGATCTCGTTATCCACTTTTATTACAAAAAAGTTCCAATTGTCTTCTTTAACTTAGAAAGAGTTCGAACCAAAACCTTTGATTGAATGCAATACTTTCTATTTGTTACGATGTGAATTACAGAAATATGATGTGATCACCTTTTTGTCTATGGCACCTGCCTTTAATTGAACACTCATGGAAACTCTAAATATCCGCCTTCTGAACGCATACGCTCCGATTGACACAATCTAAACACTCGTCCCAAAACCATCTACCGGCGAAGTTACTATTAGTTGATCTGTACGAAACAGTTCTTTAAAGTAAAAAATGTTATTATTTAATTTGGGTTAAAAAGAGTTTGTGGATTGTTAAAAGAAAACCAATAAATAAAATAATATATGTAGCAAAGAATTAATGGGTCATTTATTCTTGGTATTATTACCTCTTATTTGATATTTTTCTAGAATTTATATGCTATAGATAATTAAATATAATATGTTAGTAATTAAAATTATGTTTCAGTAATTGAAATAAATTTGACGATAGTTTAATTAGAATATGGAATATAAATAATACATATGTATGTGCAAATAAGTTTGTTGTATAATAGTAAAAAATATGCCATTCGGTACGAAATTTTCATATCCAGAAACACTTAAATAAATATAAATTTTTACTAGAAAATTAACTTCATTAATAGAGTGATAAATGACGTAAAATTCAGATGCTCAAATACAATATATGAATGTTATGGTATGGTACGTTTTATTTTGTCGTTGTATAACTCTCGCCTGAGATGATTTTTCAAAACTTTTATATGTAATAAATCGGCGAAAGACAAAGTACAAAAATCCTACAAAAAAACCTTTAAAAATTAGAGATATTCCTAAAGAAAATAAAAACAAATAAAGTAGTGTAACAAACTAATAAATCGGCAAAAAAAAGAAAATATACGAAAATTTGACGCAGAATAAAAAAATATTTTAATGAAATAAAGAAATTTATCTTTTTTAGTGTTAATATAAAGGAATGTTATATTTTATATCTACATACACCGTTTTATTAAAGCGAATGTTGGTAAATTTATTAAAGATATTCTTAAACTTACTATTGTTTAGAATCCTAGTTTCACATCATTTATCACTATATTAATGAAATAATTGTTCTCATAAAAATTAGTATTTATTAAACTTTTCTAGATACGGAAACTTCGTATTGTATGGCATATTTTTTAATATATACCAAAGTTATTTGCAAATATGTATTATTTATATCGCATATTCTAATTAATTTATTTTGTGTAGTGGTTATAATAGATTAATTTTAATTACTAAAACCTTAATTCTAATTATATTTTCTTATTCATAAATCTTAGAAAAATAACAAATCAGAGACAATACTTGGAAGAATAAAGGACCTATTAATTTAGTACTATATTATTTTATTTGTCGTTTTTCTTTTAACATGTCACAAACTCATTTCATAACACAAATGAAATAATAGCATTTTCTACTTTAAACAGACCAATCAATAGTGACCTCGCAGGTTTTGAGACAGGCGTTTAGATTTAGATAATCGGGGCGTATGCGCTCAAAAGGCGGACATTTAGAGTTTGGATGAGTGTACATACATACACCTTAATACTAAAATTTACTATGAAAATTTCAATTGAAGTTGTTTAGTTAGAGAAACCTTGCCATATCATCCTTTAATAAATATTCAAGTTTCGATGAATTTCATCGCGATATCCTGCTGGTTGGAAAAAGCTTTTATTATAATAGTTTTCCTTTGGAATACACATAACTGCGGCTATCAACCTTTGGTTTAATTCAAAAATTTCAAACGTCGTCCATGCAGTAATATCTCATTGATTAAAAACTGTCAGCGCTGTTAGTTTTCCTATAAATCTATAAAAGTTCCTTCGCCTTTTTTAGGTTAAAGGCGGAAATGCTATCAACTTTATCCTTCTTGCGACGATATCTCATTGATTAGAATGAGCGCGGTCCTATCAGTTTTATCATAAAATTTCCGATAGTCTTCTTTAAGTTAGAGAAAATCGGAGCCAATACCTTTGACTTAATCTAAAACTTTGTCTTTTTGTCGCGTTATCTATTTGGTTAAAAAGATGCTACCTTTTATTATGAAAGTTCCATTCGTTTCGTTCGAATCAAAGGGAGATCGCGTTATCAGGTTTTAAATATAAAAGTTTCTATCCTTTTCTTCGTGGCGATATCCTGTCGATCAGAAAAATTCTTGCTATCAACTGTTTCGAATTGAATTCATCAATACTCACGCTATTTACTTTTGTTATATACACAAAGTCGAATCATCTTCGCTGTAATATTTCACCGATTACAAACGAGACTGCGCTCGCAGTACACGTAATCTTTTTGTGTTAGACAAAATAAGCACTATCAACTTTTGTTAAATGCAAAATTATCGATCCTTATCCTCGTCTAATAAGTAAATAAAGAAATACACAAAGTTATGACAACTCAGTTAAATTACTCAACATGCCTGACTTAAATCCGAGAATATCCGATACCGTCAAGTGCTTTTACTCAATTTTCTTTGTACATTAGCCAATTTGTGCTGACCTTAGAACTCCAGAACTCTATTAATAAATCATCGACTAAAGAATACCATCGCTTTTACTATAAAAGATCGTGCTATTATCTTTTATGAAATAGGTACCAGCTGATTGACTGTCTCATATACTTGGCTATCCTTGGATTAGAGGTAGCGCGCGCTTACAACTTTCATTATAAAAGTTCTAATAGTTTCTTCAAGTAAGAAATATCTTACTCGCGGTATCAATTTTAATTAAATATAAAAATTGCGATCGCATGATTTTTGTCACAAATTTCATCAATTTTTTAACAGTCCACGTTATCAACTTCTGCTAAATATACACGTTTCAATATTCTTCATGGCAATTTTCCATGACAATTAAGCTATCAGCTTTTATAATGTTCATAATAAAAAATTACGTACGAGATCTTGAACTAAGTACTTGAAATCTAGACATGTAACATATCAGACTCTCTTCTCCAGTTTTCGATCGCCTGATTAAAACATCAGGTCCTACCGAGAAATAGGAAACAAAAGATAGAGTGATGATAAAATATTCCATTTGAAATTTATCTTAAACCGTATTTTCAGTAATTAACATTTTTATCTAAATCTGATCTTCCGCTGTGACTAAATACCAGGTAGTCTAAGCTACTGATTAGTGATAAATACGAATACTCGAATGATTAATTCCTTAGTAATCTCATTAACCTTCCTATATTCACGTCAAAATATGAAACACGTATACTATACTATATAAGTCGGTCTCATAGACCGTATGCGTGAGTATAGGAAGGTTACGCAGAGTATTGTATAATGAGATTATTAATACACACCTACGTTGGAATTTGACAATTTAAAAAAGTGTATTCTTTTTTTTCGATCTCTGTCAGCTGAATAGATCATCCCTTTATAACGTTACATGCCGAGTTGAGCGAAGAGGGAAAATAATCCTTTTCTCTTTTTCTTCTTCGCTTCCATCTTCACCCTTACGTCCTCTAGAAAGCAACAACGTTTTATAAAATTAAGTGTCAAATGAGGAAGTCTAAATGGCATAATGGAAACATAAAATTCTTCTGTATCATCTAAATGTTGAAGAAAGGCAGAGGTTTTAAGCCATAAAAGATCAAATGAAATTGCAAAAAAGTCTATCCTCTTTTTCTTCCATAACTTTACTCCCTAGCACTTAACCTATTTCGAGATATAGTCAGCAACTTTTTTCCAATTCGGACGTTTACCAACAAATAGATGAAATATCCATGAACTATTCTGAAGTTGCACAACCTATTGAGCAATTAGAAAATTACTCACTTATCTACAAGAGACGCATTAAATTACATAAACAATTTACAAACTGCTGTAGAAAACTTGACGAACACTATAAGAGTCGATGTTGCTCAAAAATTCTGTGCAATTTTAACGAAAAACCCGATTTATAGAAGGTTCGGTTTATAACTGAAAATCAAGGGAGAGGAAAAGGAATATTTGACATTTGCAAATGTTACTTCACTGGATCTCAATGCATTCACTACACCGTCGACAGCTGAATGAATCGACAACGGAAACTTAGCTGATGTTGCAATTCTATGCGGCTTACCAGAGCGGTTGCCTATTGGCCCAGTGGACACCAAGCCGACAATAAAAGGTAACAATATTATTTTACTAATATTGTATATTACATACCTACTTTTCTGCGGTGCACCACTGCCGGAACCACCTTTTTAACAAACTCTCCTTATGACACTATAAAGTGTAGAACAAGATTAGTACTAACAGCGGGAACTACCCAAAGGAAAAAGTACCATATAACTCCCATACGGATTTAGGATTGATATCGGAACTAGAGTAGTTTGAGGGAAGAACAGGGAGGGATATAAACGTGAATCTGGAGGCTCATGCCACCGTACTCCAAGCCGCGATTATAGCCATGTTCATATGAGCGCAAATCATGATACTCTGATGTCTCTGGAAAAAAACGATAATAGAATAAAGTTAATCTATAATGGACACCCAGACATCGGCGGAAACAAAAGGCAAACCATCTTGCAGAGGAAGGAGCAAACAGCAAGAAAAGAACGGGGACCCAAGCCAACGTGCCGAACCTTTTATGAAATAGTAAGTACTGAAATAAGGAATATGATAAAGAAACAGAAACTGAAACAGTGGAGAATAATGTGGAATACTTCAGATGCGAGAATAGAACAATTACGAATTAGCAGGAGAAAAATTGAAAATTCCAATTGAAGTTGTTTAGTTAGAGAAACCTTGTCATATCATCCTTTAATAAATATTCAAGTTTCGATGAATTTCATCGCGATATCCTGCTGGTTGGAAAAGAGTCCCCTATCAGCTTTTATTATAATAGTTTTCCTTTGGAATAGAGAGAACTGAGGCTATCAACCTTTGGTTCAGTGACACTATTGATAGGACACTGTTGTCTTAGTAAAGATCTTCACGCCATAAGATTAGTGGACGACCAAATCTATAGAACCGGTGAGGAAGAACAGTGTCACAGCATGTTCTCTGTGAGTGCTAGGAGTTGAGTAGTATAGAACTTAAATAATTTGGATCTCCAGGAGGCAGATAAGATAAAGCACTATAAGCCATTGGGCTTCAATGTAGTGGAACCATGTCCTTAAGATAAAAGAAAACAAGATATCGAACCAGAAAAGGTTTTCGTAGAGACAGCATTCAATGAGAGAAAAATCGAAATCCCAGAAATGTTCTTCTGCTTATAGACTTGCCTTCGTTCAAAACCGCACCACGCTTACTAGATTTAGTTTATGTTACAAGACGTATGCAAATTTTGTCATTCAATCCCTTTAAGTTGTTTACGCGTCTGTGTTTGACGAAGCAGAAGCCGTAAATGAGCACGAACCTGACACGCACCGCAGAATAGAAAGTGTTTGGAAACGGGAGGAGATCGCCTGAATTCGGTCGAGCGGCAAAATCGACGACAGGAGGAGGCGCCAAAAATTAACGAAAATAAATCACGGCAGCGATGAAGCGACGGTAGACGCCAAGTTGATGTGGGTGTTGCGCACGGACGCACCAAAACCGCTCGAAACATTGTCGGTATGTCGTCCGATGAGGTGCCACTTCCTACTTAACCGTGTGTTTATAAATAATCCGCACGCATCCGTAAATCGGGTAGTATGATTCGGCGACTTCTTGTGGCGCCATTGCGAAACCAGTGTCAGTCGCATGTCACGAACTATTCGTACAAAAATACGTAGGTGAGAAGGTGCCAAGACGATCTTCACTACGATCTGATGTTTTTAATCTCGAGAAGGGTGTATGTCTGGATTGAGACGCAAGGGCTGGTCGTCTTTCGGGTACATTTTAGGGTGGGTATTGATTGGAGTTGTGGCATGCTTGCTTGAACGGGGATGATTCGTTGTTATTTTGTTTTATTCACTTTCTCATTTTCGTTCTACATTCTAAATCAACCCAAACTTATTTCCGAATTCAAGAGAGTCAACTGTATAACCACGTGAGAACTTTACAACCAAATTAAAACGGACACTTGTTGATCCCGGTGCTATTTTACTTTAACTTTTCTTGACTGGTTTCTTCTTTGCCTCGGTCCGGTCTGAACATTCGTCATCATATATTGAGGTCAAATGCTTACGCACCGCGTCACTAACGCAGAAAGCAAGACGCGGAAATATCGTAAAGATGCCACATAGCAATGCTCCACCGCTTTAATGGCTTAATAGCTTTAATTGCATACGCACACATCTGTATTTGTGTACGTACATATCCAATTGGATATTTGCTCCAATTACTGGAGTAGATGGAAAAACCAATTGGGAATGTAATGTAACGGTGGCCGCCTTCCCCTTATAGGGTTTGAAAAATGCGATGAGTTTCAGAAAAGTTGATATTCTAAGAAAATTATTTTTCTTGATGCTGTATTAAACAAATCTAATCATAGCAGCAATAGTAAAAATAATAGTAAGTGTGATATCTGAATCAGCTGATCATGTTCGCAGTATATTGTGACATTTGAATCAGATGATCGGTAATGCTACATGTTTCGAATCAGGTGATCAGTATTGACATGTTTTCAATTAGCTGATCGTTCTAAATATACAAATTAGTTGATTAGGTTTGACGCCATATTTTAACATTTGAATCAGCTGATCGATCTTGACGCCATGTTTTGCATCAACTGATTGCCTTGATGTAATGTTTTCAATTAGGTGATCATTTTTGACAGTATTATCCAAATCAACTGGTTGGTCTCGATACCACATTCTGATCCACCGTACTAATAATATTTATTTTTCTAACTAAACTTAATCTTGGCACATCTTAAAGCTCCCTATCTTCAGCGAAAAATATCGTTATTAAAAAAGTAGAGCATCTATGTACATATGTACATAAGTTTCGAATGAGTGAGTTACACTGAGGTTCATTTGTTAGGCAACTCTCACAGAAAGCTGCGCAACGGGTTCACTGTAGACTATATTGCATACATGGTAAGATAAAAAAGTAGTACGACTTAATTGATTTCAATTTTTTTATTGAACTAATCGGTACAAATCCTTCGTAGTCCTCGAAATAGCACCCTTGTGCTCCGATACAACGCGATTCCCACTGTAGCGCTCCGTTTGCGCTACAGAAATTCAGTCCTGCTACCTTTTGATCCTACCCTGTATACCAATAATTGTCACGGAGGGAATTATGCTTTCTTAATCGTAAATTGCAACCACAGACTAGTTTCGTCCTTTTTAGAACTCTTCAATACGGTATAGCACTCAATCAATTCTCACAGCAGTCTAGGATTAATAAAACAGGATTCCCTCCGTGACAATTATTGCAATGTAGTCTGCAGTGCAGCCATTGCACAACTTGCTGTGAGAGTTGCCTAACAAAGGAACCTCAGTGTAGGTCATTCATTGGAGCAGTATATAGCGTTTTACTTTTTTATTCATTTGTAATTTTGACTCTCTCAAGTATCTTTTTGAAACTAGTTTTCTATTTGATACCCTTATTAATTGTTTAACCCGCAATGATTCATGCACGATAATTTAGGCACACACATATGTGTATATGTACACACGTTATCATTTATCAGAACAGCTTATCCAGTATTTAACAAGATAATGGGCATCAATAATATTTTCTGTATTTACATATACGGAAGAGGGGAAAGAGAGGAAAAGAATTCAATGGCTTCGTCAATAACTCGACGATGTTTAATTTCCATTTATTAATCGATCTTTAGAAGCTGCCGAACGCAAACAAGTAAACAAACACATAAACAAGGACGATGTCAACAAGGAGAAAAAATTGTGCGCACACTCCGTCTACCGTAGCTTCCAAAATCAATGACACGCAAACAACCACGTGTTGCTGCGTATTGTTTTTATCAGGAAACGTGCAAACAGTATGTACGTACATAAATGCAAATAAATACTCACAATATTCATCGCTGGAGCGACCTCCGTCGCCACTACACATAATTTTGATAGATAGACTGCTAATTGAAGGGAAACAAATGATAAGCACTCCTGCTACGATATTGACTCTACCATTATGTAAGTTGGCTTGGTCTGGCCTTATCTACCTGGATAAAACGTTGTATGACGACGATACAGATAAAAGTGAATTTGCTGGTTCGAGGACGACCTGAACCGGTTTTTCTATCCTACCTGCGTGGATACGTACGTATATAGTTGAATGAAAATACGTGTCGGTATGAAAAGAGAAAATGAAAGAGGGAGAGGAAGAGGAAGACAAAATAAAGGAAATCCCGTTATTAACATTGCGACCGTAATTTTAAAGTGCTTCCGTAGTTGAGTAAACAAATGAACTGGGAGGAAATGAAATGACAAGGAGGTTTTAAATCTAAGGAGGCCATTCTTAAGTAGCATAAATTGATGGCATGGTACTACGAGCGCGATTCGTAAAGTAAGTTCCGTTTGGTTATTTAAAAAAACACCAATACATAAAGTGTATTTTATTATATACAACTGAAAGCTACTACGTTCAGCTATTTTTCTACATAATTAGCATTAAGATTGAGACATTTGTCATAGCGATGTACCAGTTTCTTAATCCCCTCTTTATAGAACTCTGCGCCTGTGAATTAACCTATGCTGTTATTAACAGCAAGGGGGTTTGTTGAGGGTGGTGGTTTGTGTTTCCCAAAAAAAAAAAGCAAAACAAAAGGCAAACACTTTATTAGAAGCTGCAAAAAAGGTTAAGAAAAGAAAAGAACACAGAGAAGCTTGTCCTTAAAGGTTATATTTAATAACTACAGTATTTACGAGTACGCGAGTAATAAAAGAGAAATTTAAAAAGGTTTCGATATGCGATTATAACGGTTAATTGCAGTAATGTAATAAGTGATGTCAAGCAGGGCACGCTCGGGCCTCGTGGAAGGTGAAATAAAGTGGTTAATACGAAAGAAGTGGTGAACGGTAATCGGCTGAAAGATGGAATGTATGTTACGAGTAACCTTGGTCCTGGCGCCTTGATCTCTAGCAATGGGGCTGAAAACGGGCACGCTGGGGGACCTTCGGTGTGCGTTGGAACAAACGGCATTCGGTTGAAAGAACGAATGTGTGATACAATCAAACCTTAAGTCCTGGAGCCTTGATCTCGAACAAAGGGGCTGAGACGGGCACGCTGGGGACTGCAGTAGGAGTATCCACTGTATCACACACGTGTTGTACGAATTCGCGTTCTACACTGAATTAATCGAGAGCGTCGTTCGATTAGATTCGCTAAGAGAACGAGTCGAATATCGCATATATGGCGAAGTACCGAAATGCCGAAATTGTAAAGCTAAGCGTAGGAGCGTAAGAGCATAAGAGTCGTGTTAGAGGATCGAGAGATACTCTGAGAGTCTCTTTTCTTCTCTAAGTCAAAAGGGTTTTAAAGAAGAGTCGAAATCAACTGTAGCCAATCAGAAGCGGACAAATGGACAACTTCCAATTTAGGTCATGCTGAAGCGAGAAAAAAGGATCTAACATGCAGGGGTGATCGGCTACAACCTTTTTATTCCAAGATGTCGAATTTGAACAAAGAAGGCTGTAAAAGAGATAACAGACGAAAATTCCTCGCATTGCAGTGGATATTGCCTGAAATAAACCAAACTTACGAACCTCTTGTAGAGTTCAACGAAAACAACCAAAAACTGCGAAATGGACCGAACTGGATATGGACAATCGCACGAATGATAAAAGATAGAGATTTTTAAGTCGCAAAGGAATTCGATGCAGTTATGCTTCGTAAAATTTCTTTAAAAAAAGGTACATGAGTTTAATTACTGTTTAGAATTCTGTGAACAGATGTTGTCGTTTTTAGTTACAAAAGAAAACAAGTTTAATTGGATGTTAAATGGATATTAGTTCGTCCTTTTCGAAAAATACGGCACCATCTTCTAACTATACTGTCACTCATGACATTTTCACCATAAACAGAACAAAATTCGCGATGAACCTCAGCAACTTTCATGTTCTTTGCACATAGAAATCAGATAACAGCACGCAGTTCACAGTCGGCGGGATTTTAAACGTTCAAAAGAGCACGAAAGAATGTCCAAACGATTCTTTCACTAGCACCGCCATACTCACATTGAACCAGACTACAGCGCTGCGTTAGCCCCAATATCTCCACTGCTCTGCTCACTAGGCGGAAACCGGGCTTACTTTATGAATCGACCTCGTATGAGAATATAGGATCGATTCGATCTACTCAATCTCGTCAATTCTACATTGTCTAATTCTTTTAATTTACTTAAAACATAAAAGGGGGTCACGTGCCCTTTGTTATAAAGGTGATTTTCCAAATGTAAGCCGACATTACCAAGAAGTAATCCCGTTATGGATGGAGACATGTTAATGGATAAATCTTCAAAAGTTAATTTTACAAGTCTTCGGCTAAAAGGATTTGATCTTACAAAAGTTTATGAACCAGCGTTCCATATGGCCAAACGCGCACTGCACATAAATTTGCTGGGGAATCACAATATTCTTTTGAAAGAGAAAAGGACATCATCAGCTTAAAAAGGCTGGCAAGTACCGGTTGAGATTAGAAGTGTAATACTACTGGTGGCGAAAAGCTTTATTTTGAAAAATCGTCCAATTGAGAACTATAAATATCAAAGTAAATATCACATTCATAATTGCGGATAATATTGGTTTACAATCATTTCCCACAGTTCGACTATGATCTCATCCATCTCCAAAGGATAACTTGAAATAGGAGGTCGGAAAAACTAACTTCACAAGTTTTATCAGTGTTGTTCGTTACCGAACAACTTATCGTAAAACAACAACAGGTAAACCTATGAATTAAAACCCGTTCAAACGAACCCGTTTTTACTCTAACTATATCAAATTGGATATCTACATATTCATATTTTGATGTCCGAAGTATCGTATTCGATGAAGAAATCTTGAAGAGGAAAGCGTTAAGCCCGATATTTCCACTGAGGATGTCGAAACACGTATCCAAATGGTATTGGGTCAATTAATCCCCGAGATATTTAGTATCCTGTACAAGAAATTCAAGTCTATATCTAAACGTTTTTGGGTCCCCTCGTAGAAAGCAAAACAATTCCCTTTCAATCTTTACCTGAATTGCGGTTAGCCTAATTTTTAAATCTTGTGTACTTATTGTTATAAAATCATTAGGTAAAATTTAGGAAGAAAGTTTTCCTTGATTTGGTGAAATTGAGAAAATGAGGTGAAATGCGAAACAGTTGGATAACGAAGCTCGTCGCCAGAGAGACGGGCACTTTGTGATAGCAGTCCCGAAGATCTGCGCAATTTTTAATTCTTACGAGGGAACTAAATGTCTCAAACAACTTTTCGGTGCAGTCTTGAATTTATTGTGCGAGGGAGTAAATGTACTTAGGGGATAAAATGCCTCAGACCCTAACTGACCTGTATTCGTCTAGATTAGACTTAAGTGTATTACAGTTAAGAACGTAAGAAAAAAATTGGCGGTCTCAAACATCACTATTCTTATCGTGAAGAAAGAATCGTTTCGAAAATCGCAGAAAATGACACATCTAATAAGAAACAAAACAGTCTAATTAACCCAATTTGACATTATTCCATCGTTAGCCATTAGGGCAAATAGCAAATATTGGAAAATAGGTAAACAAGCTATTACTTTCAATCAATTTTATCATCTCTCGACTGTTGGCACTATAACTAACGACTAACGTAGAGAAAATGAAAAAACATATCTCGAGTATTGGTAACACAATATTCCAACAAACTGTTACTTTTCAAATCCATTTTAACATTTTTCGATACCTCATCTAAATGAATTGTTATGTACACTCCTTTAAAAAACGGTCCCACTTTCAGAAATTTCAAAACACTTATATACGTCCAAAATATTCTTATAAACAACTTTCAGAAATCCAAAACTAACGAAATTTCTACGACCAAAGTGAAAATAATTAACACTTACCAAAAGCCCGGTTTAAAATATCATCTAACTCCTCGTCGGGAATCTGAGCATTTTTGACGTTTTGATTAACCGACTTTGGCATTTGGTATTAACTTATACCAACTCCAAAATACGAACATTGGTCACTCAAAGTTAAAAATTTAATGAATCAATGTTTCAATATTCTTTATCATTCTTCTACCATCCTAAGAAACTAATTGTTTTGATTTATGAAGTGAGATTCTCATTACACGAAAATTTTAATTAATAAAGAAAAATTAACGAAAGATCGCTTAGAAATCGTTTGTATCATCGGTTTGCCTGTTTTTATCTCAAAGACCGCTTTATAAGAAATCCTAGCAAATTTCAAACTAAAGATGAAAATCGGAAAACATGTACATTGTTGCTTTTGTTTAAATCAACGGTGTCCTAACTTTTTCTTCATATTTTAAGGTTGCTGTTAGGCTTGTTAGAAGGATTGAACAAAAAATTAAAAATACTATATAAAGTTTTTTATCATCAGTTAATTCAGGTTTCAGAATATGGCTTTAAAGCAATCAAGTCATATAGACGATTCGATATGGTGCCTAGACCGATCCCCCAGGGGTCAGGATATGACTTCAAGAACGATCGGCATTGCATAATCAAGGAAAATCAGCTGACATAGTGGGTTCAAAAAGAATCAACTGATTCGGGTGCCAGAATATGGCGACAATTAACTGATTCAGCAAAGTTCTTAAACCCATCCAGGATATGGAATGGCTATTAATTTACATGAACCTGTCTACATTGAATTATTCAAACTCGTCATATTCGAATTTTGAAATACTATATGTATATTCTATAGCCATTACGAAAGAATGGGTAGTTGGTACAGTGGTCAGAGTTCCGTTCTCGAATTTCGGTTAAGGTGTTTCTGGCATAAAGTCAACAGCGGTTTCGCTGAAACCGTATTACACGTATCAACTTGCACCTCAAGTTTTTAAATATCAAACAAATCTGATGAGTGTCTGTAAGTTGACATGATGTTACAGACGTACTTTTTACCTATTATAGGGGCTGTTCTGATGTGCAAGACCACGTCACCACGTCTGGTATATGTAATACGGTCTTTAGATTCGTCTAGGTAAATCTATCCAGGACCCCACACCAGCTTTGCAGTACCCATAAACAAATTCATCTCCACACCGAAGGGTGCAAAAGGATTACCGATAATAACTACAATAACCATTATAAACAAAACATTGAAAACCATTCCAACTTGGTAGCTTCTAAACATTTTTACAGCACCTGGCAGTGCATCTATCATAGCTAGGAGCTCAAGAAAAAGAAACTTTTTGTTTGGTCCCTATAGAGGTTGATTTAACGGCCGGCAGACTCCACAGTTTTTTAATTGAATTTTTAATTTCAAATAAACCAAAAGTCTATAAACACGGTGATCAGATTTACTACAGAAGCGTAGAGCGTAAAGATCATTTGTACAGAAAATTTTGAATGTGAACAAGAAGAAAGGAATTGTTACCCATGCAAAATGTTTTCAGGGTGAAAGTTGACGACAGGTTTCCAAAATAGGAAAAACATTGGACTAACATTGTTCGAGCATAAAATATCAAATGAGCACGTCGCTATGATATAAATAAATTATACAAGCGCTCATGTATGTCAAATGCAGTCGATATTCATAATCTGCAAATTACATTGCAAAAGGAAAATTGTTGTTGGCTGCAAAGAATTGTGTCCAGAATAGAATTCTTCGTAAGTTTGGGCATTTGTTTTAGAGGCCATAACGAAAATGCAACAAAAGGCAATTATTTAGCTAGTTTCGAGTATTGGAGCGAATATGATGATTGCACCTACCCAAGTATGGAACTAAAGACGGACATATAAATCACTTATGACATCAGAATTGTGTGATGAATTTTTGCAAATAATTGCCGATTTTCTCACATTGTAAGATTTTGTACGTTCAGATCAACGTACTTTTGTAGTGTACTATTTATCACTGAATGAGAATGTTAAATAAACATTTTTAAGGTTCTTCCCTATAGAAAGCTATTATCCCGAGCAAAAATTGGAAGATACAAAGTGGTCTGCCAGCCTTGCGTGTAGTGCCAGGAGCTGATACAGTTTCAACATTAAAATCTGGTTACAAAAGGGGCATTATTTGAAATACGCCATTCTACAAGAGATAAAAAAATGTTGTTATTGAAGCAGTAGTATCACTATTAAAAGAAAAGAACGCAAGTGACCATATAGCCAAGTTGGTGTTTGGGCGTCGCCTCACTCAGTGCGCATCCAGCTGCGGTAGCGTAAGGTTCGTCTTGCTTGGGGTTAATGAACTGCGTATTTTTAAAATGAGGTTAGTAGGAAACAACAAGCCAATTGAAACTTTGTAAAGTGTACGGAAACAACGTAATGAGTGAAGGTAGAGTGGGCGCAGTGGTGTAACATGTTTAAAAATGGCCGCACTAATGTTCACGATGAAGAGCGAAGCGATCCACCAAGCATTGTGACTGATGAACTGGTGTCGAAAGTGAATGAGAAAATTAATAAAAAATATATTTTTTGCAAAACGTAAGTTAATTTCTGAATGGCCCTCGTACGCTACGTATATGCGATCAATAGCAGAACTGAACGGGTGCGGAAAAGTCAATGAAAATTGTGTAAGCAATTTTAGTTTTTTCGTGTTTACATTGTGTGCACAAGAACACAAAATGTGTTAATAATTTAGAAGTAATGTATTAAAAAACAAATGAGTTGGAACAGTTTTTAATCCTTTTAGATGAACAAGACAGACGTTTAACTAATAATATATACAAAAACCATGATATATGATAGCAACTTTTCCCAATGTTGAAATTATTTAGAAAATGTTGTTAACCATGGCAATTTCAAACGCACCGGGGGAACGCCTATTTTCTGGCCTAAGAAAAGTAAAAACTTACTAAATTCAACATCATAAAATCGAAATAATATGGCCACTTTATATGTGGAGAGCGATTTACTTCAAATTATTGAATGTGCTGAGACAGTTAGCAAGATTGAAAAGCAAAAAGCAAAAACTGACGTACTTTGGCGCTCCGACCTACCGATTAGTTTAATGTATGTAACACTAAATCTTGAGTCAATGTTGTTCTAATGTTGTGTTACCGAATTCGCCAAATTCCTGCATACAACGCCAGGATTGATGTAACAGTCTGTGAAGATTGCTGATCATAATGGACCGCGCTTTGCGTACATAGGACGAAGAATGCTTGGATTAAGTACTAAAAGCTTAGAGTTGGATTCTATTTCGAACCGCAAATAAAGTAACCCATAAGTGATTATACATCGTACATTCAATGACGGAACCTGAGCAAAGTATGTAGACGCCATTTGTGGTGGTTGTTAGACACTTTTAGGCAATCACAAAGCTAATTACTATATTGAGCTAGTAATTAATATGTTCAGTAACTTAAAAAATCTTGGATGTAACATGGGCATAAACGATCATTACTCGTATAGCGACTTGGACTGCTTTCGTGAAAATTTTGGTGCCACCAGCGAAGAGTAATGTGAAAGATTTCACCAGGATATAAAAGCAGTGGAGGAGCACTACCAGAGAAGATAGCATATGTACGTGAAGACAGATTACTGCTGGAATTTGCAATTTTGCAAAAGGACAGTTCATTCAATCATCTCCCAAAGAAGAAGCTTTCGAAGTAACAAATAACTTTTCTTCTAATTTTCATTAATCTTCTGAAGTGTTATGCATTGTTACTATAACAATACTGATGCTTGTCATAAGAATGTTCAAGAAAATGCCATTACGCTATTTCTTCAATCATGTTTTCTTCCTTGAGTCATACGCCCCAATTAAGAATGGAGTAACGCAAATCACGGGTTACACGTTATCAAAAGAATTAGAGCTATTAGTCGGAACCTATTATCACATTTGAATTCAGCGCACCAGAAATGGATACTATCAACTCAAGAGATCGCGGTTTCAAAACAAGTGTTGCACAGTTTATTAGAAAAAGATTGCTCTCGAAGGACTTTTTCGCAACAAATTTTACATCCTCTAAGGAAATAATTTCCGAGTAAAGTTTAATCAAATATAAGCTTGTTTGATAATGTATTGTGCAAGTTTCGATATAGGAAGTTGTTTATTCGCTTACTTACTTACTTTATCGCGCTACTAATTAATTAATAAAAATAAAAAACAAAGATTAGGTTCATCCGGTTGTTTATGAATCGTTTTCATTTTGATAAAATAGTAGGGATAAAACATGGACATATTTCGGTAATAAACTAACAGCATCATTTTGTGAAAATGAAAAAATGTTCTAGAATGAACGTAAGTATATGAGAAAACCCAAAGGAAATTTGCTCAAGAATGTAAAAGACAGGAATGGGAACATACTGACTAAAAACAAAACAATTATGGAGAGATGGAGGAAATATTTTAAAAACGAAAATGAAGCGGTTAGGCCTCAACAAAACAAAGCACAACGGCCTACAGAAGAACGATAAGAACAAATGGAACCAATGACGAGGTTAGTGGAAGCAGTACAAAAAATAAAAACTGGAACTGCAGAAATGGTGAAATACATGAATAAGGAAAGACATCAGAATATCCTGGATATTATGAACCAGGCAAAAATAGAAAAGAAAGTGCCGTTAGATCGGAAAATAGGCATTATTATGCCAATATATAAAAAGAGGTGACAGTAGAGAATTCTCAAATTACAGAGGAACAACTTTGGGAAGCACGATTGGAAAAATATACGCTAGAATATTGCAAAATAGGCTAGAAGATAAACTAGATTCAGAAGAGAGGGAGAGAAACAAACAACTAGATATCCATTCTTAGAAAGTTGTAAGAAAAAGTAATAAACGTAGGAGGGCCTGCCTGCTTCATAGATATGGACATAGGTATCGACAGAATAAGAAAAGAAGTCATCTGGACAATACTAGAACGAAGAAAAATCCCAAAAGATCTAACTCAGTGTGTAACAAGCTTATATGAGAAATCTAAAAATTGTGTAAGATCAAGAAGTGAGGAATCACACTTTCGAAAGCAAAATCGGACTAAAACAGGGAGTGTTTTGAATCCTTTACTCTTTAACATAGTATTAGACGAGGTAGTAAAGAAGTATAAACAGAAGCTAGACAAGTATAACGTAGAGTATTGGAAAAAGATGTATACGACCAACAGAGTTATGTTGATGAGATGAGTTAATAATATTTGGAGAAACCGAAAATCAATTACAAGGAAATATAAATGTCTTTAATGAATATTTAAAATTAAAAGCAAGGCAATAAACAATGGGAAAGGAACATAAAGAAAATAATATAAAAATAGAAGGCGTACCATTAGAACAAGTAGAATAGATAAAATACTTGGAAGTGGAAGGAAAATTTGGAGGAGAAGATAATGGAAGTACCTAAGAAAATAGAATCTGAAATAATCAAAAGAATTGTAAAACCAACATTGACCTACGAATGTTAGTCCTGTACATTATCGGAAAGACAAAAAAAGTAGAACAACAAGTGCAGAAATGAGATCTGAGAAAAATAGAAGGAATGATAACATTAGAAACCAAGTATTCAGGGACAAACTAAAAATAAACCCTGTCGAAATTACTATAGAATAAGCGCGACTTAGATGTTTCGGACACGTAACGAGAAGGAATGAGGATAAGCTAAGACAGATATTTACAGCGAACGGAATTGGAAGAAAGAAAAAGGGAGACCAAGAATAGCGAGGACGACAGAATTACGCTTAGCGATAGAAAAAGAAGAACAAAATGGGAGGATATGGAAAACATGGCCAAGAATAGGAAGAGGTGAAGGGAAATGTGGAAGACAGTACCAAAAGGCTCAACTCCAAAATAACTCGATACCGAAAGGTAGGAGACTTCCAGATTAAGAAGAAAAAGAATCATTTTGATCTGAATTTCCTCTACAGCCTTATTGATTTCTTTGTTAATTGTTTATGAAGTTATTACATACAAAAGCTTCTTATATACTCTAAATGAAACAAAAAAATAGGAGTGTCCTATAAACATAGAAGTGAAAACAGTGCAGAACTATTTATGTCGGCAATGTATCGACATAATTTGAACTTGGAACTTCTGTATTCATAATTATGCAAAGGTCAATGGTAAGTCAAACCTTTCGGAATCCCTATTTCGAAATCTATACGAAATGTAATTACACCAACTGAATTAAAAGCAAAACGATAGAAGCAGGTTGTTAGACATTTATCGATAAACGAGGCTTACATTTGCCAAATATACAATTGCAATTACGAAAACGACGCTCCATTATATCGACATGGATTGCAATCATTTAATTCCTGACGTACCGAGTTCGTAAAGGCTAATTGAGCACATCCCGTTCAATTTATATTATGTCTTTAAGATGAGTAATGCGCTTTTCGTCGAACTTATACCCATCACTAAAGATCCTCGAATGCATACACCCGTAATATATAGTATTATCGAGGATAAGATCTAGAGATCTATCAATCAACATCCACCTAGATGTACTCGAGAAGTACATTTTGTTCGCGTCAAGTATTTGTTTTGAAGTAATAAGCAATAAGAAAGTACTTTTATCGGTAATGGAACAATCGATGGCCCAATTATACAGTACAGTTTCTTATCGCTCTTTCCGATTTTATTTTTTTATGGTTGGCAATCGAGGTATGTGGAATAAATAGGAGAAAAAACAAATTTCTTGGGATTAAAAACATCATACCTATTTAGACATTTCTTATATAATCCTTCATAATTGAAAAAAGAATCGGATTCCTTTTAATATTTTTCGATTCGTTATGCCGTGATAAATAACAAACATGTTGATAATGATAGCAATGGCTATGGTATATTACTGACACTATATTATATCGGTAAAACTCCTCATGGGTACCGGATAAAGATGGTTACACGCGTGAACGGATATAATAAATATGTAATTGATACAGTGTCAACAAACATATAACGTGTTCCACATTGAGTCCTCAGTATACGCTCTTGTGGATTATTGACATCCTACATTAGGACATACAAATTACACACACCGCAATTCTTTTCTCTTCTAAACTTCACTGCTACATTTTAACCCGAAGGTCATACTACCTATGTATGTATATTAATTGCTAACAATATCGGCTTAGCAACACAGATACGATTTCGCTGAAGTGGTGCGCTCAGGACTTCATGTAGAACACGCGATAACGAAAAATGGAATATCCTAAAATTCAAATAAGCATCACTTTCCAGATCAATTTTGACATCTTTTGACTATTCGCAACAGAAAATGTGAAGATTTCGGAAACAAAAATCACACACCAGACCAAAAATCTCTTGAGTTGCCATAGAAAAGATAAATATGGATATGGAACTAAACATTTATACTTTAGTTTTGATTTTAAATACGACAAAACTTTTCAATATTAGAAACTAATGAATGGTAAAAGAAGTCGGTAGTCCCAGACATCATACAGTCCCCATCATAGAAGAAGAGCCCATTCGCAACCGTGTGAAATGACACATATCGTGAGAAGCGAAATAATCCAACAAATCAATTTTGACATTATTTGATCATTGATAATCAGGATAAATAATACATATTGAAAAGTATGTAAACAAGCAATTACTTTCTAAATCTAAAAAACTAAAAAACATCTTTTAATTGTTGGTAATACAATATTTCAACAAACTACTACTTTTCAAATCAATTTTGGCATTTTTAAATTCGTTCTTCCACCGATACATATGAGTAATGAGTAATTTAAGGAATCACAGTAGTCGACCGATCATACCGCCTATCGCAATTCCCTCAAATATCCGCACTCTACTAATGACTGACGTATAGAAAAACAAAATACTCCAATAAACTTTTACTTGGTATACCAATTTTGACATGTTTCGAATGTTGGTAAGAACATATTTTTCAAATCCATTTTAACATTTTTCGATTCATTGGAAACCATAACAAATTACTAGTCTGGGCAAACAGCGGTAATTACGAAATAAGTTACAGCCTACATATACACAGAACTACTCGCATACAGCGTACTGACTAATGTAAGGAATCGACGATGCTGTCGTAACTTATTTCGTAATTGTTAGAGTTTGTTCAAAAGGTAGATGACGTATGTAAATCGGACTGACGCTGTCACTCCTCCAAATTTTATTATTCAATGATAACTTATCAACGACAACTTATCATTGAATAATAAAATTCGGAGAAATGACACCGTCAGTCCGATTTACACTACTTAATGATAACACGTCATCCACCTTTTTAACAAATTCTAGTAATTTTACGCTGTCATCACTGTTTGCCCAGACTACAAATTATATATACATACATATACCGAAAAATGAAAACACTAAGGAACTATTGCTTTTCATATATAAAGGAAATAAAATTACCCTTACCACATCTTTCGGAAATAATTCCAAAAACGTATTTCGGCAATTAAATTATCATCCTCAGTAGAGTTCTACAGTGTTCGTTGCATGGTGGCGTTGGCCCGATATCGCTTGTGATTAATTTCCCTAGTTTTCCAACAACATGGAAATTTAGTTGCCGAAATACGTATCTGGAATTATTTCCGGAAGGTGCAGAACTATTACTTTCCAAATCAATTTTAACATATTTTAACCGTTGGCAACTATAACTAATGACATGTTTCTATACTATTAGTAACACAATACTCCATCCGTTTTGGTATTTTTGGATCAGTTGGCAACCGTAGCAAACGACAAAAACTTTTAAAAAACAAAATCCACTACTGTAATAATTTATGTAAATGATCACGAAATCGCATTATAAAAGTACTCACCAAGATCATCGTCGGCGGTCTTTCCACAACCCATAGTTCACTAGATCTGAAAGTACAATATATTAACACGATTCAAACATGACTTATCTAATAGAAGATAAGGGGATAGTTACGTCTATAAAGCGAGATAATCGAAATACATTTAGGTACAAACTAAACCAAAGCACAATTACCTACTGAAGACTCAGACGACATCGGCTACGTTTTGGAATCCTACTGAGAAGTTAAGAGTAATACCATAATACGCCGGAAATGTCTCTAAAATACATCAAAATAATCTAAATTAAGGTTTTAATAGGTATATGAGGCATTACTCCAAATAATATGTGAAGTTAAGGACGTTAACAGCGAAAAGAGAAGACTGGAATAAACACGATGGGATTTTAAAAACATTTAAAAATCAGAAACTAGTAAGAAACTACCTGTATCACGGGCAGGCTTAAACATGCCCTTTGCACTGTACTATTCAATCAAAGAACTCCCTCCACGATCAAAAGATAAATAAATAAAAATTAACATAAAATACCGAATGAGTAGCCAAAACTAGCCACCCCTGTTCTGAACGGTCTCCAGAAAGATGGCGCCAAAGTTAAATATCCTCGTAAACAAAATTGCGAGAGCACATATATTCAACAAAGTCCTAGACGAAAAAAGAAGGAAAAGGGGAAGACAAGCAAAAAGAAACAGAGGAGACACTAAGGGAACGAAGAAAATTAGCCATTTGTAGAATATCCATTTATGTATGTATATCGTTAAGAGGGAAAGATAGATGTTTATTAAGACCTAAGAAAGAGAAATATTCAGGACAATAAAAGCCTTCCTGCCTTTGGGAATCTCAATGTAAACCATGAAGGCATGAAAAATTCCAAAAAGACAGGTAAAGACAGGAAAAGAAAGAATTATTATGCGTCATCGAAGCAAAAGAAATATACTGACTGACATAGAAATTGCAACACCAAGAAGGAGTAGGATATTTTTGTTGAAACTTGGTAGATTTGTTGGGCTACCATTAAATAATAATTGATTAACTTTTGAGATCAAGTGGTAATGTAATCACGTCTCATTTGACAGTTATTATTAATTTTTTGCTAGCTTTTTCGATCTGTATTTATCGTTCTATTTGTTGTTTTTATCATTGTTAATTAACATTATTTCGATTGTTATTCAGTTGTTTACGTGTTTTGTTTGTTTGATCATGCCTAGAGTACAGCAACGAGTCAATTACCAATAATTAAGCGAATTCGATAGAGGTCGAATTATTGGTTTGCGCGAAGCTGGTTTTCCATTTGGGGAGGTTGCTAACCGTGTAAATCGAAACCGGTCTACTGTAATGCAAGTATGTCGTGCATGGTTTGAAGATGGTCAGGAACGTCGTAAAAGGGGAACCGGTGCTTCAAGAAAAACGAATGAGCGTCAAGATCGTCGCTTAAGACAACTGTCATTTAGAGATCAATTTTCCTCTATTCGGGCAATTAGTGACCAATGGTTTGGTGAAGAAAGACGCCATGTAACCCCAAGAACAGTTTATCTCCGAATCCGAAGTTTTGGGTTAAGAACATATCGTCCGCAACGTGTGCTTCATTTGACTGCGGAACATTTCCAGCAACGCTTACAATGGTGCAATGAGAGATCTTATTAGAATATTGAATGGCGTGGTGTTGTCTTTAGTGACGAATCTAGATTTTGTTTAGGTATGCACGACGGTCGTAAGAAAGTCAGAAGATGGGGTGAACGACGGAATCTTCAATTTACAGTTGAGAGCCGCATACACCGCGCCGTGAGTGTTATGGTTTGGGGTGCGATTACTTACGGTAGCAGGTCTCCCTTGGTGTTCATTCTAATATGACAGCACAACGATATATTGCGGAAGTGGTTGAAGCACATACTTACAAGAGCTTGAAGATCAATTATCCCAGCAGGAAAAAGCACGTCCTCATATAGCAAGGATTTCCTTGAAATTCTTTGAACAGGCCCAGATTAATCTTTTGCCCTGGCCCGAACATGTTTGACACACAATAGGTAGAGGGTTGCAAAATTTGCAGCGCCCTCCTTTGACTTCGGAGGCTTTGAGACATGAGGTACAACTTGCATGGGAGGCAATACCCCAAGACGAAATAAACCACCTTATTCAATGAATGCCACACATTATTAACAATAATTATTAAATTTTGTTTAACTAATAAAGATTTTCCTCCCAAACTTTGATCATTTATTACTACAACATAGGTGAATATTCCAACCTAAATTTCATTTAGAAATTCCAACTCCTTCTTGATGTTGCAATTTCTATGTCACTCAGTATATTAAGAGCACAAAGGAACCCATTAAATTGTAAAATTCTCGTTTAAATCATGAAATGAGTGCATAAAATCCCGAAAAGATAGAGAGGGAGAGAGAGAGATATTTATTAAGAAGAAAAAGAAATTGTAACGGCTTACTGGATGTGACTATTTTATGAAATTGGTATTTATATAAATAATGAATACTGAAAGAGAAAACAGGATGTTTATATACTAAAAGCTCAATCCTATGGTACAAAATAGATGTAGCGGGCACGAAGTTTCTACTTTGTAGAATCTTTATTTAACGCGTTAAAAGCAACTCGGAAGAACAGGAAGGCAAAGAGAGATCCATCAAGACCACTCAAAAGAAAATAAATACAGAGTGCGTGAAGGATTAAATGGTAAATTTCCATTCGGAACGTTAGAAACAACAAGTAAAATACCGACCGAGCGTGGAGGAAAACATATTTAGTAAGATTTCTTAAAAACAGAAGAAATAGTAGCATATTAATACTTTAATGATCTCCATCTACAACCAGAAATAATAAATACGATACTCTTCGTTACCTCTGTGTACACTGCCATAAATTAAAACATAAATAATAATATGTAATATGTAAGATAAATCACCTAAACTGCATTTGGTGATCCATTTCGATTACCTCACCAAAAGCAATGGACACGGTATCAGTGCACCCTTTAAGAGGCTACTTAGAAGAAAAAAAAAACATTTTGAAACTAAAGAAATGCGCCAAGAAAATGACGCCTTACAAAAAATATTTGAAATAATAGATTTAACCCAACGATTACTAATCTTTTCCTTTTTAAAACAAAATTATTAATTGCACCCCAACTGCCAAGAAAACAATAGTTTTTATATTTTTTAAGTCTACCTAATATAATATCTGACTATACTTTTAAGCGTACACGCGCAACCGGTTGGCTACCGCTGCATTCGGAATTCAATTATACATGCAATTACGTTTATAGTAAAAGGGGACAACAAACAAAGTGATACAAAATACTTACACAATAACAGCGCACGACCTTAACGAATAATAGGATAAAAACAAAAATACAAACTCGTTTTACAATGAACTACTTTTCATACCGAGAAACCTACGTCCGAAGTAAAGAAGGAAGACCCGTCAGCTCGCACGCACTTATTCAAATATTCGAGCCTATATACCAACGCACCACGAACCGCATGAACCGTATGAATATTGAATTTGGTATTTCCACTCGATTATAAGCTATTTTTGATTATCGATAAGGATATAATTATTTGCCAGCGATAACGCGAATAGGAACTAACAGTCGACCAATAGTTATGTACCATACAGGAGTGGAAATGGCGCTTAATACTGTTTCTTATTACTGTTTATATTCATATCGGGTTTTGTATCTCTCGATAAAATCTGAAGTGAAATACATTTTGCGAAATTTTGAGTATGAAGTGTTACGATTGTTTCAGTTCAATCCGGATAAAGGGCGAAAGGGCATCCTTTTCTATTCAATGCCTTATTGCAAAGTCAATATAAGTCAATAAGTTGGCAGTACTGGCTATCAAATACGTCATTTAAGCGTTAGTTGATTTTGAGCGATAAAACTGCTACCCCAAATTTAATACAAGAGCATTACGGAGAAAGTCAAAACTCGATTACAAATTTTCGTAATTACAGAAAAGTCACTAGATATCAACACTTTGGCAGGACTGCCTGCATTTCTCGTAAATCCTGAACGTCATAGTGATAATGATTGGCCCTGAGTATGAGTCAATTGTTGACCAAATACTATACTTACGTTCATGGAAAATAAATATTTAAACTCGGATACCCACATATTAAACAATTGTATTGTTTATCTGTCAATTATGAGTCATAATTTTAACGAGAACCATCTTGGTTAAATGATAAATTTGAATATTTGGGACGCATACAATTTCCATTTTCATGTTTCGCATGTTAGTGCGAGAAGAGCCTATTAGTGAATGGATTTTAGTGGCTTAACGTATGTATCTCTTTTTCCTAATATACAGACTCGATCGTGGCTTCTTTTTAGTTAGGAACTTAAATTAGTATAATAGGGGTGAGAACTATTTTATTTAAGAAACTATCACTTGTTAATGTAGAAAATTCCGTGAATTCAAGTTTAGCTCCCTACCTTTATCGAAATCTTTGTCCATTAACAACACGAATTCTATTTCACTGCAATTATCTTCTTTTTCCTATAAGATTCTACAACCTCTTCAAGTTCGGATCCCTCTATTTTCTAAACCATTAGTTCACGCCAATTATATTATAAAACGCCAAGATGATCTCTAATTTGGATGTAAATGATTTGAGGTATGATCTTTAGAGACGCTCCAAAAACCGAATAGGAGTAACGAATGAACGAGGTATTTCCAAATTATCCAAGTATATATTTTCACGTTGTTGCTACCAGTCGAAATCTTTCTACATCCACTAGACCAATTCTATTTTACATCAATCATCTAATTCTTCTTCCTGTGTGAGTCTATAGTTAAACCCAAGCCTTGACTTCCCTCTATAAATTTGCCACCTACCAAAAAAGTGGGAACACGAGTAAACTCAGAAAGTAACAATGTTGGAAAAAGTAACAGCTTCAGATAAGATCCTTGAAGCACTCGAGATGTGATACTGAAGCCACGGAAAGTACGACATTCTGTGAACTCAATCTCCTGCATGAATCTAATTTTGCTTCAATCAAATTTTTCTTGTTCGTATATCAGAAGACCCCTCAGTGGCTGAGTGGTAAAACTTGCGCTTCACAGTGCGAAGGACCGGCGTTCGAGACCCGGTAGCGGCAGAGCGTAGCAGTTTAAAATCCTGAAAAATGGATCTGGACCTCTAATAAGCTGCGAAAATGAAGGAAATGCCACTGGGTGGGCCAGGAGCGGTACGGTATATGCGTCTACATATACGGCTCGGTGGCTCGAACCCCTACACCGAAAGGTAGAAAGGGTAAAAGATTAAGAAGAAGAAGAAGATATCAGAAGAATTTATTATAGATGAAGGAGTTAGACAAGGAGGAGGTATTTACGCCACACTCTTATTTATGGACCATGGACGAAGTATTAGAAGATTCTGGGAAGAGAAAGAAATTGATATAAACAATCGCAGAGAGAAAACTTAATAAACTGAATTATGCAATAAACAGTGGATTTCTAAATACACGGAAGATATGGAGAGAAACAACAATGTTTATAAAACAATATACGGACTTGTACTCACTTACGAAAGCAAATTATTGGTATGGCCCAAAAGAGATAAAATTAGATTACAAACATTCAAGCAAAGGATTTGAGAAGTCAAGGGGATTACAGGAAGATAAGGAGTGTAATAATAAGAGAAGAACTGGAAATAAAGTTGTTGACCATCATCATTCATAGAAACTCATTCGTATCAAAGATAATAACAAAGACACTCACTTCTCGCCCAGGAATTCTTCAGGACGTTAGAAAGTTATACATACAATATATGTTTGGAGTCAAACAAAAATTCACAGATGCTAAATTGAAGAAATAAGACAAATGATGAATGATAAACCAAGAAGATACACTACGTAAGATTGAACGAAGACAAGCGAGCTGGTACAGACATGTAGTAAGAACATAGAAAGTAAAAAGAATACAAGAAAAAGAGAAGACCAAGGAAAAAGTATATTCATAGAATAAATAAAATAGAACAAAAAGGGAGAAAGCAATGAGATTAATGTGTACAAGCCGGGGAAATTAATAAAAGAAGTGAGTCGAAGATCCCCGGAAATTCCAAAACAATTCGACGCTGAGAAACATTAGGATACAAACAAAGAAGTTATACAGACAATGAAGAACAATATACCTGTGAAAAAATGGGAAGTTAAAAGCATTGATAACAATATATGTAGATTGACCAAAAGCACAGTGGAATACATTAATAGCAGGTCGCTAAAAATCTAGTAGTGAATAGGAAAAGTTGGAAGGTATTTGAGAAAAACGGATAAGAGGTTGAGAAAGGCTTTACACTCCTACACCCTAGAGGGTAAAAGGGAATGGATTATATACTCGTGTAATATATTCCTCTTCTTTCTATATTACTTTACAAGCTATATTGAACCTTAAATATCTTTTAAAAATTGTAAGGAGATAAATTCATAGGAAGTGTTAAATAAAATGTAATCTAGCGTCCGGATGGAAAATCCTAAATGGTGCCCTTACTTTTTGATAAACTGCTATAAATTGAAATACATCTGTTGACGCCCAAAAATCATTGGCGTCTGGATGTGTCGCATCGCGCACACCCTTAAGACAGCCCTGGTTGCAACGATGACTGGATGACTGATGACGTTCTGAAGGATGGGCAGTTACAAGGATAGCAATAGTTAGCATATGGTCATTTATCGACGACATCTATCAAAATGTAATTTTTGAGGGTAAACCACGAGTGCTTAAAAATCAATGATAATTTTCGTGAAAGCGAGCTTGAATCAAAATTATCCGGTTAATTGTTAAGCACTCGTGGTATTTCGGAAGAATATTTCTCAAATAAAAATACAAAATACTTGAAACCATTAGTATGACGTATATTATTTATTTATTTATTGAAACAATAATGTATAATAACAAACTTAACGAAACTGCAGTTAGGATATTTGTAAGCAACGGTTTGATTTTGCGAAGAAATTATCACAGAACCACTGTTGCCTACCATAAAAGGAGGCATATTCTATTGAGGCTCGAGTTCCGTTCCTTGTCCCCTCATTTTTTCAATTATTTCTTTATGATGGTCTTGGCCCACTTGTAAGTAGCCTGTATTTTTGATTAGATTTTGTTCTCTGGTCCCGCTTTTGGCGAGTTTTGATACAGCAGTAGCCCTAAGTGAGTGATTTGTGTTTTTCTTGGTGACGTTAAAGTCTAATTTTACTACTTCTTTTTTGTCCAAGTTGATATCTCATGTACGCCTATGGGACTATTTTTGAACCAATTTTCGGTGATTCTCCAGTGTACATTTGGAGTCAAAAATAGCTGAATGCTGGTGGTTCTTCCTCTTTTATCTTGGAGTTTTAGAACAGTCTGATTGGGCAAAGGTTGGTATCTGAATCATTCTTTACAAGCCATTATGTATAAGCTAGTTTCCGGCTACCGGCTTTGTTTTCGAAAAAGAGAATTATATTTGATTCACCGATATTGTTAGTTTCTTCTTTAGAGAATGGGATTTCTACTCTTGCGCCTTTATAACCTCTCCAAGCAACTCTTTTTCTGTAGACCATCTGGCGTTTGCTCATCACACGCTTTGACAAGTTCTTTTAGTCTATTGTATGTCAAAAACATTGTAGACTCTTTGCGCTTGTCTTCCATGTTTTCTAAATTCTTTCTTTTGGCATTTCTTGCCTCTCGGGGAAGTTTAAACTCAGTTTGTTCGAATGGATTTATTTTAATTCCCTATTCATTAAAATACTTTTCCATTAATAATTTGGCAGTATTTTTCCAAAGGATTGTTACTGTATGTTCTTTATATTCCTCAACATTTTTCTTTCTCATATTAAAGGTCAATTTTTTAAAAATAAATGCAAGTTTGGACACTAGAGCGAATGTCTACTTTTTTCGGCGCAAAATGACATAAACTGTCTCCAGACACCGTCCTTGGTTATTTTCGTGGTTTTGGGTGTACTTCTAATGAGATTATCGTCAATTTCTCTTTCTTTGGGTTTGACATCCCGGGTGCAACAATGCCATGGTAACCTGGAATTTCCACTGTTATTTTTTTAATTTCCATTTAATAATTCAGTACCTATTGCATTGTTACAACAATGTATGAGTGAAATATACGCCGATGTCCTAACATATAGAAGCTATCCTTGTAACTAGCCACCCAAAACATCACCAACACCACCGCTTCTTTGTCATCAATCAATATCTTTGTCTATCCGCCATACAACTTATATTTAGTTTAATTTACTTCTTCTTTTCTTTCTGTTTCTTCTTCTTCCATTTCACTTCTTTTTCTTCTGCGAGTTCTTCCTCTTCTTTTTATGGTTCCACAGTCTAATTTTGACATTGGACTTTAGGACTTTTCCTCGAATTCTGGGTACATCCTTATCATTGTATTTATTTACTTTAGTGCTGTTAGAAAAAATCCCATTTCTTAAACTTAATTTCTTCTAATAGATAAGATAATCTGTATCAAAACCAACCGCATTGTGAATGATTACGTGCGAATCACAGTGTAGTTAAAAATAATGTACGAAATCCGTATATTTATAACGCGACAGTCTCGAATTAGAAATTAGAAACAGGCCCGAACGAAAACGTAACGAATAGAAATACATAAGCGAAAGTTTGTGCGTTTCATCAGTTTCATTATACACGAATTCGTTTTCTAAAGACGCAAAATACCAATTCCTTTTTTTTATTTCATTTTTAATTTTTTCTATATACACCCGTGGTTATTTATTGTCCGTAACAACCGACCTTGAAATTACATCGGTGTTAATGTAATTACACCCAGACCCACAATAAGAATTAGCGTCAATGTAGAAATAAAATTAACATATAACCAGCTGTTGTGACTTACCTGTTGTTTCGAAAAAATTAGTTTCTATCCACCACCTTCATTCTAATTTTTCCTGTATTCTTTTTTTTCTTTCTAATGTAACTAACGGAAAGGAAACAAAATAATTGATTCAAATGATACACAATCGACGACGAAATTAAACCGACGTCGAAAACGCGCATCCGTTCATAAGCGTGGACGTACTCACAGTAAATAATCGTTTTGTTCGAAAACGCGACTCGCTCTATACTGAAGAGATACCGTCGCCGCCGCTTTCACGTGATTCACTTTTGAGTTTCAAGCAGGCAGAGACGACAAAGAAGCGACGGTAATCCCGACCGTCGGCGAGACTGGCGTCTTTTTCGGGTCCAATGCTCCCCCAGGTCGATGTTATGGTACGACGGGATGCATCGGGCGAAGGTACACGGAAGGGGAAGAAAGGGTGTTAGGGTTCCCCTGTTCGGAGCGCGAAAGGCACGACCAACGTTGTTGTTCTTTTTGTCTACTGTGGAGAAAGAAATTTTTCCCCAAAGACAAGGGCTCAATTTGATACTTCATAAAAAATATAAAAAAGCAAATAGAAAATGATTTCCATGACTTATTTATCAAATACAACTTCAAACGGTAGCTGAGTAACAACGTACAACGTAAATAAGAGATTGCCGGACTTTAGTACCCGGACAGCGATTCCATGGTGCACATACCGGGTGTTTCGGAATTGCACGGTACTATTTAAGGAATGTGTTCTTCAGCGCGAAATAAAGAAAAAAGTCCATACAAACATATGGCTTAAAATAATTCCAATCCAAGATAAATAGCTAAAAGTTAATCAGGAAGTCGTCAATTGCATATCGTTTATTTTTGAAATAGTTGATTTAACATCTATTATTAAATCTGTTGATTAGTAGAGTTTGTTAAAAAGGTGGTACCGACAGTGACACGCCGCAGAAAAGGTACGTCATATACAATATTAGTCAAAAATAATATTGTTACTTTTTACTGTTGGCTTGATGTTCACTGTGGCAATAAGCAACCGACCTGGTAAGCTGCATTGTTGTGGCACCGTCAGTAGCGAACATTGTGACTTGTTTTGCTGTGATAGAAAATTTCCTTAACCAATGTTGTGTTATCTTGACAACGGTTTCTGCATCAGTTTTCTGAATCCTTTTACTGGATAACAACAATGAAGCTGGTGAACCAACACATTTTAAAGGACGAGCTGCATCCACACATAGGCAGATTTTCTTATTTCTCAACTCGTCTTTTATACATTCCTTTACTGTACCTTGAATACGTGGCAAATTGTATCGTTATTGCATAGGTGTTGGCAACTGCCATGAGGGAACAAACTCAGCCCAAAATAGACAAAAATGTTCATTAGATGCTAGATGTTGTGGGATGTTGCGCACACTTAACACAAAAATAAAATTATATTATTATATAAATTGCCAGTATAGAACACTGTTACTTAAATTCAATACATTACGTTTACTTGGACAATATTTTCTACATTCAAACCTATAGCGACTTAGAAATATTGTGCAATAAATATGCGGACTTCTATATTCTAATCCAGGGAAATACCTGAGATATTTATTCACATTCAAAGAAACGTTATACGCTTTGAGCGTCCCACCTCCGCGTACTTATATAGCGTGCAGCGTGCAACGTATTGTCGCTTTGAACTCGCTCGCGATACTGTCGAGATCGACTACGAATTGAAAATTACCCCTATCCACACCCTTACCGCTACCACCTACCACCTTTTTAACAAACTCTATTGATTAGTATTAAACAACCTGTTTTACTACCTGTACTACACGCATTGTAACTACAGAAAAAAGTTATCAAAAAATAATGCAAGCTATTTTCTTTTTTGAATAAATACTTTATTAGTGACATTGTTATTTTATTATAAAAAGTTTCTAAAAAGTATTTTATTCAGAAAAGAGAAAATAACTTACATTAATTGACAACTTATACAGAATATTTGTTCTTATGTACTTACAATGCAAGAAAACGAAAGATATACTAATTAAGTCAAAGTCGTCCAATATTTGTGAAATTTTGCATAGTCATAATTTCAGCTTTAAACAACAAACTTTTCTCAATAAAATGTTGCCGTATTATCGACTTAAATGGCAGTTTACATCAACAACAAATGATTTTTCCCTTTGTCGTAACAGCTTTAATTAAAAAAAGTAGCAATGTGCTTCAAATTCTTTTCAGACCAAGCAGCACATGTTATTATACTTACTTAGTAACTCGTTACCCAGCTGCTGTACGAAGATATGCTTAAATATACTTTATCTTTATAAGTCATAGTAAGTCGTTTACATTTTCTTAAATTGTTCTCTTTACTCAGCACGTCATTAGGTGATAATATTGCGGTATTTAGCGTGAAAAATGTATACGGGTTTTTCATGTTTACAAAAATTCAATGAAAGTGTGTTCAAATTGAGGTTGGTTCAACGCAACTGTTTAAAAAGTAAATTTTCTATTTATCTATGATTTAAATATTAGAAAGAAATGCGACACTAGGTAAGATTTTGAGCACGCTTAAATGGGAAATTTGCTTTTTATCGGGCGATATGAAACGAAAAGCAATCAATACTTTTAAAAATTCCTCTCTTTGTCCTGGCGAACAGACAACAACACAATCGAACGGTAGCTTCCAGGGGCAACATGAGGTTTTCCCGACTTAAGGAGAGCAATTATCTTTGTTCTGTTAATGCTATTTGGAAACATATCGCTCTGAAGAACGAGGATGGTCAGGAAGTAATTGGCATAACAATGAAAAATTAATCTCTAATTCTCTACAATCTAGGTGGTTTTATTCCATCTCGATACACTTTCCCAACAATAGTCAATAGCTTTGATGCGTTTCTTAAAGTAACATTTGTCGAAGTTATCAAAATAACCATTAACCGCAGCAATCAACAGGTAATTGTTTCGTCATTACAACAGTGTGTGAAAGATGTGTGAACTGTTGCATTTTCTTTTGTGCCAAATGTCGCTTCTTTTTCGTTATTTCATTGTTCAAAGACTACTAGAGATTATACCTCGCACATCCCAAAAAGCAGAGGCCATGATCTCGTCAGCAAAAGAAACTTTCTCTATCTTCTTTGGAGCTCGTTCGACTTTCGAAATTGATTGATTTGACTGATTTTAAGTTTCCTATGAGCAGTGGTGGAGTCATGCTTGATCCATGGCGATGAATCGACACAAGACGTGGACTCTATCGCTCTGAAACATTACCAAATACTTGACTAATATGTACACTGGACAAATATGCGGTATCATGAGTCATCTGTCCTTTTCACAATATCATACCGCATACTTGCCCAGTCTACTGATATATCTTTATGACGTTATTTTTGTTCCATTCTTAGCGATCGTAGCACTCACTTTGTATAAAGCTATTTCACAGTATTTCGAGCGTGGTGATATCAATTGGGCGACTGCCACTAATACCACTACCACTACTACTACGAACACTACGAGACTTCGACTACAAGTACGACTACAAGGCTACGAGTACGACTACGAGACTACGACTACAACTACGAGACTACGACTATGACTACGAAAGTACGATTACGATACTACGATACTACGACACCACGACTACGACTACGAGATTACGGGAGACTACGAGACTACGAGAAACTACGAAGGACTAGGAGACTACGAGACTACGAGAGACCACGAGACTACGAGACTACGAGACTACGACTACGGTTGGCCACCAATAGACTATTGTGCCCTTTATACCGTTCCCCAATGAAATTCATTTCCCTACAAGTAACCCTGTGTCCTCCACAAGGATCACTCTTTTACTTAAAGGGGAATCTGAGTATTGTCGTAAGTCCCAGTAGATCCTTACCGAACTGCTTCCGCCTAAGTTCCTTCAATTCTTCACAGGTACAGATAGTATGCATTCTAGTTTCCTCTTGTATTTCACATCTTTTTGCACAATGGTTCGCTAGCAATTTCCAAGTTGCATGTACTAGTATACATATATGCTTTTTCAAGGGGAAATGTCCGGTTACTAGATCGGTAACGAGAAGCAAAGAAGACAGGAGAATCATTAGTGGTCAATGCTAAATAACTTGTCGTTAAGGTTTGCTTAACTACTCTTATCTGATCTTTCGATGTTACTACCGATGATTGGTTAATGTATGCGGAAGATGCTCCAATCTTGCATAACAAGCTCCAAGCCTTGCGCCTCGACTGCCTGAAGTTCATATTGTTCATTGTATTCAGCCATTTAGCTTTCGTCGTCTCATCAAGGATATTTAAAAGTCCATTCAGTTGCAGGGTTATTTCATTCCAACAGAGGAATGAATGATTTTCCTATTGGGATGATGGAGTTTGCAAAGCGTGCATAGTTTTTGTACAGCAGGGAGATACATCTAGTGACATCCGCTAACTTCTTTATTTACTTAGATCAACAAGCCTTTTGAAAATTTCATCTTAGTGTTGACGTTGCAGCGGGAAATTTTAATGCCAAATGCCATGAGTAGAAAGCCGTAATAGTCAGCCCATTCTGCTTTTGGTTTGCCATTCACATCATTGTTTGAATATCGGTATTGACTGTGATAACAAGTGGGCGAGGATAAGGTGTAGGAACATTTGTTAACCAATCTAGAGATGGAAAGGAAAAGATATTATCATCGCTTTTACATTTCACCATACTTATTTCCAAGAGATCATCTACTGCAGTTTAGAGCAGCGATCAGTTTATAGCTTGGGTCATTGCCTCTGTTAGCCAACGCCTTTTGTGTTGGAGTGTATCGCCTGGAACTATAGTACGATATCAGCTTTTTATGTCAGGACACGAGCAGGTGGTTAAATTTAGATTTGCTTATGCCTTTATGTAACATATGATATGGGTCGCTGGATTGGCTATGATCCTATATTGATAGAAATTAATTTTCCTGTTTGTCTTATCTATGTCTATGGAGAACCAGAGGTCAATGTTATATACAGTCACGCGGCAAAACCTGCAAGATTCTACCCTTTCTGAATGTATTTCTGCTTCTCTTGTTTAAGTCAAGCTCTATTAAACTTCAACAACATTAAAGGAAATTTTCAGAATTCTATTTGTTGGAATACAGTAATACAAATACTAAAAATAATTAATAGCTACCACCACAGATATAATTTATAATTCGCATTAATTACAAAAACTCCGACACATAGCGGTACAAGGGGATTCGATTATAATAATAATAATAATTAATTAAGAATTGCAAGTGCTATGTAATTGTTTAATGTGCATTTTATTAGTAAGATCCATTAGACAGCTGCTAGAAATATTCTTTTTTTTTTGTAATTATGATTGCATTTTATAGATTTTTGCTTATCTAAACTGAATTGTGAACCGCAAAATATTTCCTTTTAATTATTAGAACTGTATTCATTTTCCTAAAATATAAATCTAAAATGAATTCATAAAAGTTGTTAAGGCGATTTCGAATCAAGTGCCATTAATTATTAAGAATGGTTACTAATTAATCAATTATTGGAGATATAAATCAAGAAAAATTAAAGAATATAATAAAGCGGGTGCTTAAAACAAAATAAAGGAAAATTTTTTAATTCAAATGAGAAATGTACATATCCATATGCCCGCTATTGAACTCTGCCTGTTTTACTGCTTTAAATAAAAGATAATATCTTTGAAGCCTTTCCGCGAGAATGACTCTAATGGAATATTAATTTCGAGATAATAATCTGGTGTGACGTCGATATACAGAGACGTAACTACTGATACGACGGCAGTTGAAGTGGCAGTTGCCTTTTAAGCATAGTACGAGGGTAGATTGAAAAGTTTCCGGAATAACAATGAAAACAAAATAATACGGATTCAAGTTATATTTTTTTTTCAATATAATCTCCTCGAGGCTCAACACACTTGGCCCAATGTTTCCCTAGCTTCACAATTCCCTCCCGGAAGTGACTTAAAATAATCGTTTACATCCTCTATCAGTTCTTTATTCGATCAAAATCTCTTTCCACCCTGAAATGTTTTGAGTTTTGGGAACAAATGGAAGTCTGACGGAGCCAAATCAGGCTAAGATTTTCGGCCCCGTTTTTTCCTTGTTCCCGCTTTGCCCTCGGTTAAAAAGATGCTGAAGAATACAGGTTGAAGATGGATTCAGCTCAATCTTTAATACATTTTTTGTCAGTTTCACTATTACAAAATCTGAATATTTTTTACTAAACATTTCAGTTCATGTCTCCGGTTACCCTTTTGATTTCGTATTTTTCTACCATATTTTTACAAAAACAAAAAACTTCACGTTTATTTTCCAATTTACATTTCACTTCTGTTTTAAGAATTGACCCTTAAGAAGCCCACAACCGAATATGAAGATAAAGAATATATGTCGAAATTGCTAACAAGTTAAAAATACTAAAGGCACTAACCGTGGGCCCACAATTCCACCAATCTAAATTTCTATTTTAATTGTTTTTTTGCTCGTTTCAAGTAGAAGGAAATTTTGCAAAATAAGCTAATATTTAATTAGAATCAGAAATCGGAAATGATAAGAACATTTTTACATAGACTATGCTCAATATGCGCTCGTAATGCTTTTAATTTATATACCAATTCGAAAATGCATCGTAACAATGAAAGCACGTAACTCAGTGGTAACAGCATCTATTTAAATGTGAGAAAGGATCAAACCGTGTATGACAAAAATGGCACAGCAGAGAAATGGAAGGGATGAACATCTTTGAAAACAAAATTGTTCATATTTAGGGTTTTTAGTATTGACATTTGCGGTTGTTGACGCTGTAAGAGAAAGTAGTTTCCTACTATCATAGCAGAGCCGCAAAAGTTTCGCAAGTTTCACAAAGAACATTTTGGATATCCAGTGACAGTATGCAATGAAGTACGATGTTTATTATGTAGAAATGTAAACGGTAACAAAATTCTGGCCATATCTGAAGCAAAGTCAAGGGGATCGTGGTCGTTTGATCGCACGGGCTGTAAATGATATCTGTAGACACTCTTCGGACACGTGATTAAAAATAAAGACGAATATTTACAATTTACAGAAAGAAATAAAAACGCTACTAAAAGCCAAGCCGTATGTTAAGCACAGTCAAGTGCTTGTTTTGATAGGACGTGTTTGTTTGTTTCTATGGCCCGATCGCATTCCTGTATCTAACGGAGAGTTTACCGGTGGCGTTTCTTTTTAATTGTGTTTCGAGGGTTGATAGTTCAGTGTTTCTAAAACAATATTCTTATTTGCCCATTTTTTAAAATCATTTCTTTTACACTCATTGACATACTTGTCTCATATAATGTTGGAAATAAATTTGACAGGTGAATTATGACAAACCCTGTAGATTATTTCTGTCGTCGAATCTATACAGTGTTATCCGCCTTTTAATAATAAAATAAATAAATAAATAAAATGCGTAAAGAAGGAAGAAAATATGCTACGTCGTTGTCATCTTTTACACAAAGAATCCAATATAAATGAGATTCTGTAGTTTGCTTTGTTCTTTCTTTCGATATTTGTTGTTTCGCAAAATTGACAGCTCTCTTTTGAAGTTCGGACAACCTGAGCATATTGAAATCACCAACTATAACGACAGTTTCACCAATCTAAATTAGAAGAAATGAAAAAGAGAAATTTCTGTTTGCCTATTATGTGGTCTGAAGTAAACGACCTTTTTACATTTTGAGCCCGCCTTTTTCTTTTTTCTTCACATTTAAAGAAAATCCTTAAAATTTAGAAATTGGCTCGATCAAATCACCACCGCTAGATGGCAGTGGAATTGAATTTCCTTCTCGTGTAGATGAAGTAGGTAGCGTAAGCGTGGCTAATCAAGGTACAAAAGGTAATTTTGGCTGGAATTTTGGCGTTTTCCGACGGAAATCCGAGCGTAGGCGCTTGGAAAATCGCAACCGGAGGTTCGCCGGATGCTCCGAACGAACGATTTTCCATTCGCATAGTCGGTGCACGTCAATAGAACGTTACTCAAAACATCGGCTCGCAACACCCACCATCATTGAAAATTGTCTGTTTTGATGTAAATTATCTGATCCGCAGGAAAATGAGTAGCTCAGAGGAGGTTTCCTGGATCTCATGGTTCTGCGGACTGCGGGGAAACGAATTTTTTGCGAGGTAAGTCCCCGTCAAATACCAGTTAAAGGGTCATCCTCCACTAGTGACGTCCCTTGTTTTTTTAGGTCGACGAGGACTATATTCAGGACAAATTCAATTTAACGGGATTAAACGAACAAGTACCACACTACAGGCAAGCTTTGGATATGATATTAGACTTAGAACCAGGTACTATAGTTGGGATTCTCGACAATGCCGAACAATTATTATTTAAACTTGCAGATGATGAACTAGACGATAACCCCAACCAGTCGGATCTAATAGAGCAAGCAGCTGAGATGCTTTACGGCTTAATACATGCTAGGTACATTTTAACGAATAGAGGAATCGCCCAGATGATAGAAAAATATCAATCAGGAGATTTTGGTCACTGTCCTAGGGTGTATTGTGAATCTCAGCCAATGCTACCATTAGGTTAGTTCAATATATAAAATTTGATAAGCCCAATTTTATAAAAGCCAAAGGAATGACATTAGATGACTTAATTTTTTCTCAGAGCTTAGTGTAAGGAAACACATATTCTAGGAATAGGATATACATATTTTGTTTTAATTTTTACAACTCCACTTAATATAAGTGAAATAGATGTGGAAAAAAGCAGTTAAGAGGAAAAAGTGGAAAGAAATAGATAAGAAAATTGAAGCTGTGAGCCTCTAAAGCCTGAAGACTTAATCCATATCTATGGCATAATCTTTAAGTAGATATTGAAATGACTCCAGATTATTGAAAATTGGGGTATTGGATTCCCAGATAATTGGCATTTTACAGTATGATAATATCAGACCTGTGACGTTTAAGCACCTAAAATTAGCAATAACTACAGACTGATTTTATTTATTTATTGGAACTCATTGTGAAGGAAATGCAGTCATGTACTGCAGAGAATTGGACATCTCCATCAATTATGTCCCTTGTTTTTAGTGTCCATTAAGTTTATTGATTTTTGTTATGGGAAATTAATACTCTACTTAATGTTTTTTATGGCAGGTTTATCTGACGTACCCGGCGAAGCCATGGTAAAATCTTACTGTCCAAAGTGCATGGACGTATATACCCGAAATCGTCTCGTCATCATCATACTGACGGTGCGTACTTCGGTACGGGTTTCCCTCACATGTTGTTCATGGTGCATCCAGAGTATAGGCCGAAACGTGCTACAAATCAATTTGTACCCAGGTTAGTGTGATATGTCAAGTTCTATATTTAATTTGATATAAAAAGCAAAAACAAAAGAAGGTTAAATGTTAGATTCTGGCAGATTGAATTTAACAAAAATACTTGTTGTCCCAACCCATGGAGTAATGAGCCACAGCTTCTGTTACAATCAGACGTTAGTGAAAACAGTCGGCTAGTTCAAGAAATAACTAGCTTATTGGCAACTCCTATTGCCTCCCTACATGAACAAGCAATAACAAGAAAAATAGAAGTATTTAAAAGAGATAGGCATACAACAAATTAATAATAACGTCTGACCCTTCTGTGCTGTATACTACATTGACATCTAAGGGGGAAAGTAACTGCTCTAATATGGCTAATCCTTTATTATCACTCTTTCGTCACACAAGATGATAGTAAAGTCCATGTTTATACATTTTACCAGCTTTAATCTGTTCAAATATTTTAAAATATAAACACATTCTGGATTTAGATCACAGAAAAAAAAATTCTCTTCTTAAATTTTGTGCCTTCACCACAAAATACCAATTGCAGTCGGTGTTAGTGAAGAAAATAAGCTTGCTGAAACGCCAAAGAATTTTCTTCATTCTGATATCTTATCAATTTCTTTTTTTTTTTTTTTCACAGGTCATTTATAAATTATATGACGAGTTACTGCACCTTCAGCTAGAGCAACATGTATATTTTTTAATCATCTATTTTTGTATCAGAGTACAGATAAGAGTCAATATTAAAAAATAAAATTAGGACTAAATTACGCAAACATTGTCTCTATAAATAACTAACAATAAAAAAGTTGATAAGCCAGATTTTACGATTTCAAATATTTATTTTAATGTATTGCATAATTACACCCATAGTTTTTATTATAAATTAATTATTTATATCATTTGCTTTAATAGACCAAAAACTGTTTAAACCAAAGTAAATACATATTTCAGAACTAATAATATAAAGTCAAGAAAAATTGTTTATTCATTTGTTGTAGTCAGTTTTGGACATTCTCGTACATTTTTGTTTCAAATTATTGTGAAGACAGTAAGATTTAAAAAGTAATTCTTGTTACATAGAACTTTCGACTTTCTTTTGGTGGATTTGCTTAAGTACTTGCGATTTTTTGTGACACTAACAACCCTCTCAATTTCCACCTTTTCATTTACAAGGGAACACCGGCAATCCGGACTCCCTAAAAATTGAAATTTCGTTTATTTGTAGAGGGAACCAATTTAAGATTATTGCACTTATTCTTATCGGCGGAATCCCTCAACTACTTCCCTCCCTCCGATGTCGATGTGGTATGCAACACAGATGGTTCTGACGTTTTTATTATTAATTCGTCCAATGCCTATTGAAGACAATTCTCAATATTTTTATCTCTCTGCTATAGTACTATATTCTTTATACATTGTTTATTTCTTTTTTTATTTACAAAACCCAATTTCGCTGTAATGAAAATACTATCCCTTGAAATTTGTGCAAATATCTCGTTTCATGCAGAATTTAACTATATACTTTTTTTTAATATCCAATAGTTTGCGAGATGTTTGCACAAATTTCAAGGGATAGTATTTTTTTTTTCTACAAATTTTCTATAAATCCAAAAAATTCAATTTTGTGGAAGTGAGAAGTCCGGGTTACCGATGTTCCTTTGTTAGACTTTAACTGTCAATTTTGTTTATAGATGGAATCAGGATAGTAAGCTTTGTAAAATAATCTTTCTGCATTATAGTTACCGTCCCTTTCATAATATTTCATAACTAAAGGCCGGCAGTTTAAGTTGAAAACTAAAAAACGTCTCCTACCACATCTCTAATTACACGTTTGTCGTGGAGAGAATACGGCAACCAAATCTTAGGCACATAATACATATATGAAGGATTCCCACCACTGACGCAATAGAAAACTGGTGGGAGGCGAAATTCTAAATATGCCAGTTTCTAGTTATTTTGGATCTGCCTTATTTTGATAACCCTGGGCTTCTAAGTCCTTTCTGTTCAGATTTTTTCCCAATTTTTAGAAGTAGTTTAAATTTCTTTCTTTCTATAATATACCTATTATTTATGTAACTCCTTTCGATCTCTTCCGGTATATTATTATGTTCTCCGTTGTTAATTTTTCTTATTATTAATCTTCATTTCTCCTGCCAAGTTTCCTTTTTTGTTTGCTTTTTATGTTACTTCCGTACTCCATCACACTTTCTTTTTTACCATAGCTTCAGTTCGTTTTATCTTTAACTAATCCTTTTGCAGTGATCACGGAACAGATTTCATTATGTGCATCATTTATTTCTTTCAGATTATTCGGCTTTAAAATTCATCCACTAGCATATCAATTACAACAACAGGCAGCGCAGACTTTCAAAGCACCCCTCCGATCGTTAAATTATAATAACGGCAAGCGTTAAATCGAAGCGAGAGACACATGAGACATTTTATTTGTGACAGAGGTCTGTATTTCTTCAAAACAATAAAACAATTAATAAACAAATTAAAATAAGTCTTAATTTAGTTAATTTATCGTTTATATAAAATATTGTTAGTCGTATGTTGTATCCAATAAGAACATTATTTGTACCGCATAGTATATTTTTTGTGTACTAATAAAGTTCTCGATAAGTACAGTATTATTACCATTGTTTTGTTAGTTTGTATTGAACTTCCTTTTCATAGTTTTGATCCGTAAAAGAAATCCTAGTTAATCCTTTTTGTATATGTTCCAATGTTCGCCTAAAAGTTATTGAAATTATTTCGAATCGTTAGACCCCAAGTATCAGCTGCAATTCAAGGTCATAAGTAGTCTGGGCAGTAACAACGCACAATTACGAAACAAGTATGGGCGTAGCTAGCGAGGGGCAAGGGTGGGCGTTGCCCACTCTAGAAAATTTGTTGCCTCGCCTAGAAAAATCCTCTGATGTATATATATACAGGGTGATCATTTGAAAACTTCCCACCTTGAAGAACTCTTTAATTAATAAAATTATCAAAAATCACTAAAACAGGTCAATGTTATTTTGAAGGGGGACATTTAATAACCTATTCCAATCAGTTGAGAAACGTTCACCCTCCCTTTCAGCTACCCCCATCCCAAAATTTTAAATGGCACTACCCCATATGTGATACATCATTTTAAAGGGTATAAAATTCTCAATATTTTAAAGCAAAAGAAAATTAAAATCGGCCGAGCCGTTCATGAATTAGAGACAAAAATGTATTAAACCGGAAAATTAACTGACAAACGTTGACGATATCGATAACAATCACCTATTTATGAACACAACACTTATTTAATCTACCTGATTATTTAATCTATCTAATTACGTGTCAGATTACGTGTGTTGATAATGCCCATTTTGAGTGGTTGATCAAGCCATCTACCTGCGTTTTGCTTTGAAACAAAAGAACGTGCGTCGTACAAGTTCAAAGTGTCAATTGTTGTAGAATTCAGGAATTAAATATCGCCGCTTCAGATAACTTTAGATTCCTTTGATTTGGGGTAGCGTTTGTGCTAATTGTGTCACTAAAATGACATACACTTTAGAAGAGAGAATTGAAATAATTTTCATTTATGGAGCTGAAAGTCAGTGTGCTCGACGAACAGCCAAGGAATTTAATGCAAGACATCCAAATAACCATGTATCCCATCGATACGTTTTAGATTTGGTAGGAAAATTTAAAGAAACTGGATCAGTAGCAAATAAAAAAAGGACACAACCTCGAATTGTGAATGAGAACTCTCAAATAGAAATATTAGGACAATTTGCTGCAAATCATACGAGCTCAATTCGGCAAGTGTGCAACATAACTGGTTTTCGTATGGGTCTGTTCAGAAAGTTTTAAAACTTCATAAATGGCATCCATACAAACTTCAAAATCACCAAGCTCTAAATGAAGATGATTTCGATAGACGACTTCAATTTTGTGAAAAAATGACTGTGATGATAAAGCGCAAATCCAAATCTAATTCAAAATATTTGCTTCAGTGACGAATGTACTTTTTTTTAATGGCTATGTTAATCGTCATAATTGTCGTTATTGGAATGATGAAAACCCGAATCTATTTAGAGAAGCGCATACTCAGTGGCCACAAAAATTAATGTGTGGGCTGGTATACTGGGGGACTCGGTCATTGGTCCGTTATTTATTAATGAAAATTTAAATGGTACTATTTATCTCAATATGTTGGAAGATGTCATAGATCCCTTGATTACGGAAGCAATAGAAAATCAAGTAGACGACGAAGGAAACTTAATTTTGGATGAAAATCAAGTTTATTTTCAGCAAGATGGTGCCCCACCACATTTTGTGGTACCAGTTCGAAACTGGTTGAATAACAAGTTTCCAGAGAGGTGGATTGGAAGAAGAGGAGCAGTAGAGTGGCCAGCAAGATCTCTGACCTTTCCCCCTCGACTTTTCCCCTTAAATCCGTCGTCTATAAAGCTCCCCCAGCCAACATCGACGAACTGAAACAACGAATAACATCCGAATGCCGATTGATTCCGCGGCGAGGTTTTCGAAAATGTTAGAAGAGAGTTTGAACATAGGCTTTATCATTGCCTAGCAACCAATGGAGCGCAATTCGAGCATCTGTTACGATAAATTTAATTGTTTACGTTTTTGAGTTTTAGTTTTAGGTAATTTGTAAACTCTTGTTAATTAATGAAAGTTTATTTTGCATTGTTGTAGTTAATTATTTGCAACTGTTGTGTTCATAAATAGGTGATTGTTATCGATATCGTCAACGTTTGTCAGTTAATTTTCCGGTTTAATACATTTTTGTCTCTAATTCATGAACGGCTCGGCCGATTTTAATTTTCTTTGCTTTAAAATATTGAGAATTTTATACCCTTTAAAATGATGTATCACATATGGGGTAGTGCCTTTTAAAATTTTGGGATGGGGGTAGCTGAAGGGGAGGGTGAACGTTTCCCAACTGATTGGAATAGGTTATTAAATGTCCCCCTTCAAAATAACATTGACCTGTTTTAGGGATTTTTGATAATATTATTAATTAAAGAGTTCTTCAAGGTGGGAAGTTTTCAAATGATCACCCTGTATAATCAGCTGGCTGGCGTTCTTTCTGGCCATTCAGTCTTCTAAAAGTTATGTAACCACACCTCCACATTTACTAGAAGCTATCCCCTCGCAAAGTATTCTTTGTCCTAACTGACAGAACAACAATGAGTCTAACATATGGACGCGCTTCAAGATCAACTGTGCACTAGTAAAATGTCAGTTTCTACAGCGCACCTCATCTACCAATGGTCGTGATCTTTTGATTACCATTTGTAGTTGATGTTCACACGATTACAACCGCTAGGTAAATAGACTTACATTTTGCCAGTGCACTACTGACCTTGAAGCGCGTTACTATATTTGACTCACTGTACTTCCATTATTTATTAGATAGATGCAGATATTCGACGCTTTGAACACCAAACTAATGTTCCCGTCAAGTTCCCTCCAAAACACGTTCCACCCTTGAACTTTCCCATAATTTTAGATTCTTAAAATGACCTCTATTCAGCCTGCATGATAAAATTTTACTCCCCGAATTTAAGTATAACACCCTTTTTCACCTGTTTTCACAAAAGTAACGCAAATAATCAGGCGCCGGGCTAGCCAAATTTTTACCGAGGCTTTGATGTCGCAAACAAAAATTGATCGGTAGATCAGAGTTATAATGAGTCAAATATAGGAATGCGCTTCAAGGTCAAGTACCAAATGTACGTTTCCACAGCGCACCTCATTTACCTAGTAGTTGTGATCGTGCGAACATCGAGTACAATTGCAATCTTACCTTAGGTTGCACCTCGTTAGAAAGTAAGTAGTCCATCCATGAAAACTTACGTTTTGCACCTGACCTTGAAGTGCGTTCCTATATTTGACTTACTGTACGTAATTCAATTTTATTGCGTGCAATTGCGATGACCTTTATAGGTCGCTGCCAGATGGCCAACATCTTTTTGTTGCTCCAACTTGTCAACCAAAAAAACGCAAATCGTTTAATACGTCTTTATAAATATCTATAGTTAACATTTACAATAAAAGTGAAACACATAAAAACGACCGAACGTATCGATTAATTTTCATTTATCGCCCTTTTGAAACTGATTCTGCTGCTCCAGAAGCTGTTTAAGAGACGAATGAGACGGTCCGGAGAAGAGAGAATGGTGTGGGCTCGCTACGGTCCGCTGAGGTATATTGTCAGGTTGTCTGATCGGTAATGAAGGTGGCCAATTCGTATCGAATAACGAATAACCGGGCGTGGCCGGATGTTGCATATTTTCGGGATGCTTTGGTATCTGAAATAATTTTCCAATAAAACTCTACTCTTCTTTTTATTTATTTTAGATTTAGTGTTAGTAAAAAGAGATCTGTTACTATAATTGGAATGAAAGTTATGTTTATATTGTTTTTATTAAATTCTTTTTTATTTGTTCGCTTAAACCTTTTTATAAGGAATAGCGTTATAACTTTTATTGTCATTTTAACCTTCCTATACTCACGTCAAAATGAAAGACGTATACTATACTATATAAGTCGGTCTCACAGACCGTATGCGTGAGTATAGGAAGGTTAATACTTCTATCATATAACTTATTAATTTTATTTTTATTATTTGGAAACAACACCTAAACCGATTAATTCGAAAATAGGAATTATTTGATTTCTAACTGAATCTACAAATTCCCATAAATTTTTCGCATTGTATGTAGTTTTACCTACAATATTGCTTAAAGTCTTAGATAAAAATTTGGAAAGATTGTAACTGAGGAAATTAATGCAATTTACGATTGGATACGTAAAGGAATATTATCTTTATGTGTTTTAGGAATATCTCAAATTCTAGGAGAAATAGAATTAAAATTTTTTAAATGGTTATGGTTAATCTCTGGAAATATGTTTTTTTAAACCAACTATTTATTAGTTCATTTATTTCATTTTGTAATATATTTGTTAGGTCTGATAATAATACCGAATAAAACCTGAACCAGAACATTAGTTATTTTGTTGATAGTTCCCGTTTAAAAAAATGTTTGTTTATACGTTTATCTAGTTATATTTTCATTGATGGGGTTCCGAAAACGTTTGCAAACGTTCTGAGAATATAACTATTATTTCAATCACTTTTGTTTAATTGATCTAATTGTGGTAGAAGACTATCATTTAAGAAAAATTAGGTAAGATACATTTCTAACTTACGTTACTGTTCATAGCTGGACTTCCCCACCTATAGGACCAATATGTTTCGCTTCGTTCAGCATAGCTTGTCTCATTGACATATTCTGATTCACCGAACCGAAACTTCCCATTTGCGACGCCCTGGGGAGTTCCCCCACATATTAAATACACCCGCGTTCTGGGTCTGCTGATTGTAGTCCACGTTCATGGGTGGTGGTCGATTTTGTCCGTATGACAAGTTATTCGCGAAATTTGGTATTCCTAAGAAATTATCGTGCTGAGATTGCGAGGGATGCTGCGGTTGTTGTTGCTGTTGAGGTGGAAGCGGTTGTTGAAAATTGTCTTTCTGAGGGTGAGGGGGCATCTGTGGCGGAGGAGGATTCGTCCACCAATTGCTGGGAGCGTGGTTCCTATCGTCGGCGGGGGCGGTCCATGGACCAGGTCGAAATTGCATCGCGTTGTATTGGTTTTGATTTTGTACCGGCATATTCGGTACCATCCTCATGGGAACGTTCTGGGAAGCGGGGGCGGTACCGTGTATTGCATGGTTTGCGGGATTTTACTCAAAGTGTTGGCCAAACTATTTTTTAAATCGGGGTTTTGGTAATATAGATTTTGAGACGGTGGCATCTCCCCCATTTTTGGCATCTGTTGTACGGGAGGTGAAAAAAATTCTTGATGTAAGTTGGTGGATAAGCCCGGGTGATTTTGATTAAAAGTTTGCGTTCTGTATTGTTGTGGCAGTAGAATTGACGCCGGTGCAATCGGTGGTTTTACGGGTGGTTGGGGTTGCTGCTGCTGTTGGAGTTGTGGTTGTTGAACTTGTTGCCGCAGTTTGACTTTCTCAACGTCTTTATCGGTAGTTTCTTCACTGAATTTGACCTGAGTTTTAATATATGTGTGAATGTGATGTAAATTAAGAAGGGAGAGGAATTTTCGTACACTCACCTGTTTATTTTCTTCAATTTTCTTAAAAATCGATTGTAGAGCTACGTTTTGCTTCATCCTCTTGATTTTGCTGGGATCCGTTTTGGAAACCCCACTATTCGTGGATGGATCGAGAGAATCAACGCCTTGGATCTGCTCACGTTCTTCTCGGGAACGCTCAAGTGACCCTTGGGGCTTTAGAATACCAGTCCGTTTTTCATTAATCGCTGTGTAGTGAGAAAAGTAAATTACTAAAATGTAATAAGAGGACATTTAACTTGCAAGAGGAAAGCTGAAGCGTGAATATTCAGCCTCAGTAATGGCGGCAGAGGGCGCTCCATTTTCGCTGATTGGAATTAAGAGATACAGACTTATCAAGAATGATTGTCCATCACGTGACCAGTATGTTTGTTTAATCTGGGGATTTGTGGTTCATAGGTCTATGGTACTTGCATATCACTAGGATCATACTAGCATTTGACATAGCCGTACAATCGTTATTCAGAATTTTTGCTGTCATTCTTTACGTTTTCGCTTTATTATTTTTTTACATTTAAAGTAACACAACTATACTTTTCAGTACACAGCCGTTTTATCGCATTTCTGCGTAAGATAAGTTAAGTAAAATGCCATATAGCATAAAATAAAAATAATTATTTTTGGTTAAATTTTAAAATGTTTACAAGTGAACAAGACACATTCATTCTTATGGCGCATTTTCAAAACGGCACTCGAAATGAAGATTGGACTTGGAAATACTCATTGTAGTCTTGTATTGAGCAAAACGTGGAAAGATTTCCAAATGAAAATATTTCATATGAATAGACTTGTGGGACGATTGGAAAATAAACATTGCATTTGCAAAGGGAAATCTACCTATATCTATCTAGGCCCAATAAATACCCATACGTCACACTCGTTTTGGGGGAAATTCAAGATAATATTTTCTGATAATTATTTTATACCGAAAATAATGTATTTTATACAGAATTGATAATAATATGAATAATTACTGATGTTGAACTAGCTAATTAAATTATGTATAGAACAGAAGGGATTACATTTTGAATATTTACTGTAATTTGACAGAATTTATTTACTTTACTCTTAATGTAACAACAGTTGTTAGACTAACTGAATAAATAAATTGTGGCAATTATTAAACTTAGATCTATCTCAAATTGAGAGGCATAGAATAAAAGCTTATGATCTGTCTAGCGATAAAGTCAAAAAAAAAATAAAAACTATATATTTTTTATTTTAAAAATACACACCCTAATTAAAACTATACTACAACATAAAGCAATAGTGTACAACCAACTGCTGTTATTTGGGTTGCTTAATTTGGTGGTCACGAGGTGGACAGTAACTGTTGATATTTCTATAGTTAGTTTTGAGGATTTTTGGCTGAAACAGCCCCGTCCCTACTTTACATTACTAATTAGTTCATCAAACACCTCAAGCACTTTCACCTTAACTTGACATCGATTGGTAGAATAGTTCCAGATTAAGAAAAACAAGCATAGGAAGACCGTTGATGTTATAAAATACAAAACACAAAAATAGGTACCTTTTTGCTTTTTCGGTTCGACCATATCCGATACCTTAACAGATTTCATCAATTCCAATAATTGGTCGGTCGGATCAGGTTGTATACATCCCGGTTCGAACATCATCATACCATTGGCGTCCGTTTTTCTAAAATTAATCCGTTTCGAAAAAACTACATCATACACGCCATACCTCTAACTTACGTGATAATCAAATTGGAGTTGTTGACTCTGTATGACGTCAACCAAATCCCAAAATCTACCAATCGTTGCGCCCTGATATGTTTCTCCGAGGGACATTCGGTTTGTGATGTGTCAGATTTGAAATTGAAGGGCTTGAACGATACCGCCAACGGGAGGAAACCTTGAAGTTCCTTATCTTCACTCAAGGGGGTGGTTTCATCTATGATAAAATTGCATTTTTATTGGGTGATTGTAAATTGTGAACGGGGTAACAGTTACATGAGTCATATTTAAAATCCTTTAGATGTTCGCGGATGTTGTTTAACAATTTGCAGATCCCGGGCCAGATTTGAAGACGGCTTGTGAAAACGGAATCAGAGAGGACTTGCGGTGATTTTTCGATCCAAAAACATATCAACTTAACTGTAATATAAAAAAAATTGTATCAATTTCGTTATTTGGATATTATTCAATTATGTTTATTACTTTTATTATTATGTCTATTATTATCAGGATTATTATTGTGATATGTAAATGTGACTTACTTGCGGGTAAAGCATAATACTCGAGGAGAGTCTCATCATTCTTTAAAGTATAGACCGGTAATAAGAACGCACTTAGAGACCCAGCTATCAAATCCAATATCAACTGATAGGCTTTCTGCTCGTCCTTCGTTAACTCGTCGACTTTCATTACATCTGCACCCGTAATATTCCATAAAGCGTACATATTTATAACGACCATTTTAATTAACTTGTCCGAGGTAAAGCTCTGCGTGGCTACGAGTGCCGTTAACGTCGCATTGATGCTTTTAACTGCGATTTCGGCCTGTTTTAGATCGGTGGTGGTACGCAATAATCCATGAATATGTAGGAATAACCTGATCAATTTGTTAGCCGACATTTTCGTTTGGACTTCGGTGATGGGGCTGAAAAGGATGGAGTTAATACAGATTAAAATATCGGAATTATTTCTTAAGCGAACTTACTCATCTTTATCCAAGGCGGATGTTAATGTCGTCGATAGATTAGTCGATGAGACCGGAAATGGGTTTTTGACGGCTATCGCTCGAATGTAATGGAAAACGGTCGATAGCTTATTACCCTGACTAGCTTCTAGCAAGGCTAATTGGTTATATGGTTGCCCGCTTGTCGGTGAAACTAATATAGCTTGCCTAAAATAAAGATATTTAGGAATGCGTTTTTCAATAAATTTTATTCAAATCTGGTAAATATAACTTGAGGTCTCAAGGTCACTTTTATATAACTATTATCAAAAAAATCAATAGATCGGTATGGCACACTCAATAGTGTTGTGAGAATAAAAATTAAGGATTATTAAAAATGTCCACTCACTTATAAAAATTTTCTGCTTGTTGCCGTTGATTACGATACCTCGCTATATCTCCTAAATGAACTAGACAATATTGACAGATATATAAACACGAAGATGATTGTGGCGTGGTCACCTGCTCGCAATTATTATACGAACTCTTCACCTGCCCGTATACGGTTCCGGTCCTGCGAAACGGCAGGTCTAAGTCGAACGTCGTACATAGTTCTTGTAGCAGGGTTAGGTAGAATCCGGAAGCTGCTTCTAAACACCAAGATAGTAACGCTTGAGAATCATGTCGTTTCGGATTCTGAAAGAAAGAAATGTGATTTAGAAAAAGTTTGATGGTCGGTCAACGTAATGTCGTCGAGTGAAATCGGCTTGGTGACCAAAATATTGAAAACGGAAAGAGATAAACTACGGCATAATTCTAACTACCCCTCGTGATAGTCGAGAGTCCACTGGGAATATGTAAGATGGAAAATATTAATGTTAATGTGGTAGGGTTCCATTTGATATCGGAAAAACTTGTGATGTGGGGTTGAAATTGGCAAACTATAGTCCACCCACTAAGCGCTAAACTGACTTACCAAAGGGACTAGATCAATTACTCAGGCAATAAGCTAACTTCCTAGATACCAGATCAATCACCAGGGATTAGATTACAATAGACTGGGAAACAAATCGACTATCTAAATACCCTTGAGATCATATTAACCACTCAAACACAAGACTAACAAAGAACTCTGAAATACACAAGTATGTACTCAAACATTGGTCTATTATCCACCTCAATTGCGCATCCACTAAGTACAGAGCAAGGAACCGAAACTGCCCACCAGGTGACCTGAAATTTTTTATAGCGAAATAGCATTGGGATGTTGGCATACATTATACAGAGTGAACAATGAAATGTCATCCACGTGAGCTGAAGGTTTTAGTTGCAAATTTTGGAATGTTGTTGGTTGCGGAATTTGGCAACAAAAGTTAAAGCATACCTAACCTAGTTCAGGTTTATTTTATAGAGAAAAAGCGGGTCGCAAATCTTAAAAACAAAAGTATTCATATTTAGAGCTTTAATACTATCAACTCAAAAAAGATTGTTTTTGTACTATCTTCAATCTGTATACCACTTCCAAAATGGGTCATGATTAAAGCATGGATATTTTTAGGTAATCGAGCAATATTTCATGCTTTTTATCATCGTGTCATTTTGACAATAAAAAGATTTATTGCAAGCAGTCGTAAATATATACACGGTGTCTGTAAATGCTTGCACCCCATTAAATTAAGTTGGTTCGTCTGCAATTTTATCAGGGCGTGGGATCCCTGCCGCTTGAGCTGAGCACATACATAGACGTATCGTTAAGTGGTCGTTAATCGCATTGTCAGTTGTCATCGCTGTCTTATTTCTTCACATTTATATCTTAAATTTTAAACAGTTCTTTTCAGAGCTCATTAATTATCATTTGTAAGTTGCATATAAGATATAATTGAATACTATATGCAAGTTGCGTTTCAATAATTACCATTTCATTTTTTTAGCTTTGACTGGAAAATCAAAAGTATTTACGCCTGGACAAGACGCGTATATTCTTATAGCCTACTTTCGAAATACAATTCAAAACAAGGATGGAATTTGGTTGTACAGTTTACAGTTTTGCTTTAATCAATTTGTGAAGGCACACATGGTTGTCATTATTCGTAACAATATGTCACCCCATGATTCTATACTACAACACTGGTGTTCTCCAACTATAGAAAAACAAAATTTATAGTATCGCCATAATTGGCGTACGGCCATTTACAGACACAGTGTATAAACAAAACATCCACTAAGCATCTGTTCGCTATTCTGAGCCATGTTCGAAGTCTCAATGAAACATTATCTTTTCTATGTCTTACAATTGAGCCGTACGTTACTTCACACAAACTAAATGCAGACTCACATATTCTGTACGCAATATTCACGCGCATTATTACTACTCCTATGGGCGACGCTGAATAGATAAACAAGAGTATATACAGTACTATACAATTCTATAGATAAAAGAATATCATGTGGAACCATTTTTTTTCGCATGAAAGAACAAATTTAAGTTTACAAAAACTTAGTATCAACCCACCAGCCGCTAGAGCCATGACTCCCTTGAAAGTGTGAAACATGTACGAAATCTTTCTGGAGGTTGGCATTACTGACTTTGTTGTAACTAAAAAGTTTAAAAGTAGCAAAGTACTAAATGTTTTAACAAGGCAATTTTGAATTTATACAAAATGGCACAAAACCACCAGTCATTACAAATTATGACACTAGTTACGAGCCGAAAGTAAAATTAATGTAAGAATTGCTCTTCCTGGGGGTTGATATTGTGACTTAGTTATATAAGGAATTTTTAAACGCAAGCATGGATTTATAAATAATAGCATTAACCCAGCAGTTACTAAAATCATGACTTGAGTTTGTTAAAAGGTGGATGACATGTCACTCAATGATAACATTCATGACACTTCTCAAGTGGAAAGTATAATTTATATAGGGAATATCCTTTCTGATGGGTTGGCCATGCTGTAACTTTGTGGCAATTAAAGGAAGTTAAAAGTGACCAAATAATCGTTGGAATCGACTGTTCAAATATCAATCCATTGCGAATTTGCATGTAATATAGAGATTTTATATATAAAATTTAAAGACTGGAAATAATTTTAGAGGATTTGGTGTCATTGGGAGGGTACAGGGTAACATAGAAGTAAATGTTATATTGAAAAAAGGAATAAATATATAGCAAACTTATTTAAAGGCGATGTTAGGTCACCACAGGATATAGAATTTTGTAATGTCGAAAGACTTGATCAGCTGTTAATCCTCTATTTGAGTAGCACTATTACTTTCTATATGGTATGAATGGAAGCACACCCTCAAGGAAGAACAGAAAAGTATTAAAACTTCAAGAAGTGGATTTGTTTACACTATTAAGGTCATTTTCTGATTCTTATAACTCTACTTTATAAACATTCACTTTAAAAATATGAGTTTCATGATAGAAATACCTTTTATCCTTAGCTAGTTCCTGCAACGTCGATATTTGATTCTTAAAACCTAACGTCCACAATTCCTGCTCTACTTTTTATCTAAGGCATACTCCAAATCTAGTACGAGCACTTGATGATAGATCGTCTGCAGTTGTTGCTGGTTGACCCAGATTTCGGAATCGGTCAGCAGATCGCAGTTTTTGCAGAGTTTTGCCTTTAAAACGTCCGCTTGTCTAGAAAACGATCGATTAGAGAAACTGTGAGGCTAAGATGTTTATTGTTTACTCACTTTAACACTTGCACTGCTGCTTTATAACCCATTTTCTTCTAGTGCTAACTTTTCTCATCAATAAAATGAAGCGTGCGGGAACGAATTGTCTGGCAGTAATTCATTTGTACCTGAAATAATTCCAGTGAGAAGATTTCACCGAAATCAACACTATACAAGAGAATTACTGGTTGACAGATGACAGGGGGACAGCTGATGTACATTCAGGTACACAACAGGATGTCAATGTTCGATAGAGAAATTTATTGAATCGACAAAATTGAATGGAATCAATCATACAATAACAGCAAGAATATTACACAAACATTCGTAATTTCAAAATTATTTAACATATGTTTCTCCCTCTTAATCTCGCCGATTGTATACACTGTATATTTCTTACATTGAATGTACAAGGAAGTCCATTATTTTGGGATTCTGGATTCCTTCCCCATTTAAAAATATAATATTATGTAAACCAGATCTTAGATATTTAGGAAAATCTTATTTTTATAATTCACATAAAATAGTGGAAATGAACATCTTGAAGAGGTTGTCAGGCCCAGTATTATCACAGCTTAGGAGTCATGTAAGTCACCCCAATATTTTGCTTCAATTCTGTGTGACCATCCACAATTTCAGATAAAAATCAATTTTTTGTCCAATCAAAAGACATCCAAAGATTTAAAGGAAAAGCAAGCGCAAATGATGGCTAGAGGCTTGCCAAAAGTCAAACCGATACCAGGAGTACAAAACATCATATTAGTCTCATCGGGAAAGGGAGGTGTGGGAAAAACCACAACAGCAGGTTTTCCTCTTTTTAAATCTTGAAATAAGGGCAAAGTTGTGTGTTAATTGCCTGGGTGGAAAGAGAGGGCGATGAGAGTCCTTTGTCAGCGGTGCACTTGCTTTCAGCTTTGTAAGAATTTTCCTCCCCTTGATACACTAACAAATTTTGCCTTTGACAGGATCCCACCTTGATTCCTCAGATGAATACTCTTTATTCAATCCCTAATGATAAATGTATATAATTTATTTCCTATGCTTTATCTCCTCCCCTAAATTGGAAATGTTTTTAGGCTAAAAATGGAAGTAGATTTGCTGCTTTTAAGTGTGACCCTGCCCCCTCTGTCCCTACCCCAATTTCTCAAATCACGCCCTATTGTTAATGATCAATGGAGCGCTTTGAATTTAATCCCACCATTGTTGGTGAATATTCCTTTGCCACGTACCCGATAACGAATGATAGATGACCGTAAGTGGGCGAGAATGTTACTACGTCTTATGTTAGCTCAATAGTGGTTAGTCAAAAAACGCCAACTATGAAACTAATAATTAGAGACCCACAGATTTAGGTTTCCGCACCAGTTCCTATTGCTTCATGCCAGAATAATGTGGCTTGTAGCCGGTTTTGAATTTAAGCGGAAATTACAAATATTGCAGAATAACAGAGGTTTTATATTTTATAAAAATTCATTTTGTATTTGCAAATATGTTATTCGGCTTTAGTAAACAAGTGAACATGTAAACAAGCGCTATCGTGTTTCTTCACCACACCCAGATACTGTAGTCAGGGTGTGGTGGGAGTCGTTTTACGGCTTTCACCCTAAATCTGCCAGGCTGTATTAATAATAATGCTGTCCTTTCCCCCGACCGCTCCCTCCTCCCGCCACACACACAGGCGCATAATTTGTCATTCCACTGTATACGTAAGAATATTTACCACACCACCCACTTTGATTTCGTCATGTAATTTTGTAAATTTTCAGTTAACTTAGCCGTCGCTCTAAAATCCACCCATCCACAAAAGAAAATTGGCCTCTTAGACGCGGACGTCTTCGGCCCCTCGGTGCCTCTAATGATGAATCTAAATGATACTCCGTTGTTAAACAACGAAAATTTAATGGAACCTCTCGAAAATTACGGTGTCAAATGGTAAGCTCGACAGTTCTCCGTAAGAAAAACCCAAAGCGATTTTTTCAGCATGTCGATGGGATTTCTGATAGCGGAAGAAGCGGCTCTCGTATGGAGAGGATTAATGGTAATGCAAGCCCTCGACAAACTCATGCGACACGTCAGTTGGGGAGACGTCGATTATCTGATCGTGGATACGCCCCCGGGTACGGGTGACACCCACCTCACCTTAGTTCAGAACTTGCCAATAAAAGGGGTGGTGCTTGTTACTACACCCCAAACGGCGGCGATCGATATCACGAAAAGAGGGGCTACGATGTTTCGAAAGTTAAAAGTTCCTATCGTGGGAATCGTTGAAAATATGAGCTCCGTGAAGTGTCCAGCTTGTTTGAACACCGTACAGTTGTTTGGTAACACCGTGGAAGATTTCGCGTTATCAATGGGTGTCGATTTGTTGATTAGCATGCCGTTGGAGAAAGAAATTTCGAGTGGATCAGATAATGGAGTTCCTATTGTGATTTCGAAACCTGAAAGTGTGACTAGTGGGTTGTATAAGAAGTTGTCTCAGAATATTGTGGCCTTTTGTGATAATAAAGAAAATATTACGTGAGAAGCTTAAGTTCGTGTTTTGTTCCTTTGAGTAATTGATGTAGGGAATGTTTGATGCTACTAACGTAAAAAGATGAAAACTTTCAGTCACCAACAAATTTTTTAAACTCTGAAGAACTTGGCTTCGTTTCTGCATTCCAATTTCCCTAGCCATAATTCTTTGTTTGTGCAAAGGATTTCTTCAATGCGGACTTCGTCGAGTCCGTACAACTCGCGGTCGTCGACTTGTAGGCCATTGTACATCTCGTTAAATCGTTTAACAGAGCGATAAATAGTTTTTTTTCGAAATCTTCATCGAGAAAATTTCACTCGAACTTTAACCACATTTGTGTAATGCGATAACGGCCATTCTGTCTTCTGTAACACCCCACTCCATCCTTTGAGCACTAAACTTCAACTGTATGTTTACCCTCTTTTGGTTGTATGTCAATAAAATATATTTTTATTGGTAACCCTAAGAAAAATAAGGAGTCTCTTTTTCTAAAAGAAAAGTATCGGTTTCATTAGGGACAGAATTCATGACTTCTAAATGTGAGATTGACACAGGAAATGTATTTTTACAGGGTTCGTGGTATTTTTTTAACTACAGGAGGTTCAAAGTTAGAAAGGAGTATCTATATAATCGGTCAGATTCTGGGAATTTATAAAAAAGAAAAAAATGGTTACCTACTTTATAACCAGAAAAGGCTACAAAGTTATTTTTATCTGACGCTTGTGACCTGAAACTCTTTTTTTGTGCATGGATGATGATGCAATTTCTTATTAACCGCCGATTATACAACATTAAGTTAAGCTAGCGTTTAATGAAACCGGAATTCAACTAAACTTAAGCATAACATCGTCATATATTGTATAAATGTGATTTAGTGACCCACAGTGAATCCTCAGCTAAGCTATGGATGAGTGTATATTGGCAATACCTTAGAACGAATTCCCTAAGTATTCGCCTGTTCTCTCTCTTGTGTTTGTTAATAGCTATAAAAATATAAGGAGAAACAGAAAAGCAACCTAAATATATTTAAAAATATGTTAACCTTTCTATTAAGTTCGAAATACCTACTGTATTTTCCAATATAAAGCGCACACCATTTTTCAACAGATGAAATCTTTTTGCAAACTCTCCGGATCATTCAAATGATTTTTACAAGGACGAAATACTTTTGTGGCTCGCTGGCGATGTGCAATTATGTTGGGGTTCTATGATAAAGTGGATTTTTGAAATATGTTATGGTTGTTAATTCAAGAGAAGTTCAGGGTTTAAGTCGTTTCTCTGTTTGAATTCAACTCTGATTTTTGTGAAGAGTTACTTATTCACAGGTTTAAAAATTAATGAAACACTTTTTTGGTGTTAATGATATATATAGACAAATTAAGACAAATTCAAAACTGCAATTTCCAGATTTCGCCTGTTTTCTGTGATTTCTATTGGTTGAAATTTGAATTATATCTTAAATGATTCAGTGGTCTCAACGACAATAATTTTTCTATATGCACTTTACTAAGTCAGGTTAACCAACATCGATTCTTTCTAGTTCAACTGAAGTGAGAGCATACGCAAATGTTCACTTTTTGAAGAAATAAAATGTTGGAATAAGGAATATCTTGCCTGAGTTGATGTTACCGAGTTGCGTGGACTAAAAATCCTTAGAATTGCTATATAAATAATCACTACAAAAAATAGCAATTTCCTGGAGACGTTGAATCAATTTGGGAAATTCTCACTTGATGTATTGGCATACATGGTAGTACGGCACTACTAGATTTAGTTTGTAACTAAAGGGATATAAAGGTTGCCAACATTTAGTGTTTATCCATAGATAATGTGTTTATCTATGCTGCTAAATAGTCACTAGAATTAAGAACGATTGGAATTGTCCCAATTTTAATTAGAAATAATCGAGAAATAATGTGTTTGTTTGGAAAAGGAATTTAATTAGACATTGACTACCTGTTTTTAATTGCAGGAATCTTAATGTTTGCATAATTTGGTGGAAGATCGTGTATTATCTTTTGTATTTTATAAAAGGTTAAGTCCCATTTGTTTATATGGCTGCTATTATTTCAATTTCTTCAGATGAGGAACAATTAGTCGATGTCGAACGACAGCCTAAAAAAGGTAACAACAACTTACAAAGCTTTCTGATTCATGAGATAAAAATATTTTAGAAACGAAAGACCGAGCCAGTTATCTGTTTAGATGATGATGAAGAGAAGAACAAGTTAATCGAAGAGGATGATGATGTCATTCTGACTGAAGAACTGTGCAATGGAAACGATAATAGTAGAGTTCCAGATCAGAGTAAAAGTATGTCACTAATCAAAGATAAAACTGGCGAGAAAGATATTGATAATGATATAATCATAGAAAATGATGATCAACAACGGATCAGTCCCACACTGAAAGACCTCTCAGTTGATAAAGTGGACAAAATTGATATTGAAGAACGTGCCAAGATAGAAGAGAGTGAAAGTGAAAATGAGATAACGCTGTCATCTAAAGAGGATGATTTAGGAAAGATGTTTGAGAGAAATGATAAAATGAACATCTTCCTAAATTTGTGTCTAGCAAAAATCGATAATGAAGAGACAACTAACCTATTCAAGTCTAAGATCCCATTCTGTAAAAAATTGTTCGATAAAATTGATGATTATGTGGTGTCAGATGAGTTCAATGCATTCCTGGATGACAAAATTGCTTCAAGTAAAGTAAGTTCTTTAGTCGCCATATCAAGCTTTAATGATGTTTACCAACATTTAAAAAGTAAGGTACGTAGTGCGAGTAAAAGTGGAGAGCTGCAAAGTAAACATAAGGTGATCATTGCAAAATTGGAACATGCTTTACAGAAGGTGCAAAAGGTTTTAGTTAAGTTGGAAGAGTCGGAAGTAGATTTCGATGAGGAAGAGGATTCTGCTTATATAAAAATGCAGAGGTGAAACTGGATGCCTTTAATAATATTAAGAATACCTTAGTATTTTATTTGAGTAGGTATCGGGAACGGGCCGTTAAAATATATGAGAAAATCTGCAAATACAGGAAGGAAGACGCAAACGCGAGTAACATGCTGTTCAGTCGTTTAGATTTCTCAGGTTCGAGCTATCCAGAATTTAATCACATCATTAACAAAAAGTTCAAAAACAATTCGGTCTTCCCCACGTATTATGCTGTTGAACAATGTTTGCAGAGAGTTGTTAAAAACAAAAATATGAATTTGTCCAATAGTGAAGTCAAACAAGAAGGTAGGTTTTAAGATTTTTCTGATCGCACAGTAGCGAATTTGATGTGTCAATTTTAGCTAGGGATTGTTTTAAAAACTTAGGAAATTTACTGCAGAAAAGGAGGAAAATGGACTTGCTAGACATTCATAGTCACTATTTGCTTTCCAACGACGATCCAGCGTTTGAAGATAAGGAACTAGATAATAAATTGAAAGCGAAGTTGTAAAAAGCGAATTCAAAAATCGATGAGATTTGTCAAAAGTAGGAGTGGAATGGAGGATTGAAATAGGATAAAATTGATTTTTATAATTATTTTTAGATATGTGAAGTTACAAGATTTGGGTATGAATCCCAGCTTGTCATCGGATACCGACGACAGTAAGTACGAAACGACGGAAGATGACGATGGAGACGAAGGCGAATTGGTTACTAATTAATGAAATTATTAAGAATTTGTATTTTTTAAGAGACTTGCTATTGAGTATTTCCTTTATTATTACTATTTTTTTGTTTGAATAAATCTGCAAACATGAATTCATATTGACTGGTTCCACCTAGCGTTAGTATTTAGTTTATTTGTTGCAGTTGTAATTATTATAAATCGATTCGGCATTCTAATATTGATCTGTGTAGCTGTAACACCATATATTGTCGGTTTAACTAAGTTAAAAAGGTGATAGAAATGAGATTCTTGAGGCACTTCAAGCTTACATTACACTTAACGTAGTTAGAAAGCGATAACTAACAAAACTAAAATCGATCCGTCCTATAACTGGATCATTTCACCCTAGTTTTAAATGATTCTCGAGGCATTCCGCAGATGTCAAGAGGAAATAGTTTGTAATCACAACAGCTACCTTGAGATATCGCTTACCTTCCTATGCGAGTATGGGATAAGATTCATGAGATAATCCATCGTCCACATTTAAGTATTTACAACTCAGACAGATACCAGGACTGCTTCCTTCCCCACCCCAATCCCATAGAATAAGATGTTATGAGAAAAATACCAAATTGTCGAAATACGGCGTTTATTGTCGATAAATCTGTATTATATATACAATAAAGGGAAAATATATTTGTACATACACTATGTGTGTATTTATATAATTTACAAGTATAAATAAACTGTACAAGAGGTTCCACGATTCCTTAGTATATATAAAAATTAACAATTTTTCAAAATGCACAGGAAAACCATTCGATAAACGATGAAAATGAAATCTGATCGTGAAACAAAACATTGTTACTTTTTTTGCTTAAATAAAACAAATTGGCATATCTCATAACAGACAATTTTCAAGATAATTTCGCTTAGCTCCTACTGAACCTTGAGTAATTTTTTCACAACATGTACTATATCCTGAGGTCTGGGGAGGGCGAAATCTTCTAAAGACCTTGTATATGGCATCGGAGCATCTACTCCCGTGACGCGCAACGCCGGCTGGTCCAGGTAATAAAACGCTTCACTTTCCATTATTCGAGCTAGGATTTCCGAAGCAATACCGCAAGTAGGCCAACCTTGTTCAACGCAGATTAAATGATTCGTTTTTTGTACGGAGGCAGTGATGGTGTTAACATCTAATGGCCGTAGAGAACGTAAATTGATTACTTCGGCTTCGATTCCTTTCCCGGCTAATTCGTTAGCGGCCAATAACGCAGTCTCGACGGCTTTCGAATGTGCAACGATCGTTATGTGTTTACCTGAAATAAAAATTTACTATCAAACAGTCATAACGTAGCTGGAGTGCTGCTGAATAAATAATGTTCTTATTATGATTACCACAAATAATAGACTATTTTCGAGGGCCAAAATCTTAATAAAATAAAATCATTATATGGAGAGCCATCCAGATTTATTTTATTATTACTATTGTTATCCTTGGAAGTTGTAGGACTGACTTATATTTATGCTATCAGAGATCAAGAACTTTTAATTAGAGTTAATGTAATTTTCGTAATACCTGGTCTTTCAATCTTGGCTTTTCCGAGTGGTATAACAAAATCTTTCGATAGAGCCTCATCAGACATCGGATACTGAACGCCGTAAAGTAACTCATTCTCTAAACAAACAACCGGATCGGAATCACGAATAGCTGCCTTTAACAATCCTTTCGCATCTTCTGAATTATATGGCGATATAACTTTCAAGCCAGGACACTGCGCGTACCACGCGCCGAAACATTGCGAATGTTGGGCCCCCACTCCACTAGCTGCGCCGTTGGGCCCTCTAAATACGATCGGTACATTAACCCTACCAGCTGACATGTAAAACGTTTTGGCAGCCGAAGTTTATAATTTGATCAATCGCTTGCATTGCAAAATTCCACGTCATGAACTCGCAAATCGGTTTTAGGCCGCCGAAGGCGGCACCCACTGCTATTCCTGTGAAACCCATCTCAGTGATGGGAGTGTCAATTACTCTTTTATCCCCATATTTCTTCCATAAGCCTCTCGTTACTTTATAAGCACCATCGTACATGGCCACCTCTTCACCTAAGATAAATACCCTCTCGTCTCGTTCCATTTCTTCGTCAATGGCTGAGTTCAAGGCATCTCTCACGGTCATCTGTTTGGCGGCCACCAGCTTCGCCGTGGAGAAGGCCCTTTGGTTCAGAATTTTCGTTAATTTGTTGACTAACATCGGGGAAATCGAAGCCATCACGGGTATCCTACAAAAGCGAATCATCTCTTATTTAAGTTTACGTTAAAAATCTGTTAATTACTTATTGTTATTCGGCCCAAGGTGACACCAGCAGGACGAGAGGACGAAAATTTGCCTACACTACAGGAACACGTTTCTATCAGCGATTATATTTATGGCCGTAATACGTAATCGTAATATCACAGAAATCAGATAACGAATTTTGAAGTTTTCTACCTTTCTTAGGCTTACATCCCATTATTATTAGGAATTTTATTGAAAACAGGTGTGTACATTGCAAGGTAGATGTCATCGTGATATTAGACCATATTAGACGTCTGGACGACAGCGATAATTTTAGTAACTTTCTTGAAGAGGGCGTGGTATAATTAAAGAAATTTTAAGTATGTCCGGTGAGAAAACTAACAATTTGGATTATTTCAATAACTCAAACTGGTATAAATTCGATGAAAGTATTACTTTAATCAATACATCTATTAATTTCTAATAGGTAAATCTAATTTTATTATATAAAAGTTGCAGTGTGGACAATCTCAGGGTTAACAATAACTAAAATGAAAGCATAAATATCTTTAAAATTATCTAACTATTGAGGAATTACCTTTTAAATCCGATTAAACTTTTTAATTCTTTTGTTTGCTTAGATACCAAGTGTTAACATCAGAAAGTCATTGAAAAATGTCGACATCATGTTCGAAGGTCACCTGCAGAAGATGGTGTATATTTGATTAATGTGTTAAGAATGAGAAAAATTAACAGTTTCCTAATTTATTAATTATTAATTAATGTATTAATTATGCAGCTATAGAATGACAAACTATTTACTGATTTCGGTAATACATCAAAGTATACATTTCAATCTTGCCAATTTAGAAATGTGACGTACCGTTCAAATTTGAAATGGATTGATGATCGACTGGCTGTAGTATTATACTTCTACGGTTCTCTTTGTTCTGTTTTTACCATCAAGAATCCATACAAGATTGTAATATAAATATTCCACACAAGTTTAACTCTATTTTGATACTTCAGGTTGTTGCTAGTTCATATAAACTCCTGCCAACTTCCTAATGCTACAGATTACTATATATCCAACACCTTCAACCCATAAAATTAAGAAAAGAGAGAAGACCACCAATAAGAATTTAATATGTACGTCTCCCAGTTTAATAATAGCAACCAAGTACAGAGTGAGCAATCGAAGGTGTTCACCACGTGACACCGGAACTTGTAGATAAAACATAGATGTTGGCAACATTTGCGTCTTTTTCTGTAAGTTAATTGAACTTAACATACCGTATTACGAATGTTATATTACAAGGAGGTCAATGTCCAATTCTTAACGTAAACGGAGTATATTCAGGTTAATTTTAGAAAGGGCAGGGTCGAAAATCTGATAAATAAAAATGTTCTAATTTTGACTCATTAGTACTGCCAACTCAATCCACTTGCGATTGCTCACTCGAAATCTTCAAATTTGGCATTTCGCTCACAAAGAAGTAAAGTATATGTAGTATATGTCTTTTAAGGGGACGATGTTCAAATCAGCTTAAGGTGCACCCATGATCACGTACAAAGTTTTACAAGCCTTTCGTAGAACTTTGGTCTACTTGATCGGGGGCACACCGCCTACACATCAGATACCGACATGGACATCTTAATAAAAGACAAAACCAAATCTTTCCTCAGTTAAATTAGTTTCTTTGATAATACTTAAAACTTTGAGATTTTGGGGATACAAATCAATATTATCAATATTTACAGATATGTATTTTTATTCATTCCATAGATTGCACCAAAAGAAGACACACAGTGTTACAATTACAATACAACACATTTCCATCATAAAGCTTAGCGTAATTTCAAAACTTTTGCAATAAAAAAATAAAATCTTTCGCCGCTTCTTCTTTATTTCTTAGTTAAGGACTCAATCATCTGCTTAAAGATCAGAACGTTCTTTCCGTTAGCCTCCTCGTAACCGGGCGCATTCTGTTTAACTTTCTGGAACCATTTGGTGACGTTCTTATAGGGGCTTAAATCGAATCCAGCGACTTCATAGGTGGAAACTGTAGCCACCAAGGTTAAATCGGCCAAAGTCAATTCGTTACCGGCCGCATACTCCGAATCGGCTAGGAAAATGTCGAGGAATTTCATCGCTTCCTCGCATTTCGTTAGTTTGGCCGGATCGTAACTGGCCCCGGCGAAAATGACGGGATACTAAAATCAGAAAAAAGAAAAATTTGTTTGGAGGACAAGAGAAGAAATGGCGGATTAGACTTACGTAATAATCTCCGAATCTGGCATATAGAGTGCCGATATCAAAATAGAGCCTTTGGTCGACCAAGGCACGCTTTTTCGGATCCTTGGGATAGATGGTATCATTTTTGCCGTATTGGTCAGCGAGATAGGTCATGATGACGCGACTTTCCCATAGGCTGAAACCGTTGTCGTTGATTGTTGGTATGGTGTGTTGAGGGTTCATCTAAAAAGATGTTTCGTAAGATACAGAGAAATAACTGAAAAAGGGAATACATTTAAATCTTGAATATACGAAGAAAATTATAAAGCAGTACCCAATCTTACATTTGCTCGTCTTTTATTTATTTGGTAATTGTAGTAGAAAACAGGATCTGACCTCGAATGGATATTCGGTAAGTCAAAGCAGTCAAGCGCACAATTTGGCACTCAATTTGTTCCGCTTGTAAACATGCGCTTCGTCGATACTTAGGGATAAAGGGTCAAACTGGAAGAGGAAGTATACGACTTACATTGTTACAAACCTAATACAGTTGACATGTACTAATAAGACTAATCGCTGAATCGTTATATCAAACACGGAATTCGGCTTTAGGAAGTTTTGACTAGGGATGAGTGAGTAGATAAACACATTTGGTTCTAGACCGGATATGAAGGTTTACTTCTGGTGCGAAGGCTGGAAGCGACTTATTGCTAGTTGAAGTCGTTATCGCCATAGTTTATATAGTTATAGTTTTTTTCGCGTATGAATTGAAGCATCCAAACCAACACTTTTTTCCATTGCAAAAACACTATTTTGAAGCAATGCCCCAAACCACCGACAATAATCACACAAGCGACAAACCGCTTCAATTCGAACACTCATTTCCAGTCTGAAACCAGCTATTTTTATCTATTTCAATGTAAGTGTAATTTTCCTTTCAAATTTGTCTTTTCTCAAATACCAAGCCGATCATATTTCATTTCTTCAGGGTTTATATCATTTCATATTCAACGGCGAATGGCGAAGACGTTTTGGCGGGGCGATTACAAGGATGGCATTAGTTCGTATATTCTCGTATACCAGCTGCCGATATACGAGTCTATGTGAACCAATACTATTTCTTCAATATGGTTTCGATCCCCGCCAAATGTCACCATCGACCGCTGTTGTCTTTACTCATCTGCGCCTACGCGCACACAGACGTTTCTTATACGGATGTCAAGCCCTTTGCAACATTAGATTGCTGTCTAAACTATTCTATCAATTTTTTAATCAGTGATTCTCAAAATGTGGGAGTAATAATCTTTCCGGTGGCAAGGTCATCAGGATTAGTTGATGTTTAAGAAAACTTTTTGAATAACAACTTTCTCATATGCGGCAAATTCCTCACCAAGACGATTGCATTGAATTATTATTCATCTTGTACGAATGATTTTTTTAATGTCGAAAAGTATTTAGAGTGAAGTTATCACTTCCAACGCAGAAAATACGAAAGAAGTTGTTACTTGTGAACTTTGGCTGATACAATTTCTTGCTTCGTCCTTCAAAAAACTATGCTTTATTAGTTGCCGAGCACAATCATAGACTATTGGGCTTGATATCATCGATTCCCAATAAGGACGGTCGGCAATAAGGTGCGGTTGTGGTCCAGATTTAATGAAGCTGAATTCCCCGTCACCGCCAGTAATGCGCTACAGTTTATTAGCTGTATGATAACTCAATTTTAATAAGTTGTTGGAGTGTGTGTGTGTAAGAGAAAGAGAGAGAGAGAGAGAAGGGGAGAGTTATCTGCATATTTTTCTCAAGAATGAAGGCTAGTTGAGTTGTTCAAAGTTTACGAACGACGCTTTCCTTCTTGTGTATTTTCCTAACTAACAATGAAATTGAAGTTGATGAAATACGTATTTGAGAACATACAAATCGATGTGATAAGGATATGAACTATTTCATTTGAAGTGATTTCATATATGAGGCTAGATTGACAAGTTTCCGGAATTGCTGCTAGGGGGTTGCTATTTTTCCAAATCCTTTATGTCGTTGTGCTGGCAGCTCCTTCATAACAATTGACTGCAAATGTTAAATCGATTTGTCAAATAGTCTGGTTTTGACAAGCATTTAAGTCAACTACCTTTGTGTGTTTTCAATTCTGGGTACAAACGAAGTTCGAGCGGTCATCAAATGTTTCTGTTTGGAAGGGAAAACCGCAACGGAAATCAAATCAAGGTTAGATGCCGTTCTTAAGAATTCATCACCTTTATTTGCCACAGTGAGAGTCTGGGCTTCGGAATTCAAGCGTGGTCGCACGCATAAAAGCGATGAATCACGTACAGGACATGAGAAAACGGCTACCACTCCAGAAATTGTGGAAAGAATCAATGGCTGGGTTTTGGCAGATCGTCGAATAAAACTGCGTGAAATTGAGGAAGCCGTGGGCATCTTTTATGAACGCGTAGTTCGTATTTTACATAATCAATTGGGTTTAAAAGCTTTCTGCAAGATGGCGGCCGCATTTCCTCAATTCGGAGCAAAAACCCATTTGAGCTCGAACCTCAGCCCATTGATTTCAAAAGACGATTCGTGACCATGAATTCATCACTACACACCACAAAATAAAAATGCAATCCAAACAGTGGATTGCACACGGTGAATCGGTTCCGAAGAAGGCAAAGACCATTCATTTCGCTGGAAAGGTGATGGCATCGATTTTGGGACGCAAAAGAAATTTCAGTAATTGATTATCTTGAAGAAAGCAACTGTTACTGGCAAATATTACACAACACTTTTGGACAAATGGAAAGCAGCAATTCAGGAGAAACGCCTGCGAGTGGTTAAGCAAATAATGTTGTTTCACCACGACAATGCGCCCACTCATTCAAGCACAATCGTTCAGCAAAAATTGACAGAATTAAAGTTCGAAATCCTTTCGCGTCCGCCGTATTCGCCTGATTTGGCTCCGTCCGTCAGACATCTCTTTCCAAAGCTCAAAACATCTGGGTGGAAAGAGATTTTGGTCGAATGAAGAACTGATAGAGGCTGCAAACGATTATTTTGGGAACCTCGAAGAAAGTCACTTCCGGGAGCTAGAGAAACGTTGCCCCAAGCTTAGAAAGGATTATATTTAAAAATGAATTACATGTAATTTGAATCCGTATTTTTTTCATCGTGATTCCAGAAACTTTTCAGTCAACCCTCGTACAATAACAATAAGAAAAATTAAGTAACTAAACTTATAAAATTCATAAAATTATGAAGTAATAAATACAAAAGTAAATAACTAATAATACATACAAAGTAATTGAAGGGGGAATAGTGTTATTTCATTTAACAAATGCCACGTAGCATGTTTCTTAATTATTCATTCTTATTCACCTTCGTATATCTATGTCAGCACATTCAAGGTATGTAAATTGCATACAACTGGGTAATAGTATTAATTATAGTGCGATTTATTGCTTGGAGGATATTTCTTACAAAGATTTTCTAGTGTATCTATGAATGCAGGCATGAAGCAAGGACAAGCAATTACATACATACAGACATATTTGCAAGTTATTAATTTTCTCTCCATCTAATTGTAAGTGATTTTGATTATTATTCCTCTCCAAGCGCTCAACTTAATATCATTCCAAGCGCAGATGGTATATTCGATGACAATAATAATAAAAAAATATTTGTATCTAAGAAGAGTAAAAAATGTTATCGATTTTTTGCGGGTTATCGTAACTTGATACGTTTGTGTAACCCGCTCCGGATGTAAACGTTATCATGCATAAATTTGTGAAAGTAACAAATATAACCAATTATTATTGAATTAGTTATAAGTTTATCTATTGCATTAAGTTAAATCTTTGTGCGAAGATAAGGGGATTAACCTTCCTATACTCACGCATACGGTCTGTGAGACCGACTTATATAGTATAGTATACGTCTTTCATTTTGACGTGAGTATAGGAAGGTTAAGATCCCGTGCAAAGGAAATAAAAATGTTAAGTTTTCGTTTCGTGATAAATAAAACCATATTTTGCCCATTAATTACTATAAATAATAATCCAACCCATACGTTCAATATCGGTGTAATTGGAATACGGTTCGTGATAATTACATAGGAACAAAGTTAAAAATAAATAATTACTCGAGTTCATACAAATTGGCGATTAGGCTAAATATATAAATTTCAAACTCGGACTCATGGTCAACACTATAACTTAATCTTTAATTTTTTTATATTAAACAAATGTACAGCAAAAAAAATAGAAAAGGGATTTACACAGACGAGAGAAATGAGGAATGAGGGAAACCATTAGTTTACAACGAAGGAAAAAGAATGTACGACCATATATCTACGTATACATACGTGTAACAGTTTCAAATATACCGGATTTTTCACAGCTTGCACATCAGATTAAAAACAAGAAAATTCGTAATAAATAAAACAATATTTTTAAGAGAAAATTTTTTCTTACAATCGCAGAAAAACCACATTAATTTTTTAAGTTTCGCAAAGAAATGATTGGAAACCGCAGACACTGGGAAGTCGATTGTTTATTATTTAGACAAAGAAATGGAAACGCTAGTGAAATCCGGCCCATATATTAAGTAATGTTAAGTGGATACGAGGACAGGTCGCCTAGATTTAATTTCATGACCACCGCGTTCATTTGCATCGAACGTTGAATAGTGTAATGCTGTAAATTGTTGCTACGTCGAGCCAGGATTTTTTTTTGTACGAGACAAAGATTTTTGGCTCAGTACAAAGATTTTTTAGCGTCTCTGTACATTGTGCAAAGATCTTTTGGGTAGTAGCAGCACGCATAGTTGAAATAATCGTTTTTATTATGTTGTACAAACTAAAAATCTCTCATACAAAGATTATTTTTCGATCTTTGTACATGTACAAAGACCCTCGTACAAAAAAAACAGTGCGTCGAGTACAAGTTTGTTTTGACACTGCCAAAATATTTTTCGGGTTCTGATAGAAGAGATAATTAAGCATAAGTCTGCGAAGTTGGAATTAACATATCTGAAACGGATGGAATTTATGGCTAACTTCACAACGGTAACGAACGAAGAATAAAAACGCAAGAGTATTCGAGATGGGCCGAGGTGGCTCAAACTTTGAACAGTTTCGAAGAAAGTAGAACGCGAGAATATTTCAGTTACGTGTTAATATTAGAAGTGATGCTTTTACACAGTGGATATGGGATCAGCACGGGGTCTGTCAGCGACGCCACCTTTCGTCCATTCTCACACACAAAAATATAATGGGGTAAATGCAAGAGATATATTGCTCTAGTGTAGTTTCCAGTTTTCTTTGTCGTGGAAGCCTGGATATCATGGTTTCTGTCAAGTAACCCTGTGAACCCTGTGAACCCTGTGAAAAGGCAAGGGTTTTATACATAAAAAATGTATTGTCTACACAAGATGACCATGGACCTTCAAGCATCACCAATTGGAAAATGCTGCTCTAGTGTATTAGAAATAGTGCTGCCGTCATAAAAGTACGGTGAAATGAGCAGAATTTCGAAATCATTAAGAATTTGATACATATTTATACGAACTTTTTTACTCAAATAAAATTCCTCCGAAATCACGCTGTATAATAACATATAACACAAAAAATAGCAATACATACATATATTATAAGATATTAAAAACATGTTTTCGTGCAAACACGGCTGTTGAAGTCTAATTTCACAGGGAAATTGCAGGAAGAACAAGAAGTAACCTATACAAAAATTCAAGGAATAATATTCAAGGCGCCATGAAAAACTCGTTTCGTACATGAGCAAAGAGTACATATTTCGAAGGCCATCTAAAAAGAACAAATAGTAGATATACTAACATTCTCGTTTGTACAAAACTGAAAAGGAACAGTGGAGCTGTCATGGACATATAATGAAAAACAATCGAAAGAATATAATGAAGCAATAGAAGAAAAAAATGATGTAGGAAGGAGGGGGACCACCAAGGAAAAATGGGTCGATAGAGATAAAACAAATAGAATGAATCGGACAAAATGGGAGGGGCGGATATAGGTAAACCAGATATAGCCCGACCGTAAGAGGTATAAGGATTCTTGCGAAGAAAAAGAAGAATTATAAAAACAACAATTTAAAAACAAGATCCAGACATAAAAATTGGACAAAACAACTTGAATGTGCGACTATAATTATGTCTCGGATAGTCTTACAAGGAGAAGGTAAGGTAATCGGATTTTTGTAATTTTTGATATTTATGGTACGTGTAGTTTGGTCCTTAAATAAGAATATTTTGGAGTAGTCCGACGCAACGTTCATAAATTACCGGGATAATCGATGTTGAAGTTTCTCCCACCATTTAAATCCACTAGATATAATACGATTGTCAAATGGACTCGTGGCCTAGTCGATAGCGTTTTGGTGCAATACTCGCGAGATCGCTAGTTCGGGTGTCGTCACGGGACATTTCTTTTTCTTCCATTCAAAACGCACCATATGTTTTTTTCATTCTTCTTCTCATATCAAAAATTATGAACAAACGAAATATATGAACTATATGTAGGAACATTCTTCAAGTACATCATTAAAATGCACAATCGATTGATAAACAATATTCATTTTGAATTAACTTAACAATAAGGTAATAATAAAAAAATGTTGCTTCCCAGGTTTCTATGATAACTACCATTGTGGCTCGTGCCACACTGCGTAAAATGTCTTATATTAGATATAAAATAATAGAAATTTTCATTTCCTACCTGACTCCGTTCGTTTTTTTTTTTTTTTTGAAGAAAATTATATATATTATTGTTAATTCAAAATAAATATTCTTTATCAACCGATTGTGCATTTTAATGAAGTACTTGAAGAATGTTCCTGCATATAGTTCATATATTTCGTTTGTTCATAATTTTTGATATGAGAAGAAGAATGAAAAAACATGGTTCATTTTGAATGGAAGAAAAAGAAATGTCCCGTGACGAGACCGGAACCAGCAATCTCGTGAGTATCGCACCAAAACGCTATCGACTAGGCCACGAGTCCATTTGACAATCGTATTATATCTAGTGGATTTAAATGGTGGGAGAAGCTTCAAGATCGATTATCCCGGTAATTTATGAACGTTGCGTCGAACTACTCCAAAATATTCTTATTTAAGGTCCAAACTACACGTACCATAAATATCAAACATTACCAATATCCGATTACCTTACCTTCTCCTTGTTAGTAATAAGTTCAATTATTTTAAAATAAGATGCGATGTTGGAGCTAAATATTTAACAAAATAGCCTGAAGGTGTGACTATAATTACATTTTGGATGGTTCTGAGATGATGGATACCATTGGAAACAAAAAAACTCGTAATGTTAAGTACGGTCTTTCGAAGACAAAAATGCAAATTTTTCATAATTTCGCGGATTTTAGCTACATACCCTAGGGTTTGTAAGATTAAGAAATAAACACAAGTATCACTGATTTTGGCAATTTTTGCGGAGTATTTAGTTTCAACCAAGTACAGATCGGCAAACACTTCACAATGGGGGTACATGCGCATGCACCCGACGATCCACAAACTGATTATGTGGTGTGTTGGAACGAAGCTATAATGACAATGTTGAGTTTAGAAGCCAATAATGAAGGATAAAAAATGTGTCCAAGACTTTCTCAAATTAGTGCGGTAATTCGATTATAGACGAATCTAAGACGCCCAATATAACTTGAATAAAAAAAACAGTCGGTCATCTATTTTTCCACCCTGTTTTTTTCCCCTTAAGTTTGTTTCGAGAATAAAAATACAGAACGTTTATCTTCTTTATCTGGTATGACCATATTACAAGATCAGCTTGCGCGTTAGAGTGTATTCGTGTAAACTGAGGCGTCAAATACGGCTTTAATACCAAAAGAATAGTAAAGAACCACCTTCCTATACTCACGCATACGGTCTGTGAGACCGACTTATATAGTATAGTATACGTCTTTCATTTTGACGTGAGTGTAGGAAGGTTAAACACAAATTGCTTCGATAGTTATGGATAACCACCAGAAAGTATAACATGTTTTGAGAATAATAAAGCAGAAGCGTTCCTTTCTTATTGGCAGCACCTAGTTCCCTATTGAGTTTGAAAATCTGTCCAACGTTCAAAAAACGGTTTTAAACCAAATAAATACAATGTTGAACAAATCTAAAATGGATTAGTTATATTGCTGCGTTCTTACAAACTATTAAACAAACAAAAATGAATCACGATTAACACAATGGCCCACAGTAAATCATGTACAAGGCAAAATTTACAGTGAAAGCTGAACTATTTTTCGAGATAAGGATAAGGGCCGATGCAAGCGAGACTTGCCGATGTGTCAGCTCTAGCAAACGGGCGTATGTATATTCCTTGTCCAGAGTCGATTTATAATAAACGAACTTAATTTTATAACAAAATTATTGATCATTTTTTATTGCCCTATCCCCTATGTACAAGATTCTTTTATTACTTTCAAAGAGCATTACTGAATTTATTTTTTCTTATATCTGTGGTCAGGCATACGTTCGAATTACAAATTTTTATTCTTTTTAGTTTTTTGATAACAATAAAAGAAAACCAAGTCGCCATCCTCAGCGGAAAACTGTCGGAATTAAGTGTCGCAAAGTCCTATTCGGTGAAGTGTCTGCAAGTGTTCAATGTGTGTTCATTGAGCAGTGCTTTAAAGTTATTGTGTCGTGTTCGATGTGTGCTGTTTGTTGTGAGCGTTGACTGACTTTGTCATCGACGATGACAACTTAATTGTTACGTGTCTGCAATTATTCTCAAAAGGTGTTAAAGATAACTTTTATTTTATGCAAGGGCGAGTCGTAAACTTCCGTTCCCGCCTAGTGAGCGGAGCAGTGGAGATATCCGCGAGATAATAGCGCTGCAGTGTAGTCTGATTCAATGCGAGTCTGGCAGTGCTAGTGAGAGAATCGTTCGGACATTCTATCGTGCAATTTTGGTCGTTTAAGACGGCCGTTGCAATTGAAAATCCTGACTATGAACTGCGTGCTGTTATTTAATTTCTGTGTGCAAATAACACGAATGCTGCTGAGATTCATCGTGAACTTTGTTTTGTTTATTGTAAAAATGTCATGAGTGATAGTGTGGTTAGAAGATGATGTATGTTTCGAGAAGGACGACCTAATGTCCACGATGAATGATGTCTGGGCAAACAGTGGTAACAGCGTACAATTACGAAAGCATCGCCGACTCCCCACCCTAGTCAGTACTAAATCGATGCTTATAGCGTGTAATTCTGTGTATATGTAGACTGCCGTAACTTATTTCGTAATTACGACTGTTTGGAAGAAAGGAGTGTTGTGTCAGACGAACTTTTGAGTAATGTCGAAGAGAAAATTCGTGAAAATCGGCGATTCACAATCGCAGAAGTGTGCCTTTTTCCTGCTGCAGGACAGCATTACACCATGGCTTAATTCACAGGCGGCAGAGTTCTATGAAGAGGGCATTGGACAGGTGTCTTTTTTAATTACTAAACGGAACTTACTTTACGAACCGACCTCGTATATTATTATAATCCCAGTCCTGATGTGGAGAAAATAAATTAAGCCCCCACCAAATATGGAAATTGTTCTTTAATGTTTGGTGTAAATCAATTACAGCAATTTTGAAATAGAATAAATTTAGGAATGGATAAAAGTCTGGAAGAAAAATATTTTGGAAGATTGACCCGATGGCTTTGGATAAACGAGAACAAAACAGAAACAATTGGTTAGCGATTTTTCAAAATGTCAATGCGAAGCGTTCTTGGATTATTTTCAACATTTTTACAATGAAATTCATCTAACTAGGTTTTAAAATTTTCTACTCCAAGTTTAAAAACCTTTTTTATTAAAAACAAACAAACTTTTAAACATTTTAAAAATGCGGAAATAATATAAATTCGGGCTGCCTTTCTCCCTGTTTCAGGTAACGCAATTGTTTTCTTCTTTTTGGAAAGAACGGTTTAAAATAGGATGTTTTTAGTTTCCCTTTTTCTTGAATTCCAATATATACGTGCGATATTTTTGTGTAAACAAATCAATAAACTTAATAGAAAATCTACAAATTTCCTTCGAAATTTTCCGAATGAGAACGATTGAACCGTTTCTAGTTCTTAATCCAGTTTGCAAATTCAAACCAATTTTCTTTTTCGAAATTCTACAAACGTGAACCGACAAAACTTTTCGAGGGCGTCAATACTGACCTTAATAAACTCCGGAGTTAAGTGTTCCCCTTTCATCAAATCGGTATGTTTCAAATTTAGATCGACGCCAACCGCTTTCGCCGCCAAAAGAACGGCCCTGCAGGGCGCACTTCCGGGTAAGTAATAGAAATCGATGCCCATTTCTGTGAATTATAGGTTAAAACTTCTAAGTATATCGAAAAATGCAATCAAATAACCAAAAGACTTACTTGAATTCTAATTTGCGTCTTCAACTCTCGCCGGTCGGCAAAATAATGCTTCACGATTTCTTCGTCAGTTCACAACCGGTCGCATAACAACACTTCAACCGGTTCCCCACTTCCCTTCAACCGTCCAGATTCCCTCTTTCCTCTCGCTCGAGATCCGCTACGTAACGCTTCCATAGAAATAACTGTAAAAGTAGATCGACAAGTGACGTTTGAAGGTCATCTAAACTCCAAAAGATCTAGGATTCCTCCATTAGCGATTGGAATCCTTGATTTTGCTTGCATTGTGCTTGTTCATGTTCTCCTTAGTCATCGCTGTTATATGGTTTGTTTGTACCTAGTTCGCGGAAACGAGAATTTTCGAGTCATGATTGTACAAAATGGGATGTAATGTTACGTGGCGATACAACGCAAAGTGGTAATTGTTATGTAGGATGTGAGTTGCGTCAAGGTCGCTTATAAATAATTTTAAACGTAATTATCGGTGTTAACTCAAATATGGTGGTAATCGTGGGGGATATGTGTAACGCATGTTTAATTATGTGAATGCAAAGTTTGGAATCAGTTTATAAACGCATTTAGTATCCAATGTAGAACACTTTATTTTGGGTTCCCATTTCAATAATAGTTTGGATTTATGGCTCATCCCTCTGGGTCACTTTGACATTAATGACAAAAACCCACATTTTGTTCGTTTCATTCACACAAATTTCAATCCTCAAAATCTTACCTTTAATATTCACTTATCGTGAACATCATTCATTCGTCGTAAATATTCTGTCCTTTTTGCTTCTTTTTCGCAAGGAAAAGGAATCGAAACGCGAAGCTTTCGCGAAAATCTAATAAAATCTATATCTCAATTTTCTGGGCGAGTTTGCTCGTTCTTCATAGAGAAATTCTGGCTCTATTGCGGCCCGAAACAATTCTGGCGGTGTTTATGAAATTTGTCTAAGCTTTATGCATCATTTGATTAAATTTCTAATACTTTATTTTGGGTTCCCTTTTCAATAATATTTGGAATTTACGGTTCATGTGTCTGGGTTATTTTGACCATCTTAATAAATATTCTGTCCTTTTTTGCTTCTTTTTCGCCAGGAAAAGGAAACGAAGATCGAAGCTTTCGCGAAATTTATCAGCACTTCTTACGATATCCAATCAAATCTATATCTCACTTTTCTGGACGAGTTTGCTCATTCTTCACAGAGAAATTCTGGCTTTAATTGCAGGCGGAAATCACTCTCGAAATCTTTATGAAATTTGTTATAGTTTTTGCAGCTTTTTATTAAATTTCTAAGATTTCGCCATCAATAGCCTTTTGGTTTTCTATTTTATCTCTATAGGCGCTCCTGACGAGTTTTACTGGGAATATGCTAGCCTTTCGACTATAAATTTCGTTACTTATTATTTATTAATTTAATGGCAATTTCAATCTCCAATAGTATTATCTCCAAAATTATCTCTTCAACTTCGATTCCGCTTTCTGTGAGGAAAAACAACTCATGAGGTCTTTGCGAAATTAGTTACAATTTTATGCAACTCTTAGGTAAATTTTTCGCTTTTCTTCTATTAATTATTATTCTATTAATAATATTTCTGTGATCTTGGTCTTAAAATCAAAGATTTCGGCGAAGTTTCCTGTATATTCAATTTTAAATAATTTCATCTTCTCTAGCTTATTTCTCCTTCATTAGTGGTGGCTTTAATTTTTTCCTGTGCGATGAGCAATACTTTTCAGTTCCCAGCAAAATTTTATAAAGTTTGGTCAAATTTCTACGATGCTCGTCCATCAATAATTTTTTGTAGTCATATGTTACATTTCTGGGGATTTTAGCTATTATTTTCCATAATAAAATTATTGAGAACTCTATGAGATTAGTTACAATTTTAAGCAACCTTTGGCTAAAAATTATAGGATATTCTTCTTGTCTATTTGGTGTCTGCGGTCATGAATTTGGCCAAAGTTCCCTGCAAATTTCAATATCTGAGATTAGTAACCCATCCGTTTTCTGTCGATTTAATACTTGCTCTCGCCAGCAAAAACTAATTTTTGCAATTTTCTTCCGGGAATGGTGTTCTAGGGCAATATTTCATATTTTTCTTTAACAACTTGGACTAGTGAAAGAAAGTGTGGAGAATCGGAAACAGTCATGAAATTATGATGTTATTTAATAGGTCAAATAGCTATGTATATTTAGAGATATAAAGTACAAGAGGTTGACCTTGCTAAATCGCATTGATGACATGGACAATAGTCGAAATGTAAAGAAGAACATAGGAGGAAAAATGGAAGGGAAAGAGGGAAGGGTCGAAAAAGGGGATTTCTAAGAACTGCAAAGTGATAACCAGGAAGAAATAGCGAACATTGAAAAGGAATGGGCAGACATAGTCAGGAAGGCGAAAAGAATTTAATATTTCTATTGTTTCTCTTGAGATGACTTAAGCATGTGATTTGATACCACATCAAGTAAAATCAATGGGAGGCTGTAAAGCCATGGAGAAGAAGAGGATTAACTTTCTATGGACGTAGAATATCTTGTATCCTGGTTTCCCAAGGAAACAGTCATAGATTTTCACAATTTGTTTCTAAAACTTTTTCGTATTTGATCTGAAGGTGGGAGGAAATGGAAACTAAGATCTTTCATTCCCTCCAGTAATCTTTGGGTGTTAAATTTTGTTTGTGGAAGTAATTTTCATCTGTTCAGCCGGGTAGTCCTAGCCCGACGGTCTTATGATTTTGCCCAAATTCGGGTTTTGATTTTCAAGATCTTTCATCTATACTAAGTATAATTCATTCATTTGGATAATCATAATTTTTATATTACCTTTTCACCAACATTCTTCAATGATTACATCCTATTCTTGGCAAATTTTTAAACTAGTTGACGAACGATGACCACAACTATGTGCGATAGAGGAAGGTCTACTTCCTGAAGTTTCGTACGATTCTTAAGTAAATTTGTGCGAAATTTTCAAAGATTTTCTTACTTGAACAGCTTTCTATGAATATATTTCAGTGTTGTGAATGATGGTAATGATTTTTTCCAAGGTGAACCCAGTCCTGCTATCATAAATTTCACCAAATTTCATGCAATTTATAATTTTGGAGAATTAAAATTTTTTACAAACTTTTGTGGATGATCCTCTCTTAAGATGTTGTATATTTTGCTTAGATGATGATCAACAATAACTACCTAGACAAACTTTACGCTTGTTTTGAGATCCAACTGTGCTAAGATAAATTTCGTTACAAATTTGGCAATCGGGGAATAAAACAACGTACGAAACATGGATCCCTTTTAATTCATTTTATTTTTCTTTAAATCTATGGATTTAATAGTTTCAGAAATATTACAGGAAGAATGCAGGTGTAGTGATTCATACAACAAAATCCAATTTAGAGCGGAATTCTAACAGATTAAATTTTCTTATTATCAACCTAGGCATACAGATATATTGTTTCACTTTCATTAGAAAATATTTCAAGCTTAATGCCTACAGTGTTAGTCATTGCGTTCAACGAATCATGTTATTTTTCTGCCAATGAAAAAGACCTTCGACAAATCGCGCAAGTCCTAGTTAATTTTTGTTGGAACTTTTAATTGCGAAAACGTAACCAGATATAACTTTTTATTATTACTGTTTTATAGCCCCTTACATCCATGTCATTAATTTATTTTTCTTTCTCGCGGCAAACACATCAAGAGGTATGGATTATTTCGACATCGGTTGACTATGTTTACGTTGGTTGCCTTGTCATTTCGAACGATGATATGGAAAAGTCCTCTTTTATCGCACTTAAAGAAATAACTCTTTATCGATTGATTAAACACGCGTACATAAGTGTATTAATGTGAGTGTAAATAAATTCTTTGTGATCGCGTCCGAACGTTAACACGCATATTTCGATCGGATCCTTCGATACAAACAAACCGATTTTTTGTAATTCCGACTTTATTATATTGTAGGTTGAAGGATTAATAAATTAACCGTGGTAATCGATAGATCGTCGTCTTTGAAGTACCAGGGATGTTTCAAAAGTTCCAGGAATTTAGCTATAATTTCTTTATTTCGTCAAAATTACAATGGATATAGCTTTAGTCTTTACAATCCACCTATTTATAGCAAGTTATATATCATTTAAGGCCTCAAATCTAACACCCCGTAGAGGTCCTTTTGCACACCCCCAATAAGCATTACTTTTCCAACCCACCGAACAGCACGTGCTTTAAGCGAAGGTTCTTTTTCTAGTTTGCGCCATTTTTTCGATTGATTTTTGGTCACAAGATTGAATTAATTTATCTACGTTTCATCAGTAGTTATTATCCATTGCTAAAATTGGTCGCCGTAACTTGCTAAAAACTCTTGAAGTTGGGCGATGTGTGCCAGTTCTCGAACATGTTGAGTTTCTATTCCAGTTCCAACAGCCTTGGTACCCAGCCGCCTGAAACCTTGTTTACGCTTTAATGTATGTATAAAATCTTAACTTGTCGCGTACCTATTCCTACACTAACGCTAATTTCACAAATAGTTATTCGCCTATCATCTTTCAGTAGACAGTAAAGTTTCTTTCATTTGCAGAGGTGCTCGGCCGTCCACTGCGCGGATTGTCTTCTAGTGACGATTGATAAACTGTACTTTTAGATTCTGCAGACTCTCCAGATACACCTTGAGGACGTTGCAATATCTGAAGCTTTTACACCCTCTCTAAATAAAAAGAAAATTACAGTTCTTAGTGATTTAGTCGCGTCTTCCATGATTCCAAAATTAATTAAACAAAAACCAAATTCCTAAAATACTCGAAATATCCCTTGTAATTATCTATTTTTTCTATTATTCCTATTTTTTTAAAGTCATTGAAATTATGCTACCTAAACCTTACACTCTCATGTATTCAGTCTCCTTTCCAACCATCAGCACGAATTCATGAAGGGTAAACCCACAGCGACAAACTTATGCACTTTCGTAGACTACGTTTCCCATCAGCTTAATAATCGCGTGCAGCTCGATTATATTAATGCTGATTTTTCGAAAGCATTCGATCCTATTCACCATTTACTAATTTTAAGCAAGCTACATAAATTTGGCATTTTGGATGACACAGTATTAGTAATTCAATCATCCCTATCGCATCGAGTTATTTTTGTGGAACATAGAGGTTTTCCATCCCTTTTCTATGGTATACCTCGTGGAGCGGCCCAAGGGTCTTCTTCTTGTCCGTTCTATGCTGATAACTTGAAGGTATATCTGTGGGTAAATTTTTTAGATGATCATTTTATGTCGCAAAGAGACTTGGAGTCTATTGATTTATGGAGCAAAACTAAAATATTTGAGGTTGAATATTGGAAAATGGAGAGTAACGTCATTTACTCGCAAGATGAGTAGCATCACCTTGGATTAATCTATTAGCAATGGGGTGTTGATACGTTATGTGAATGTGACCAAGTTGGGAATATTATTTGATCCAAAACTTACATTTAATAACCACATTATGGATATCAGCAATAGTGTAGTTCGCTTACTGGGTTTTCTCATCAGAAACACGCGTGACTTTGATGGTGACTGTGTCTTTATCAGTTTTCTAACGTATTCGTTTGTTCCAAGCTGCAGTATGGGTTCCAGACCATAGAAGAGTATGTGGTCGGGAACCCGTACTGCAATAAATACTCACAGATGTTGGAAACTGTGCAATGTAAATTTTTAGTTCTTTACTTTCGCAGGCATAACATTTTTCTTATACATGCTTCATTTTCAATTTAATTTTCTTAATGTACTTCTCTAGCTTGTTTATACTAAATATAATTATCCTGTAATTGGTATTTTTGTATTTTTGGATAATAAATTATTATTATTATTATTAAAAAAATTCGCAATTTTGCATTTCTTTAAGACACTAGAGAAGAACATTCGTTTACTAATGGTCATAACCCAAATTGCTTGTGTATCATTTTTGGTTTCAAAAGAAGTGAAGCATTTAAAGTTATAAATAATTCGGACAACATTTTATGAAAAGTCCAAATAAGATTCTGATTAAGTTTGAGAGAACTAAATAGGAGAAATTTCCTAAAAGAACTCCTACTTTTACAAAATTAAGAAGAGAAGAATCCAGGCAAAACTCTTGTTAAATTTAAAGTTAAAGAAAAACGTTAGTGTCCATTTGGAAAGTGGTAATTGACCGATTTATGGAGCAGTAGGTCAGAAGCAATGAGGGCAGATAATTCGAATTGCCGTTTTAGAGAGAGCAAGTGGTTTGATTTCACGAACTCACATATAATCTCCAGGATTATCGGATCTAAATCTTTGATATAATTAAATTTTCAAAACGAATTTATGGCAACACAGATTGGATGAGAAAACATTTCTATTCGTTTAAAAATTTCTTACAATTAGACAGTAATGTTTAGTAACATGTGATTTTCATGACGAAATAAGATGATCTGCTGTTAAGCGATTTCCATATCGTATCACTCATTATCTAGAAATGCAGCGGAAAAATCTCGAAAACATTTCGAGTATCATACACTCACCGATTGCATCTTATCTTCCTGTGTCTATTTACTTTGAGCTTTCTCGCTAACATCTTGAACTCGATATGTACGTGTATTGTTCCAGGCAAATATTACGACGGGATTTTATTTACGTAATGTACAACATCGCCGCGAAGGTGCACGGGATGTATCAGATGATAAAGATGATATTGTCATGAACTTAATTATTTAAGACGTTCGTGTCCACGATAATACTACTCGGAACGAGAAAATTCCTTTAATGAATAAAACCGAAAACACGTTTTGTATTTTACCAAAGAGATAACGTAATCTAGATTATGCAAATCTGTTCTGGTTATTTTCGTAATTGCTAGAAAACAAGGTGTTTTATGACTTGATTCGAAGCAAAATTGAATTGCATTAAGTTATACTGTCGATACATAACAGCATAACAGGATAAAAAATTAAGAATAAATAAAATAACTAAAATCGAAGCTTTAACCTTCCTATACTCACGTCAAAATGAGAGACGTATACTATACTATATAAGTCGGTCTCACAGACCGTATGGGTGAGTATAGGAAGAGGAATCATATGAAAGTAAAAGACGAATGCATCTACCTATAAACTTCAGACATAATGAAACGTTTAAATAAAAGAAGAAACTGTAGGATGAAACCACTTGAAATGAAAATGTAATTTTTTCAATTTTTGGGATTAAATGTATATATATATATATATATATATATATATATATATATATATATATATATATATATTTCGTGACCTTTTATACTTATCTTATATGATAGATCTCTACCACTAATAGGTCAATAAAACAACTGTCGTTCAAACCAGCCTTGTTTTATTGACCTATTAGTGGTAGAGATCTATCATATAAGATTTTGGGATTCGAATCTTGATCGGGGTGGTCGCGATAACTCTAATTTATTTTATTTTATGGAGCGTGACGAGTACCATTTGATAGTCCAATCACGCTTAGACTTTGGCAAAATAGTCCCAGGGGAAATCAGGAAGACATTTTTTAAAAATAACAGTGAAATGAAAACAGAATAAGTGCAATGTCCAACAAAAATATCTTAATTAAAACAAGAACGGCCTCAAATTATTAAGAAAATAATAGAGAACAACTTACATCAATCGGTGAAAAATGAACGTCAAATGGGAGAAACGATTTTTCTAGTATTCCGAAGGTACATCATAGAGGTAAAAAGACAATTCAAATATCCAAAAACATGATGAAAAATTCATTCGGTTTTTGCCATCTGCCACTATTTGGTATATTATCGTCTTCTTCAGAAATAGTCGAACTTTTACAGTATGCCAAAAGAAGCTGGCTATATGGGCAGGAGAAGCTTAATATCAAATAGTGAGACAGGTCGAAAGTTAAAAAGGACACTGGTCGTGAAAGCTCACGAGAATTCTCGTGGGCAAGAGAGTAGCAATGAGCTAATTTAAAATCAATGCTAGAAATAACAAATAAAATATTTCAATATTTTTGAACAAGCGGGCAGGACAAATAGCGAAAGATGGGATACTAATTAGTGACACACGTCAGAACCCAGAAGAAGTTTCTACCTTTCCTTTTAAAGATATCTCAACAGCACAGAGTAAATGAGAGAAAGATTATGTTATTATAAACACGTATACACGTACACCAAATTAATTTCTATATCATTCGGATGAGGCAGTGTTTCAATTGACTTGAGCTTATTCGATTGCAACTGAATTGATCCACTCGCCATCGCCTTAACATAGTTAGCACAGCCTAGTCAGCAATAGTCTACTAGGTCTACAGGGCAACAATTGATGCTGGTTCGTCCATTCACGGCAAACTATCGGTCGGTTCCTGCTATATGGTTTCCATCACCACAGGGTCTTTGGATGTCTGGTCTTCTTTCACCGATTTTTCCGGTTTGCGATGAAAGAATGAATCTACCAAAACATCGCCTCGGTGATGTATTGGTGGTTATACGTAAGACTGGGTACCTAGTGGGAATCGTCTAGCGATCAGTGTTCCTCTGGTGTGTGTTGGTCCAATTTCAGTACAGCATGTTACCCATATAGAGCTGAGAAGAAATGATGAAGACCTAAGTTGGATGGTTAATGGTAACGATAGAGTCGATAGTGCAATTTTTTACCAAATTCGACTCAAGCTTATATCTACAACGACTACAACATCAGGCAATACCTTGTAAGCATAGTGTTCCTTTTGCAAATTATCGTTGGATGTATTGGAATGGGTAAGCAAGGGGCAAGCATCATGGTAATATCGTCTTTTTTGGGATTTAATACTTCTACGCTTTTCGACATTTTGACCGTTATTTGACGTGATATATAAGAAAGGAAAAGACCCGATTAGAACGATTAGGCAAAAGGAAAGTACCTCAACTGGAAGATGAACAATGCTTCAAATGATGAAATACGTCAAAAGGTAGAATCATACTTCGTAGAAAAGCTTCAGACAAGAAATAGAATACTAGATGTAGCAGATACAATGCTTCAAATTACATGAAAATACTACAGGAAAATAAAATGATCGAAATACCGCAGATAACGGAGAAATTCTTTAAATGAGGGAGAAAAGATAGAAGTGCTTCCAAAAGAAATTTCAATTTATATAAGTGACGACAAAGATTACGAATGTTAGGGAAGTACCTCAAAGATGCTTCAAGCGCCTGAAATATTGACAGGGATGGCAGAAGAAGAAACGGTTTTCAGACAACTATCTTTCAGAAGTCAATTTTGTGTATCAAATCCTTACATGAGGGAAAGTATGTGAAACTGAAAATGTACTTCAACTAATGTCAGGAGAAGTATTTCAAATGACAGGAAAATTCCTCAAAAGACGAGGAGAATGTAAGTGACCAACAATACCTTCAATTTCAAGTTGTTGAGGAATCCAAGTCTTTAGCTCCCGACAAAATATTATATTATAAATCCTAAGGTAATACGTCCAATTTACCAAAAGAAAGAATAAAAACCCATCCAAAATATAATTTTATTATGAAACCTCAACTCGAACAAAATATGAACACAATTTCAAATTCTTGAAACGATATATCAAATTTTCACTCTTCCCCGTTCTTCTCCCCGTTCTCCACCTTGATCTCGTCCTTATTCTCGTCCTTATTTTCGTCCTTGTTCTCGTCCTTGTTCTCATCCTTGTTCTCGTCCTTGTTCTCATCATTGCTTTCGTCCCTGTTCTCTTCGTCGTTCTTTTTGGGGCTTTTGGTGATCAACTGTTTATAGACTCCAATACTTTTTCCGACGATTTCGTCGTAGCCCCGGCACACCCCCTTAGCTTTGTTAAACCACAACAAGACACGTTTAAACGGAGTGAGATCGAAATCGCAAACTTCAAAGGCGGTCACCGTCACCAATAAGGCTATATCTGCGATCGAGAAGGTATCTCCTCCGGCGTATTCGGTGGTCTCTAAGAATGTGTCTAAGAATTCGAAAGCATCTTTGGCTTTCTGCAAGTTTTCGGGGTTTACCTCGGTTTCGCTGCCGATAATGACCGGAAACTGTAAAGAGAATTGAAGATGGTTCTATTTTGGGATCGGTTAAAGTTAATAAATTATTTATTAAGTTACGAGCTTGTATCGACTTCATTAATTAATTATTACTTCCCTGATTAGAATAGACTTGAATAGTTTCGAGCGAAAAGTATTTTCTTTATCTAAAATCTACGTCGGTATCCTCAAAGCTACCGTTCCAAATTTGTAACGATTAGGGAATTTTGTAAGCAATTAGTATCAAGCCGACATTTCTACTTGAAAATTTCGAGTGTTTGGACACGAGAAACCCATTCAGAGACATCTCACAGACGCGTACTTCAAAGGCGCCTCCAATTTCCTAAACTATTTATATCGATATATCGGTAAGCTTCCGCTGGTTATGATATTGCGTAAGATTTTTTTCTTACTTTAGAATTAGGAGAAATTAGGACAGAACTTTGTGAAAAATTCTATTTTGAGCCAGATGACAAAATAGGAAAATGGAAAGGATTTTTCAATGGAATAGAACTTTAGTCTAAACTTGACGAAAAAATTTGGTCAAAATCTGTTGAAAGTTGTGGCCAAAATTTTATGAGAATGTTTTCTCCATCTTTAACGCAACACTTTAAAATTCAATTAAAAATTTTATGAAGAAGTTTGGTATAAATTGGATCAAAATTTGATAAAAAGATTTAAAGGAGATGAAGGTGTTTGAACAAGATCTCATAAAAACTTTTGAATTAACATTGGATGATAACATTTGTTCAGAATTATAAAGAAATTTAATCTAAATATGATGAAGCAATTTGGTTAAAACCTGATGAAAGTTTGATCAAAATTTGATCCAGAAGTTGGGTTTAAATCCGATGAAGGTTTTTACTTAAAATTTTATTCAAAACATTGGTTAAAATTTTATAAATAATTTTTCAAAAATTGGTCTAAATTTGGAGAAAGCTTGTTTGAATGAATATGATGTAGAAGTTTGGTTTAACTTTAACGAAGGAGTTTTATGAACGTTTGATGCGATACCTTGGTTAAAATTTGATGCAAAGCTTTCGTTACAATTTGATGAAGAAACATAGCCTGTATTTGACTAAATTTGATAAAAACGATAAAAATTTGAACAAAAGAATTGTTCATAATATGATTCAGAAATTTAATCTAAATTTTATGAAGAAATTTGGGCAAAATTTGATGTAGAATTTTGGTTTAACTTTGATGAAGGAGTTTTTATGAACATTTTATGCAATCTTTTCGTTAAAACTTGGTGCAAAACTTTCGTTACAATTTAATGGAGAATACTGGCATGTATTTGATCAAATTTGATGAAAGCGATAAAAATTTGATGGAAAGGGAAGCTTTAGATTTGATGAAGAGTTTTCATCAAGATTTAGACAAACCTATGGTTAAAATTTGATGAATGAATGACTTTGGCCAAATACGAAAAAGAAGTGTAATCGAAATTTGACGAAATAGTTTGGTCAAAATTGGATGAACTCTTGCTTAAAATTTGATGTAGAATTTTATTTGATTTTATAAAAATTTTATACGAAATTTTGGTTAAAACTTGATGAATAGGCTTCGATCAAACGTTGATAATGAAATTTGGCTTAAATTGATTAAAAAACTTGTCAATGCTTGATACAGAGATTTGGTTTAAATTTGATGAAGATGTTTAAACGGAATTTAGTCTGAATTTGATGAAAAAGTTTGGCTAAGATCTTATTAAGCTTTGGTTAAAATTTGATGCATGATATTGATCAAAATTCAATGATAATTATTATTCGAAGTTTTATGGATAAATTTGGTTGACTGTTTTACATCAAAACTTTAAATTCTTTTGCTCGTTTGAATTTGAAGATCGAAACTGCAATATTACGAGAAATTCAATTTTGTGAACTTGATGATTAAATGGAATCACGTAATTGATGAGAGAATTTAGATGATGCCTAACTTATCCTGAAATATTTCTAATTTACGTCATTATCATTTTTCATCATGCATCAAATATATCGAAATAAAACCGTGAAGTCTAAAAAAAAATTATCACTAATTTACAACTCATAAAAACTTCTTTGATGAAAAATAAAAGATAAATATCACTAGAGATAAAAAAGTGTCTGACGAAAAAAAACTTTGTTCAAAAACTTACATAACATTTGGCGAAAGCCGGGTACAAAGTGATGGCATCGAAAAACAATCGTTGCTCTACCACCGCCTTCGGTTTTGGATCCTTGGGGTACAAAGGATCATCTCTGCTTCCATACTTATTCACCAAATACGTCAAGATAGCTCTGCTTTCCCATAAGTAAAATCCACTGTCGTCCAAGGTAGGGACGGTATGCTGGGGATTCATCTGTAACAAACTCACAAATTGGAAATCCAGATCATTTTCCCCATTTTTTGTTGTAAACGATACCTTTAGAAATTCAGGTGTCTTGTGGTCGCCGGCTTGCAAATTCACCTCCTTGACGTTTAATTTCAAATTCAGCGCTTTCGCGAGCAACAGGACCGCGTTGCATGGCGCACTTGCAGGGGTGATGTACAAATCCATCTGCAACTATTTGGGGTGATTGGTTTTGCGACGATGAAAAAATCGGCTGCTGGTGATGAAGCCGCTTCAGGAAATATCTATTACCTGTTTGCGTTCGGGCTGGATTCGAATCTTTTATCGCGGCGCTAGTTTAATTGCGATATCTTTAATTGCGTTCGAGATAAGAAGGCGTGACGCTGAAAGGTGTTAGTTAAATTTGTGACTTTTATGATTTATGATCGTTACGTTACGTTTGAAAATGGATGGGAAAGTTGGAAATTATTTGATCATCATCGAATTGGTAAATTTGGGGCGTCAATTTAATATTCAGAGTTGCCATTTATGTATAAGGAATATCAGACAAAACCAAATATTTATTATTTAATGGTTTTATTGATTTTCAAAATATTCAGCTTGATGATCGATACACTTTTGCGTACGTTTGAAGCAATTTTCATAGCAGTTTCTTCATTTCGATTGAGGTATCTCTAAAATATGCATTTTGAACGAATCAGCAGCTTCTTCTGGCCTCGAAAATCGTTGAACACGTAGCTTGTAGCTTATTCTTCACCTACGGAAACAACAAGAAATCAATGGGTACCCAATCAGGGTTGTATACCGAATGACATCAATTTGATGTATGATCGATCAAATTTGCAATTTGTGCATTCACAAACTGGTTTTGTGGAGTGTTGGAACGAACCTATTGAGTTGTTTCGGGCGATGTGTGACAGCTCGCATTCTCATGATCAAGACTGATCTTGCGTCGTTGATTGTTTTTTCTTATTTTTTTAAAGACTTCTAATAAACAAATGGTTGTGTATTATTCAGAATTGACCGTCCTACGATCCTCTAGTGGCACTGTAGGCACATATCAATTTTTTCCAATAAAAAGAAAATAAACAAGCGATCATTTGTTTCAGTGTTTCTTACGCGAACCACTGTTGTTGGGTTCGGCTCACCTTCGAACACCAACACTCTCGACTGCGGTTTGCTTTCGGGCTCATATGCATAGATCAAAGATTTGTCAAAAGCGTTTGATCAGCGTATATCTTCTAAAATGCCAAACTTTACAATGGATATGTCAGATGGCATCTAGCAACAGTAGTGGTGCTAGTTCCGGATACATAAATAGCACCTCTCGTAAGACTAAATGATGATCTTCCGGCTTCTTAAGGCGGTGACTTCGTTGAGCTGAACAATGTAATGTAATGGTCACAACAAGCATACCATTCGGATAGGAAAGCGCTGATGTTCACTTTGAATGCTTTAAGAGGGCTGCATTCAGTGAATTCGGATGTAGAAGTTGCCAGTGCTGCCTGCGTGCACTGGAACGGGCTATAACTATATAAAGCTAAAGAAAAGAATGCAAAAACTACTCCATTATGACATATGCACCTACAACATAGACCTAGAAGATACTGTTACAATTATTGACTGAATGTAATAAGCGCGATCGGAATAAACATCGTGATCTGCACTGATTTGTAATGTAACAAACAGAGGGGTTTACCAGAAAACCGACAAATTAGTGGCGCATGATACTGCACGACTCTTTGACGTGATGGTTTAATTCGCTTCTCTGCACTGACTACGTTCTGGTCATGTTACATTACAATGCTTTTATCCAAGTCAGTCGCTACCTTAATATTTCCCGATTTCTCTTTAAAGGGTAAATAAAATTCCTTCGATATGAAATAATTTCATAATTTCAAAGCGTTTTTAAGATAACTGATGAATGATTCGATCTATAAATCTTGTAAGTCTTCTCAACTAAAAATTTCAGGTCGCTTTTGTTTGTTTACCCTTTACAAATACAAAATCAGTAACCGGAAGTGTTCTAGGTTGGCATACTGAAGACTTTAAACATTAACATTTCAATTTCCAATCTTGTCCTTTACTTGTGCTATCATTTTTAAATTTGGATAATAAATTAATATTTCTCATGATTTTATGGTGACTCTGTAGATGTACGGTTTTACTTTCTACGTTTACAGCCAGAATTTACACACAATCAACGAGGAAACAACATACATACGTATGTCACGTAAAGCAAGGATCAATACGGTGTATGCAATCGTGAAAATATTTTAGAACCATAGATAATCTACACAGCGATGAAATTCAACACAAATATTTTCAACAGGATGTAGCTACTTCACTTACAGCTGATACCAAAATACCTTTTCCATAGGAATATTACATATGATTCTAAATAATAAGTAATGGCGGTTGATTAGCACTTTCCCTAGGTTATATTATTACAAAATTAACTAAAATTAGATTTTGTGTTTCTTAATTTTTGTTGCCGTTAAACTTTACTAGTACCAAGATATCAATCTTCTCAAATGAAAAATTTATCTTGCTGTCGATTGTTCACTTTTTACACGTCTAGATGGAGCTAATTCAATTTAAACAACGCAACGTGACCAAAAATCAGTTGGGCACACTAATGTAGCGGCTGGAGTAGTTATTAATTTTATGAGCAAAACTGCAGCTCAAATTCAAGAAAACGCGATACTAAACTGAAGAAATAATTCGGAAGATCACAGATTGGAACAAAACTAAAATGTTGCCAAGTGAGGCGCGTGAAAGTTTCGATTGAATTTGGTCATTCTTTACGAACTATCAGTGAACCAGTAGTGAACAATATTCCTCTTGTCCCATTTTAAAGGATTTTAATACGTTTACCTTTTGCTGTCACATACATTTGCGGTGTCGTAATCTAATTTGAAAAACCATTGCCATCACGCAGTTTGCGTTGGTAAGTATAAATTTACTTTAATTTATAAATCATTTTAATACAACTTTTCTTAAAAACAATGTTTTTTTATTTCGAAAGTTGATGGTCGTCGGGGAAACCCAGCTGATGCTGAAGAAGTTAATAAGATGACGGATCTTCACACGTGGAAGGGGTCGATCTTGGGCACCAAAGACCATGTGCGCACAAGTTTTCGTTAAATACACGATATATCTGCGCATTCCTTACATAATAATGGGTGCCGATTACGATTCTAGGAGTCGCACATGCGTAGAGGTTGCTGAGGACGTCCTAGCGCCTAAGGTCAACAGCGGCCTAAGCGTCGATGTGCAGAGAAGCAACTTGCTTCTTAAGCGAAGAAGACTCCTTCTTCTTAAACCAGGGGGTAGAATGTTATGGGTAGTGAAAAGGTTGGGTTTGGATCTCCTGCTTCTTCCAAATCAGATTCTGGTCGAAGTAAACGCCAAGGTACTTAATGTCAGGGTTTCACCGTAGCCCCACGTTGCTCACGTGGATGTTCTTACCGGAAAGTTTCCTGATATGCATTGAGAGTGGCATACTTTCAGCCCCTAACGAACCATCCAGCTCAAGAAATCATCAGTGGTGCATTATAGACGCTTGCTGATTAATTTCTCGCTTATGCAGGTTATGTAAATTACGGTATTATCAGATATATACGCAATGAGGAGACCCTACCAGTTACAGCGGGTGCTTGACTTCACGGGGTTGTGCTTGGTACAGAAGAATCCGCCAGCCAAATTCGACCTAAGGAGTCTAGCTATTAAGGGGCTAATACCGATAGTGATCACTTTGTAGGTCAGCCCATCGTGCCAGACTGTGCCAAAAGCACTTGCAACATAGAAAAAGACGGCGCTTAAAGAAATGGGAACTCCGTGGGGAGTCCAGCATTAAGTCCAAACTGTTCGTCTAAGATGTGTCGTCTCAGAATTCAGTTGGTCGAGTGAGGATGACCGCCTCAACTATTTTTGACATGTGGGAGGAAAGACTGATCGACTTGTAGTTGGGGGAAGGAGGTGATTTTTCGCGACCTTTAGCATGTTGACGACTTTAGGACCATGCTGGAGCCGGAAAACCGCATTGATGATTTTACGAATATACTTCGTTGCTTTTGGAGGTAATCTCTTTAGACCCAGGTTGGTGATATAATCCGACCATTGTGCCTTCTTGTTATTTCGGCTTCTGATGAAAGCTCGGATTTCGTCGTTGTAACGTGTCACTGTGGCTAATCTGCATACACAAAGCATATGTAGTGATATGTAGGTTGGCTTGAAACTATTTTTTCCTGAAGATGAAATGATCATTCGGTACTCGAGCAGGTAATTTTTGTGTTTCTTTAGGCAAAAACAAATGATAAAATTTCATGATTTAAAATTGAAGGATCTGACGTCCTCTATTGACCACTAGATTTAACCTATTAATCTATTATTCGTTTCTCGGATGTTGCCTAACTACCAACCGACCGATATCGGTTGTGCCTTTAGCCACAGCTGACAGTTTACGTGAGGGTGTAAACTTATATACAGTCATTTATAGATATTACATGCCTCAGTAACAAAGGAATGAATCTAAATTATTGGTAGCATTTGTAACATTGTGAGTAGAATGGTTAATTTATTTCGAGTGTATAATTTGATAAGTTACGTCTTTATCCACCACTCTAGTTTCGCTAGTCGCTCGTAGATGACAGTAGGATTTGGTTTGTATTTAATCTTAATAAGAAAATCCTTTCAAATTTTCCTCCGATGACGATGAATAAAATAAAATAAAATAAAACGGTGTCTTTTATTCTCGATTTTATATATGTAGTAATCTAAACATCTGCTATTATCCTCAAGACTGCACGATTGAAGCAGCACACAGATACTTCTCAAATACTCCAAATACGCATTTCGACTAGGAGGTAGTCATTCCCAGTTGAGAACAAAAAGGTAAAACAGTTGTGTTCTTAAAGAATAGTTAACGATGCTGTGCAGTGAAATGTACCTGTTCAGAACATTCTTAACCAATTTTGACAAGTAATGCTTTCCTTCCTTCGTATTTTCCGCTGTGGATGAACACTTGGTAGTCGAAATGTGCATTTCGTTGTAGCTTCTTCTTCTTTGTTTTCTACGGCTTTACCTGCTCTTTTTAATACCCGTTCATGAAACGTGCATGTTAACGTTTGTTATTGTTCTGCGAGGTGTAGATGTTGCTAGTTTGTTATTCCTTGCTACTTTGGGCACTCTTTCATTCGGTAGGCGTGTAATGTGTTCCTTCCATTCTTTACGGCTCTGTCTGATCCATATCGTTACGTCCTCTTTGTACAAGAATTTAGCGTTGTAGTTTTTCTGATAAAATCAGAATAAATCATCTCGTTAAAGGATGAAGGACGTTTGAAGTCGTATACTCTTCTTACTATCCCAAGCCTTACAGAGTTTCTTATAAAAATCTGCAATGATATCTGGGAGTGAGGATTCTCATCAGTTGTTCAACAAGGTAATGATTATGGTAAAAAAAATTGTCCTGTGTATACATTATTATTTTATTAAACAAAATTATATAGTTATAGTAGGAGTTCAAATAAAAATGATTTAGAACACATTACAGATCAATTTTATCTGCTTGTGATTTCACTGCTTATTGCTTACATTTTTTCCTGATTTTGTGGAATCCAACAATATCTTGTGTTCGGGTTTATTATACATCAGAAACTTTCGCGGTTTTTATCAAAATTAATTCAAATACTTAATTCTGCTTTAACGAGCTCCACTCGCATTTTATGTCATGTCATTTCTCATTCCACTACTGAAAAAACGCGTTCTATAAATCCATTGGTAACATATTACTTAGAACTTTACTAACAATTTGTTTAATTTCAGTCATAGCAAAGGTTTCAAAAATAGACACCCGTATTTTCTCTATCGAACTCTCCTTATTTCAAAGTAAACAGTATTTTAAACAAAGATGACGGTTCTTCGTGTCTATCAGCACTGATTGTTTTATTGCAGAAGGAGAGGTAGTTTGCCTTTAGCATGAGGGTTTGGTAAATAAAACAAACGTCCGAAGAAGAGATACGTCAGTGTGAAAAGGAACGTGTTTACTAGATTTGGGACAACGTGAGTCACTACTATATACCTTTTTCATCCCAGTGGTTAGAAAAATACGCCCCCAGTTGCAGAGGGAAAAGTTTAGTTTCAATGAATAGAATTTAAGAAATCGCGGTTTATTTGGTAAGGTACGGTTTGAAGATGCTACTCTCGTTCCTAGCGAAAGCCGTGTTATTTGATTTAATTAAATAATTGTGTGATGATGTATTTACCGATGTGATATGGTGTCTGTAATACTGCATTTAATATGGCTAAGCTTCTGTTGGTAGTCCTTTTTCTTCGCTAATACTTCTACTTCCACGGTGTCATATGTGGGTTCGTCCTACTCTTCCAGTCATTTCCTCCACAATCTTTTGCCATTCCTTTCGTTTTTATTTTTCCGATTTCTTCTATGCTTTCAATCCATCTTTTCCTTGGCCCCTTTTCCTTTTACCGCCTCTACAGGACTGGTTTGTAAACCGTAATATTTTTGTATGTAAGTTAAAGCACGATTATAAACTCAAAGTTTTAGATATGCATCACCTAGCAGTTTGAAGTGCTTGCGGTACCGAAATATGTCTGCATCAATCAAATAGCTGAAGTATACTAAACAATATTGCACGGGATGGCTACGTAATTATGTCTCTGATCACTATAAGATTTATGCCATTGGACTAGAGTCAAATTTCTAGACCACTCGAAACATCCCTCTTAATTGCTTGCGAAATACATACTGTACCGGCTAAGTTGTCATCTTCAGCATACAAAGTACAAAGAAACTTTGGTTAATATGACTTTTAAACAACACTACTTCAGTAACTCAACATCCACGCTGGTGAATATAAGATAATAAAATGAGTTTTTCAAGGGCTGTCTTTACCAAAGTTCACGACTGACGTTTTCTTGGTTTTTTGCTTCTTGTATCGATACAATTTTAGTTTTGAGAACTATGTATTTGGAAGTACTTGAATCATTGTAATAAGGATAGCAACTGTTTTATTTATCTTCTTCGGAGGTTTACGTTAACAATATCTTTTCAAAATTATTATCTTTTGTTGTCTATTATTTGTTGGAGGTGAAATGTTTTAGGTGCTACTCATTCATTCGTTTATTCACTCTTTTAGGGTCACTATCTTGCCATTCCTTTAGTCCCTTCAGTTCCTCACAGATGCAGATAATATGCATGGTAGTTTCCTCTTGTGGTTCACATCTTCTACACCACGGTTTCTTTGCTATTCCCATGTTGCGTATCTGCTTTTTCAAGGAGTAATGTCCGGTTACTAGACCGCTAATGATTCTCATGTTTTTCTTGCTTCTATTGATTAGGTTAGTTAAGAATTTTGTATCTATCCTACTTAATAGTGTCTAAGTGTGGCATTCATCTTCACTAAATTTCCACTTTTTTCAATGTTCTCTTTCTAGCCAAAACTGGATTCTCTGTCTGGCAAAATCCTTGGTTATCCCGTCATGGTCCTAGGAAGTTTCCTTTAGGACGTTCCCTGGCTAGTTCGTTGGAAGTTGCCTTTAATATCATGTCCTGTGAGCCAGATTAACGACACGATGTTGTCCCATAACAATTCATTGAGGACATCTTTGTTATGTTGTACCTGTTTTGACTTGGTAATAAGTTTCATAACGGCTTTAATAGTCATCTGTGACCTATCAGTCATTATTGTCACACATGGGAGACGAATATCCCGAAGCGAGACGATATGAGGAAGAACCGCTTTCAAAGCTATTAAGTCTAATTAATGGGCTGGGGAACGTACTCTACGGAGATATGAAGACCATAATAGATCTGGAAGGGTTGCAGTGGAACAGGCGTAATTGCCACCTCAAGCAATCTAATCAAATTTAATCAGTCATTATGTTTAGTCTTCTTTGTGCAGCCTCCTCTCCGATTTCTTCACCGCAGCTGCTACTGCAAATACCTCCGCCTGAAAAACCTTTACGTTTCTTTAGGCTCAGTGATATCCTCTTCCCACGGCACAGTCCGTATAGACCAGCGTTCGTTCGTAAACTAGATTGACCTTTGAGTTTCTCAACGGATTCTTCGTATAGTCACTGGTCGGTATCAGTTTCTACTTTTTCATAGTGATCGTAGACATCTGTAATAATGACTCGTCCAGTACTGCTCCAGTTGTATCTGTGAGGCGCCAATTACGTTGTTAGGACACTGCAAGTAGTTAGCTTTCAGTATAAGGATTGTAGGCGTGGCATCCGCCTTCGCAAATAGTTCTATCAGAGCGAGACCCACTATGACCTACACGTACTGTTCATTGCACAAGTGATTCCCAAGCACTTTTACTGCTGAGGACACTTCTGTCCTCTTCCACGAGATGACAGCTCCTAAGGTGATCGTTGGTCTTACTACTACAGTGTAAAACCAGTATACTACTCTTGGTTGTAATCCCCATGTCTTGGCAACAACCCTTCTGCATCACCAAAACAGCTGTGTGGCCATGTTCGCCACTTTAACAAGGTGCTTGTTCCAATTCAGTTTTGCATCTAGCGTTATGCCCAAATACCTTACTTCGTTCGTCAATTGTATATTCTGGCCGAAAGTTGTATGCTGTCCAAGTCTTCTAGTTTCATTCTTTTAGTAAAAACTAAAGATCTTTGTTTTTGCGGATTAACAGACAGGTCCTCGTTTAGGCACCATCTGTCCAAAGGTCACAATGCATTTTGCATGGTGCCTGTAACTGTCTCCTAAAATTTTCCCCTGAACACAATAATAATAACAATGCCATCAGCGAACCCTTGCATCTATATTACTTGATCATTTAATGACTCGATAAAATCGTCCACTATTAGACTCCACAGTAGTAGTGATAGTACATCTCCTTGAGGATATTCTCTTGCTGCGTTCATGGTGACAGTTTTATTCTGCATTTGGGCTCGAACTACTCTGCTTTGTACTTATAGGCGCTACTCGTAGGGAGAAGGCGTAAAAAAGAAATTCGAAATTCGATGCGGAGAAAAATTCATCATCCATTGTTGATTTTCTCTACCCCTCGAGTTGACTTGCCTTATCGCACCATATCCTCTTGTGAACAATACACAAAATCTATATTCATAAAACGAAACGGAACAAACATGAAAAATAAAGCGAACGTATTTTCACCGTACCTACGTTGACGGACGCGACCGGAAAAAGAGCCGGGTGACTGGAAATCTAAATTAAATTCGCTCCGATTACGCCTTGCGGTGAATAAAGCCGAACCGCCGCCGCCATGGCCGCCTCCATTTAATTCATTGTCGCTGCGCTTTTACGACCGTGATCGAAGAAGTAAGGAGGTGAACGTGTCTATCTCCGTACGACGATGGATAAACAGAGGTCGGCGAAAAAGTGAATTTTACGTTTGCGGACGACGTGCACGTGTATCTATATCTCTAATTATTTCCATATGGGCAGATTTTTAATTAAAATTCTAATGAATGCGCCCGGTTCGTATTAAAATGGCGAGATTTAATTTTCCGGGGGACGATACCCGCTATGTGGAGCTCAATAGATGAAAGTTCGTAACACGAAAGTATGCATATACTGTTTTAATTAAAATATCAATATTACACTCTATTTAGTTGGTTCATGTGGTGGAACTTTGTCGTGCGGCTATTGTTGCGTCTTTTTTGAACGGTCCGGTATATACAGTCGGATTAAATTCAGACGAATACAGTTTATCAGTGAGAGCTGCATTTTTTTAATGTATGCTTCCACGTTCCCTATTAAATTCAGAAATGTGTTTCTCCCTAAATGCGTATCACATTCAAATTATCAAAATATTATTAATAATAGCTAGTCTGGGCAAACAGGGATAGCAGCGTACAATTACGAAGTAAGTTATGACATCATCGTCGACTCCCCACTGTAGTCAGTACGCTATATGCGAGTAGTTCTGTGTATATCTAGGCCGTCGTAATTTATTTCGTAATTAACACTGTTTGCCCAGACTAATAATGACTCAGGCACCCCTCTAGGAAGGGTGTCGTCGTTTCCTTCAAAGCTTTCTAAATCCCCTGTTCTGCGGAGTGGGATCAGTCCCCATTATCTCCATTTTACTTCACCTTGTCATATGCCTTCCTCCATTTCTTGCAATTATTTGCTCTTTCTTTTCCTCTGCATTACCGATGCATCTTCTCAAATTTTCTCTCGCTTATTTCAGCCATATACATATATCTTGGACATCTTATCTTCTCCTGCTTTCCATATACATATGTCTATATTACTATTTTAATTGGTCCTAGTATTGCTTTTAATATCTTCGTTTCGAGAATTCTCAGATTCTGTTTGCATTTGAGTTTTGAAATATGTTTGGATCTTCTTATAGTATTTTTTTTGATGTAGACGATTTTGCAATGTAATTTATGTTAGCACTAACGTTTGTCGCAAGCATAGAAAATCCTTAAAATACAGTAACTTACATACTTAGTAACAAAGCTTCATAGTTCTTATTCGACCCGACACGCCCTATAAAACCCGTAATTTTATCCCGGAAAACTCATATACTTTCGCGACCGCGCACAAGTCTTTTCCGGCAATCTCGACGTCACGTCGAGTGTGTCAGACGAAAATTCTATTAGCCGCTTCAACTTCACCCGACGCCGAAGTACGTCGCGTCGGATGGTTGCGAAACTCCGAAGAAGTTAGACGGACGCTTCCTGACGTCGCGACGAAACTTGCAGTTAGCAAGAGGAAGCTTAATAACACACTTTGACGATGACAATTAGTGCGATCTCCGACGGCGCGACGCTCAATATTATTACGCCACGCTACGTAAAATCTACCACTTAGCATCGTCATTACTATTTCTTTAAAAACGACGCGACACACGTATTCATGGGTCACAATAACTCCCAAGATTTATAATAAAAATCACATGAGAGCAAGGAAGAATCTCGGGTGATAAAGGAGGTACGACTAAGGATGATCTACGATCTTAATGAGTCATATTAATTTGATGAAGTACGTCTTTCCGGCGTAATTAAGAGACTAATAGGAGTACATTTAGTCGGGGACGAAAACTGAATTATTCTGTGGGAAAATACAATTGGCTTACGTTTTTCCCTAGGAAACTTTCTCGTTATTTGAGTGAAAAATAAAGTCGCTTCAGTAGTAAAAAAGCACCTCCGGCTTAAAATACATATAATGCTGACTCCCATGGTTTTCCACTGAAGATGATACTTTAGTCGTGGAAGTACGTATATCTGTAAGATTCAAATTGGAATATGGCAACAGTTATATTATTTAGAAAACTAGTTTCTAATATGGTGAAATCATTTAAGATGATGAACTCGTGTAACACCTAGTTGTCGAAATTGCTTTGGTAATCGTAGATGTGCTATACCGTACTGAAGAGTCCCAATAAGGACGAAACTCGTCTAGTGTTGCGCGATCCGCGATCAACAAAGCACAATTCGCTCCGTGATAATTAATTGTCATTCATTTGACAGTTTGAAGATTTCTACTTTTCTATTCTTTGTTAAGAAAAGAAATTTGTTATCTTAGTTACTATCCCAGAATAACAAAGAATAAAAGCCACATGCAGGAATATTTTTCTTCAATTCCTTTTTATTCTATTACCATGTAAATATTATCGTGTAAATCAGATTTGGTAGTAACTTGCAATAACTTTCCCGAACTCCTTGAAGTTTCTACGAACCATGCTATATCGACAATGGAGGCGATACCCATTGTAGTACCCTTCCATTGAATGTGTGGAAAGCTGTATATGAGAAGAAAATCAATAAATCCGTTAATTTCGCTAATAATACCAAGTATAAAAGCTGTTACTCAGTAGTACAGAATCGATATGAAATTAATATAATATAATATAAAAAATAGGCACAAACAAGGGGATAGACTATACAGACCGAACTTTATTTCAGTTTGTAGGAAAAGCCATGGAACGACGTTAGGGTGTGTAAGGAATATGTGTGATCAAGACCAAGACAGCTACGTTCTTCATGATCACCACACCCTCATACCATTGAAAATATAGTTTTGTTCATACGATTGTCTGATAGGAAGTAAAGGCTACTAAGTCGGCTTAGGAAAAATTTTGTTTAAATAAAATATTATCGATATTTATTGTTGTTAACAATAGTCAAAGGCGCCCCTGACAGCATAGTTGCCTGAATACGATGGTGCGGTCTAATGTTCAAAATAAGATGGCAAGGGCGCTACTACAGTTTAGAATATTAATTCAAAGTTCTTAAATGGACAATTAGTGTGTATCTTTCTGGAACATACAATATTTTTAAAATGAATATCGACACTGAAAGTTATTGAATATGTCAAAAGAAAATTTTATATAAACGGTAACCACATATTAATACATAAATAAAAAAGGGAAATCAAAGTTTAAAATGATTTAATATCTGCATACATTATTGCGAGATCTTTACAACAGAATAAATGTAATATCGTTGTAATAAAAGAAAAATACTTAGATGTACGTAAAGATTATAAAAAAGTAAGATTTGGCCACACAGGGTCTATCTTAACTTCGTTGGGTCACAAATACATACGTACATATACACATGAAATTCTAACTTTCTATTTCTTATTTTATTATTATTACAAAGGAAAATTTTGAATTTACGAAAAATAAAATATTTAATATTATTGGTTTTAAATAAGAGAAGATTGACACAAGTAGATCGAGGAACTTAATTTACACTTGAGACAGCATTTGACGAACAAACACTCTCTTTAGATGTAAACATAGGATTTCAGCCTGTCCCCAGTGATAATCATATTCAATTCTATAGTTTTACATGAGTACTGCTGTAGATCGAGATTTTTGACAACTATTTCTGACTTGTACCATGTCATCTAAAAAGACCTGGGAAGGTATAACAATGGTAACCATTTCTGGGCGCAATAGAAAGGGAAAGAGGGAAGGTGAGCAAAAGTTCCGGAAAGCTATACAGGAAAAGATAGAACTAAACATGCTACAACAGGGCTGTAAACAAGAGAGTAGAGAATAACTCTAACAACCGAAGAAGGGAAGCACGAACAGAATATAAAAGAAGAATATGTGACCAGAGTTTGGTTGTTGCAAATACGTTTTCCAACACAAGAGGATTAATAAATTTACTAGATAAGTTAAATACATAGGCTAGTTCATAATAAACCTGTGCGAATACGAAGAGCCATGCTCAAGTTGCTAAAAGAGAGTATGAAAATAATTGGACAATTGCGTGGCGGGAATTAAATTAAAACAACAAAAAGTATAAATCCAGAGACAAGCTGAAGTTAGAAATTTCTTTTTAAATGTTAGTTCGTGCATAAAAGTAAGCAACAACAATCTACAAAAATAATGGAATAATTTCATGAAATGATAATCATTACTTCCACTCGTGTCTGCAAAGTAGTAAAAAGTATATGTCCAAATCGACTTTAAGATTATTTCGAGCAAAATTGAAAATGAAGTGTCACAATCCTGGTAAACAAAATAAAAAACGAAAGTTTAATGGAAAATATGAGAAAGAAAACGCCAATTAGTTGCACAGAAGTTTAATCACAAGGAAATAGGAAAACCGCAAAAAGAATTGAAAAGAGGGAACCCAAAGAAAATTGACAGTATTTATTGAAAAGTAATACAGCAAAAATAATGCAAGTTTGTCATAATGGTTTTTGCTAAATGAGTTTCTATTTTAATCTTTCATGCTTTTAGAAGTTGGCTATACTAATGCGTATCCACCAGATTTTATAAATGCAACGGCCGCAAAATTTCAGAATTCTTGAAATAAGAAATACTAGAATATCAATCAAACAGTACTGAATTTCGTTTGTACAGTGTGTTAAAGAAAGTGATGCGAATATTTTTCTTGTAAATGCTTTTTCACCCTTGCCAATTTCTGACATTTTTAACTTTCTCTAAAACTATAATAACGAAAAACTGCTGATGCTGTTTGATATATTAATATTTACGACGAGTAACAAATAATTTCAAACAGATACTTAATAGAGTCAAAATTGCAAATGAGTAAAAAGCAGAACATCTACATAACTTTCCAAAGGATGATCGACAACGAGATTCGTTTGTTAGGCAACTGTTATAGAAAGTTGTGCAATGACCATACTGCAAACTATATTGTATATACCAATAATTGTCACGGAGGGAATCGTAATCTGCAACCGTAGACTAGTGTCGTCCTTATCAGGATTCTTTAGTGTGGTATGGTATTCTGCGATTAACAAAGCAATTCTCCACAGCTAGGGGATACAAGAGTTCAACATATCACAAGATTTCACCAAACTGATGGTTTCATTTGATGAACAGAAGCAATTAGTGGCATACCCGTGTATGAAAGAACACTGAACTGTGAAGATACTATAACAGTGATACTCTCCATTCGCATTCCCTCGCACTCCCGTCATCTAGATCCAAGATCGGTATTGGCCATAGTGGAATAGAAGGTATATTGGTAATAGGAAATGAGAGCTTGAAGAGATAAAGATGATGGTATGTGAGAGAAGTGAATGGAATAAATGGACCTCAAACGTTTGATAATAAAGAAAAATAGGGGAGAAAGAAGAAGAAAGTTATTTCCTAGTTTGTTATTTAATCAAATTGAGTTCGTAAAAATGAGCATTTAAACAATTGAGAGTGACTTTGTTCAATGAAAACTTTTATTTTTTTTTTTATAAAATCAGCATATGAAGATCTCTTTAATCTCTTATTACACCCCAAATACATTAAAAATGATTTTTAAACCTAAATTTATTGACAAATTAAATGTATTACATTTTAAAAATATTTGTTTACTTGTTCAATCCTTATACATTTCTTCCGTTGGCGCAAGACCACATTTGTTTATTTTGTATAAAACATATTATTCTTCTTTTTATTATTAAATAATCCCTCTAAATACAATAATATTTTATACATAATCAATTAATTTTAATACAAGCACGAAAGTGTTGTTGTTATTCTGGATGCTTTCTTCTTTGACCGTACAAGCAAAATCCAACCTGGATATTTTCAACTCTGAAACGCTTTAAAAAAACATAAAAACTAAAAATAAAATCCGCTGGGTCTTCAGTTTTTCTCGTCGCCCTCTGCAATCGTTGATATTTTCCGATTGCGTCTTGCACGAACGACGCGGCCGCCGAGATGCCGTCCGCGGTCACGTACGATCGCATCGTCCCGTTGTTGGCGTTCTGGAAGCCGGTGAACGTGATCGTGCACAAAGGAGTGAGGGAGCACACGGCGGTGGTGAAGATGCCGCCGACGACCAACAGGGCAGCGCCGCCGAGCAAAAACAGACCGACTTTGGCGAACATTTTCAGCGCCGTTTGCAGGACGGTCTGAAAGAGAAGAAACAAAAGTTGAGAATCGAGTTAGGGCGACGCCAAGCCGAGTCGAGCTGAAGAAGCGACGACGAAATAAAGCTCGGTCGCCTTTTTGTAATCGTACCCGGGTACCTAGCGATGCAATGTTTATCTACTGTTTGCCGGACTTTCCGGGGAGAGAGTCCGGAAAGTGGAAAGCGCTAATATAAGTTCGGAACAAGTTTTAAAAGATTTCGCGGACAAATAGCTTGGTTTTAAAAGAAACGCTGGAATCCGCGTTTCCTATTTCAGCTTCTTTTTGTGGATTCTATTATATCTTTTCGGGCTGAAAATAATCGAATAGTCATAAGAGGAACAAGTTAATTCTGTAAAAGCATTGGAAACGAAGCCTCTGGAGTTCGGAATAGTCAAAATGTTGGATATTTTTCGCTAGAAATAAATAAAGATAATTGGCTATCGGCAACCTTTGCATTTCTTGAAATAAATAAACTTCAGATATAGAATGATTTGGAAATACTAAACTGATTGGGAAAACAATAATTGTAAATATTTAGAACTATTAGAAAAGTCAACACAAATAACGAGCCGGCAAGATAATAGAACGTTGGAAACTTTATACGACCGGAAATATATAAGTTAAATTGCATATAGTTGCTGAAAAAGCAAAATCTGAGTTGAAAATATTTACAACTGTCCAAGTTAGAAAGGTTTATAATTGCCGAAGAAGGCAAAATTTAAATTGGAAATGGTGAGAACTTCTGTAAAATCTAAAATTATCAGCAAGAGGAAAATCTAACTTGGAAATGCATAGAGGTATAAAAAAGGGAAAATCTAAGTTAGAAAGGGTTAAAATCGCCGAAAAAAAGTAAACATTAGGTTTGGAAATGTTTCGAACTATTAAGAAGTGAAAATTTAATTTAGAAATATCTAGAACTGCCGAGAAAAACAAAATTGTTGGAAATGTATAGAACTGCAGGAAAATAAATGTCAATAAAAATGAATACTTAAAATCTAATAGCGCAATACAATTTCAATAAGCAGATGGGTTGACAGAAAATACCATTCTTTACTTAGACCTTAGACTAAGAAATTTTAATTCGTTTTCTAATTGTTTCAGAAGAAGAAAGACTGGAGAGATTGAACACCTGGAACTTTAGTCACTCGAGAACAGGCGAGGCAGGTTGCAGATGTTTAGAACTGTGGAGTGACAACATTTCTGATGGAATGACACTTAGAAAGTTGCTTGATTTTGAGATCGCCTTGAGATTTAATTTCGTAAAGGTATTGGGAAAGAAACTTCCGGAGTTCAGAGTTGAAACCTTGGACAATTTTGTTAGAAATAAATAACCGTGATTCATCACGGTTATATTTTTGTAATCTTGGAATATTTCAAAATAAGGAAGTTGAAATAATCGAATAGTTGAAGAAAACCCTAATCGCTTAAGAAAGCAATTATAAATGTTTAGAACTGCTAGAAAAAACAAGGAAAATAAGCATCTAAACTAAAATGTAAAACTCTAAGTTAGAAATGTTTGGAACCGCTGAAACAGCAAGTTTTATGTTAAAAATATTTAGAACTATGCGAAATTACGAAATCTAAGTTGGAAATCTTTAGAACTGCAAAAAATTATGTTACAAATGCATACAACTATCGAGGGACTGCAAAATTTAAGTTGCCTAGAACTGGTGGGGAATGCAAAATTAGCAAGCAATAAGTAGGAAATATTTAGAATTCCTGAAACAAATATAGATAAAAGTTATAAATGTTTGAAACCGTCCAAAAATGTAACATTTTTGAGGAATGCAAAATGTAAGTTGAAAAAGTTTAGACCTCCTGAAGAAATTGGAAATGTCTAGAACCGTGGAAGAATGTGAAATATAAGTTAACAATATTTAGAACTACTAGAAAAATTGAGTAACTAGTAGTAAGCTAGGGGTGTTCACAGCCATTGAAAAGCAAGAAACTTAGTAATGTTTAGAACTATACGAAAATGCAAACGAACGAAGTAACATTTAAGTTGTAAATGTTTAGAATTGTTGACAAGAAATTTCAATAGCGACGAACACGGATAATCGAGTGACTTGGCGAGTATTTTGCGATCTATAAAAACACACACAGGTGAATGGGCAACAGACGATTCAATCCATTGGGAAAAGCAGAATTGGCAGGTTGAAACTGTTTAGCGCTCTCGGGTGAAATGGATTCTGAATAAATTGAATTTGGGACGTGGAGATAGTCCTGTGATTTGAATGAATTTTAAAATCAATAACGTCCTTGACCTCGACTGAGATTCCTTGTACATGCAAGTTCTGGAACTTGCACGCACAAAGAATCGCAATCGATTCAGGTATCATAAATGCCTATAATTGCTTATCATAATAATTTTCATAGAAACAACCACTGAGAAATGATCAACCCTGGATTCGTCGTCCTTCGGTTGAGTCGTAAGGAACTGTAATACCTTTTTTATGAAAACCGAATTTGATAATTTAATAATTGAAGTTTTAATCGACCGAGGAAACGAAATTTTCAAATTGTAACGTTTGGATAGAGTTTGGAAAATCGGATCAATTGTAGGTCATGCTGCAAATTCAATCAACCCCATAAAATATTGATGGGCTTACAATCAGATAATTAAATGGAAAGAAGTTTCAATCGGTTTAAGAACGAACACAGATAAATGATTGATGAACACGGAATTCGTCGTTTTTTCATCAGGTTCCTTGTAAAATTGTTCTTGGGAAAAAAATTCAAAAATTTAATAATTGAGGTTTCAATTCGTTGAGGATAGTAGATCTAACGAATCGAACTTGAGGACCACATTGCAACTTCAGGTGATTTCAAAATAAAACTGTAAACTACGAAAATTAAATGGTTATAAACTTCCATTGGTTTAGATGTCATAAACAGTTACAACTGCTAGAAAGAAATATATTTTTACAAAACCGAACAGTGATAAAGTATCGATCAACACAGAAGTCGTCATCGTTCGAGTAAATACTTTTTATTACGTCCCAAGAATTCTTTTGGGCAAAAATCTCGACGACTGTGAAGGCAACATTTGTGCAGTACAACAATTTCCCAAAACAATCTTTTTTGAATGAAAATCATTTTGATGTTTCGGTTAAATAATCTCAGTACGAAAAGAAACAAATCTGCAAAGTGGTTTGATTGAAGATACTCGAATCAGTTGGGAAGAGTTACATAGGTTACAAAATTTAATATCCAGTTGAAGCGACCTCAGTTTTCGATTGACATTGAATTAGCTCCATTACTGTTTTGAATCAAACGAAATTTGGAAAAGAAAGGGAATTACTTCGAACTTTAAACACGCACTGTATATACATATATACCAAAGAAGGAATAATGCGTTAACTTACTGGCGTAGTAGGCATCACCGAAGTCTCTTCTTCTCGCACATCGGGGTATTGTGGTCCGACCGGCAACAAATAACTCTCATAACCCGCCGGATTCGGGTAGGTTTCGGCGTAGGGGAACGTCGCGTGGGGAATGTAAGCGGAGGGTTGCTCCACGTTTGTCGAGGGCGGTTGTTCGGCCGGTTTTGCGGTGGTAGTCGCACTCTCGCACGACATCCGTCCGTAGAGTAAGCAAAGGAAACACAAGAGTAAACCGTACATCTTCAGGAGCTCTCGCTACGAGGGTGGTATGTACCGAACACTTGTTGCGAAATATACATTTTTCACCCAGCCCACGGTCTTTTATAAACGCGCTGATAGCGGATAGGGATGTCGTATACTCCCTCGACGAGAACGGGGACGGGAGCGTTGTTATCACCCTCAGCCTCTCCTTCTCGGTTTTCGTTCTCTCGGTCTTACGAGAATTTACGATTTTTATTGCGAGAGTTTTGTTTATTTGGCGTCCGTACGTACTACCTGCATTTTTCTAGAATTATCTTATCGCGGATGTCGTTGTAAATGCTTTGTGATGGTGTTTTTGCGTTTTTCGACATGAAAATATTTTGGTAAATTTGCTTTTATCTGGCGAACGGAAGTCCTCTTTCACTTGTTCGTCACGTACAAAGCATTTCAATTTCCAAAAGATATTTACCTTTGTCGTAAACATACCGATGGGTATTGTGGATTTTATTTATGAGTTTGTAACAGTTTTGACTCAAATCGGAAATTCTTTCGTATAAACAATATGGATGGATGGTTATTCTTTCTTAAAAATTGCAATAGAAACTAATCGCCAGACCTTGTTAAAAAGTAAAATAACTTTAAGATTGCTCCATAAACCAAATTTTGGGACAATATTTAAGTTGTATTCAAACGTAGTTTTTGCTATTGGCAGCAGCCATGAAAGCCTACAAAGAAATATATCTAACTTTTAATTAAGTTTAAACAAGATTATTAAAAAAATACTTTAAAGCTGCGCCGATATTTAGAGTTTTTGTTATCTTTTAAGTTAGTTACATGTTCAATGAGTGTAGTAGTTAACAAATATACTTCAATATTTTTAAAATAACTTTAAAGTGATCTTTAGCATAAAAAATTGAATAAATACGGAATGCTCTTTATTCAATTTCATGCAAATGTAAATTTGGCCGCTTAAAGGGATTAGTCCAAATCCTACATGCAAACTTGGTCGGTGGATATGTGACCTCTTTAATCGTTAATATAATCTTGATCAGCAAGATCTTAATTGGCAGGCATAATACTAGATCTAAACTCGGTCTTTTAATCTGTAGTGTCCGGAAGACACAATATTTAGAAATGTTTGAAAGTAGACCAATATAATAAACATTCGCTCGAGACTTTGGAGCTTTGCATCTCCATTTCCTCTCACCAGACTTCAGCTCTTTTCTGAAGTTGGAAGTTCATAATTTGATATCATCCCTTCTAATACGAGTATTACTGGCTAGACAGGAGAGAGGGGGTCACTTAAAGCATTTGAAATAACAATAGAGGAAGATCTAACCGGTCGAGATAAGCAAATTTACAGTTATATGCAATTTTCATTACGGTAATTGCTTATCAGTAAGAGTCCAAAATCATAAAATTACCTCCCCGGCCGAATTTACACATAGTATTAATATAGCTCATCAGATACTAGGGATTAAAATGCCTTAAGCAGTCGAGCTTTTATCTACCCGAGCATGAAGCGGTGGCACAATAAATTTCAGCGTGATCAGCTTTCTTTAGATAACAACATAATTGAAGAGGACCGACTTTAAGAAGTATTCAAGCTACTTTAAGATTGCTGTGAAAGTTATTAACACCATTTCACACAAGTACTTGAAGATACGTGAGTCTTGTTCGCGTTGGATTTCCCACAATTTCATTCCAATTCAAAAAGAAGTGAGAAATGGTATTAATCTACATTTAATCGCTGTGACAATGGATGGTCTAATCTGGTATACATCTAGGTACATGTAAGTAATGAAGGAAGGGTATACATATATATATATATATATATATATATATAAGGCAGATAAAAACTCGGCTGTTTAAGACATTCTAATCCCTAGTGTCAGGAGATGTATACTACACCCTCTGTCCCAAAAGTAACCGCAATGCGTCTATAAATCAGAAACCAGTGGCGTCATCTCTTGATAGTTGATTGATTATTGTAGTGGGACTCTTCCTTACCAACCTGACAAATTTTCATGACATTTGGTGCATAGTCAGCTGATACATCACGCATCCTGTGAGAGTGTTTTTCATAAACGGTCAGAAAATGAGTCACGAACAACGAGTCAATATTAAGTTTTGTTTTAAACTTGGAAAAACTGCAACCGAGATGTATGAAATGCTGCAAATTGTTTATGGCGACGATTGTTTGTCGAAGAGGCAAGTGTTCGAGTGGCATCGACGATTTCGTAAAGGCAGAGAAGATGTTAACGATGACGAAAGAGCCAGTCGTCCTTCGACAACTTTGGCCGAGGGAAATGTGGAAAAAGTGCGCGAATTTGTGAAAATTTCGAAGAAATCGTCAGTGAGATTTATGGAAATGGAGCTTGGCATCCCTAAAACAACTATTCAGCGCATTTTGACTGAAACCCTTGGTTTGAAGAAAGTCAATTCGAAGTTTGTTCCGCACAAATTGACCGACGACCAAAAAACGCTTCGAATCGAACACTCCAAAGACATTATTGCACGAGCCCGTGCAGATGAAAACTTCTTGAAAACGACTGTGACTGGTGACGAGACGTGGTGCTTTCAATACGAACCAGAAAGCAAACGTCAAAGCGCAGAGTGGAGGTCACCAGAAGAAGGAAATCCGAAAGAATCACGAATGGAGAAGTCGAAAATCAAGTCAATGCTGATTTCATTCTACGATTTGAAGAGAATTATCCATAAGGAGTTCGTTCCATACGGCTCAACGGTTAATGGTGCATATTACCTCGATGTTATGAGGCGTTTGCTGGGTCGCATTCGTCGTGTTCGGCCCGAATATCGCGAGCCAGGCAGCTGGAGATTACTGCACGATAACGCACCGTGTCATCGAGCAACGATTGTCACCGATTTTTTGGTGAAAAATGAAATATATTCGATACAGCACCCACCGTATTCGCCTGATCTGTCCCCATGCAATTATTTCCTGTTCCCCGTCTTCATTTGAAGCAGAAAGGAGTTCGTTATGCATCCGTAGACGCCATTCAAAGATCGAAGACCGGCATCCTAAAGGCCATCCCAGAGATCGACATGAAAAAGTCGTTTGAAGCACTCGTTGACCGTGCAAATCGATGTATTGTAGCACATGGAGAATATTTCGAATAAATACAATGATTTTTGTGGACATAACATACATAGCGTGCTTTATTTCGAACTATTGCGGTTACTTTTGGGACAGAGGGTGTATATGTAAATTCCGTCGGGGAGGTAATTTTATGATTTCGGTCTGACCGAAATCTGAGAAGTAATTACCGTAATGGGAATAGTAATTGCTTATCACTCGGGTGGTAAGATCTTCCTCTATTGTCATTTGAAATGTTTTAAGTGACACCCTCTTTCTTTCCTAGCCAATAATATTAAAAGGGATGATATCGAATTATAAACTTCCAAACTCATTACTTTGATCAAATCTGACATTTACCTTGTATTAGCGATTGAATATAGTCAAAATTGCAAGTGTTTCAATATTTACTATTGAGCAAGGAAGAGATTTGTTATTAGTTATTAGTAAATAATTTGAAATTCGGCTTCAGAGAAGAGTTGAAGTCAGATGAGACAAAATGGCAATGCAAAGCTCCAAAGTGTCAAACGAATGTTTATTATAGAATATTTGTCCACTTTCAAATGTTTCTAAATATTAAATATAAGATTACCTCCTTCGGATATTGTAGATTAAAATGTTTTACAGGGCCGAGTTTACTTCTAGTATTATGCCTGCCAATTAAGATCTTACTGGCCAAGAATACATTAAAAATTAAAGAAGTCATTATTCCACCGGCTAAGGGTACATGTAGGATTTAGACTAATCCCTTTAAGCGGCCGAATTTACATTCACCGCTGCTATGATTCGGAAAAAATGAACAATGGCTAAATACAAACGTAAAACCCACAAATTCGCACGTTTTACGATGAAATTGCTTTGGAAACCTGGGTTTATTAAAGATCTTAAATTCATCTCTCCTTCTTCTATATATCATGCACTTTAGCCACTGCAGTAAATAAAGCACAAAGTGTGAATATGTAGCTTTCGAGCAAAAATGCTCTACTTTTTGATTCTAGCGCTTCAGGTTCTGTAACGACATATTTTGGGTGCAAAGTAGAATTACGTTTCTGAGAACATTTTGAACAATTATCAAATTTATAATCGCTTATTCTTTGTCAGATGACACAATCCTGAGAGAAACTTAATTGCTTTCCTTCGTTCTCTTCTTAGGAATAGACATTGCCAAGAATTTAAAGCATTTATACAAAGCATATGGTTTTCGCATAATACACTATCAATAACCTGTGTTGGTACGTAAGTAAATTTTTTATTCATGACAAAAGTCGAAACAAAAAGATGGTCGTCACATTTTCGAGACTTACTGATTTACTTATTGTTATATTTGTCACTTTCAAACATTTCTAAATATTGTGTCGTCCGGACACTGCAGATTAAAAGACCGAGTTTAGATCTAGTATTATGTCTGCCAATTAAGATTAAAGAGGTCACATATTCACCGACCAAGTTTGCATGTAGAATTTAGACTAATCCCTTTAAGCGGCCAAATTTACATTTGCATGAAATTGAATAAAGAGCATTCCGTCTCTATTCAATTTTTCATGCTAAAGATCACTTTAAAGTTATTTTAAAAATATTGAAGTATATTTGTTAACTACTACACTCATGTGCAAGTCTTTCCCCTTCCCTATTAAACCGTTATTAATGGTTGGTCCGTTTCGTTGTTGTCCTTAACGGAGGGTTTGCAAGACAAGTACATTGCGAGACCAAAAAGTCACCACAGTTTATCAAACAGATCCTGACTGCTCTTTCAACGACGGTGAACTTGAAGTTTGAGTATTTTATGATATCATTCAATTAGTGTGCGTTTAAGTAATTGAATTTTCCTCAAACGTTGTACCTGTTTGCTTATTGCACTCTGCTACTTAATATCCATTTTTTTGCAAAACATTGAAACCACGGGTCATTCGCCAATTTAGACCTGGCACCTAATGATTTCGTATTGTTTCCACGTGTAAAAGATAACTAACAAAGCTGCTGTGGAATCGTTGCACAACTTTCTGTAGAAGTTACCTATGAAATGAACCTCAGTGTAGGTCATTCATTGGAGAGTTCGTAGATTTCTACTTTTCTATTTTTTGTAACAGAGTTTACTTTATCAGTAAAGAACAAGAAGCTGTAGACACACTCAGAAGTGGACAATTTAACTCCTAAATGTCTTCAATTCTCATTCAAACACAAACATATTGAAGAGTAAAATACACAGATGTAAAGAACGAAGAAACCAATTTAAATTTTATCTCGGAAATGAATTTAAAAAATAATTCGCAATCCGAGGGAGAGCAGCGCTCGAAGCTATGAGCTAAAAAGTGCCTTTTCAGTCCCTTTTATAAATATAAATTAATTAAACTGACATCAGGATCGAGATACAGATTCATATCGAAGCGCAGCGGGAATAAATTTTACTTTTTGCTTCCCTCTGAATCGCACGAAGATAGGGATTTTCTGTTAATGTTTTTCTAAAAGCTTTTCGTGAACAGTCGGCGACCCGAGGGCATAGGTGGAAAAACCGAAATCGATGTTTGGCTAATTTATGTGCTATATGAGTTACTTCTGAATTTAAATTTTGACATATCGATATGGGAACTGCAATCGTTTAAAATGATTTAATATTCGACTTACCGAAACCACAAAAAGGATCATTATTTCCTTTAAATGGGCAGAATTAGTAAGGAATAATAAATTTACAGCCCTAGTTATCAAGAGATAATTATTCGAGAATTTAGATCAAAAACTCCAAAATTGTAGTTTTTTCTCTTTTGTCCTGGAAGATAATTTCGCTCCATTCAAATAATCATTTACTTTCTTGCTAATATCATCGTAATAATCCATATCGAAACGTAATTAATTTTAATATCTGGGCATATTACTAATGGATAGCTTTTGGGGAAATCAATCAGCGCTTAAGCGAGATGGCAAATGTATCACGTACACGCGTACATATGGCGCAATCGGGTTTTCTACGACCAATAATTAAAATTTATGAACCTGCGTATGTAATCGCTGCCATATTACGGCCCGTAATTAAATACGGTCTACATCAAATCCTAATTAATATCGCAATTGCACTATTAATAACGGATTTCATCCCCCAAGGTACAGTAGGTATCAAAAAGTGTAAACATAAGCGACAATTGATAATTTATTGGTTTCGATTTGAACGACGTTTATCAAAAAACTTTTGAATATAGGAGATATGGCAAATCCTTTAACACAACTTGAAATCACGTGTTTTTGTTTTCTATTTGTTAGAAATGACATCCCTCAAAAAAGTTATTACAACTTGTAAAATACAAAAAAGAGATGCATAAACACAACATTGAAAACTTTATTTAATGGAAATCATAGCTGTCATAAATTGTATAGTACAAATTTGGATTTTATATATAAGTTCAGCCAGGTCCTAACAAAGTTTTAAATCAACTTCTTTCACACGTTTCTTTCGTTTAAACTTTGATAGTGCGATCTGCCAAAAATGATTTTGCCACCAATTATATGATACGAGTCTAAGAGGTTTAAATATGGCTTAGCAAAGTTTTAAAGCAACTTCCTTGCACATTTCGTTCGTTTATTTCTTAGAAATGATATTTGTCAAAAAGATTTTATTGTAAATTGTATGAGAGGAATCTAGGAAGCTTAGACATTAGATAACATAAGTTTAAAATCAATTGTCTCACACGTTCCGTTTGCTTTTTTTCCCAAGTGACAGTTGCGAGAAATATTTTTCACAAATGACGTATGATGCGAAAATGACAGCTATCGACCGAACTTTGCCTCATTCTGTAGTTGGAGATCAAGAAGCTTAGACATGACCTGGTAATATTTAATATAATTTCTATCGCATCTCTTCTTTGTTTAGTTATTGCAAATGACATTTGTCAAAATTGCATGATATAAATCTAGAAAGTTTAGACGTAACAAAGCAAATCTCTAAAAGAACTTGGCGCCTTTTATTTTCTCTAGTCTCGAGGAATTTGATATTTCAAAGGGACTTCGTCACAAATTGTGTGACATGGGTTTAAGAAGTCTAGGTCTGATATGGGAAACTATTCAAAACATTCTGTATTGCGCGTTTTCTTCGTTTGTTTGTTAAAAATGAGAGCTGTCAAAAATGTATCCTCAAAAACTGTACTGTATAGTACAAATCCATAAAGTTTATATTATGACGCAGCAGGCGTGTAAAAACAACTTTAGTCGCAGTTTTCTTTTGTTTAATAGATGAAAATGACATTTGCCAAAAATAAATGGCACAAAATGTATAGTAAGAATTGAAAAAGCTAAATCAAACCGCAAACCATTTGAAACAATTTCTACTATGGGCTTGTTTTGTTTATTTGGTGCAAATGACAGGTGTCAAAACCATTTTGTCACAAATTCTAAAGTCGGGATCCAATAAACTTAGACATGATGTGGTAAATGATTTAAAACAATTGCGAGGTGAGTTGTGTTTTCTAACGAATCTATCACCAGCTTTGTCGTTCGTTACTTAAAATTGAAAACAGACTTCGTACATCCTCCGTGTATAGTAAATTTCGGCCCTCTACCTTTTATTCACCTAGCGTCTCTATACCAACATTTTTCGACTTTTCTATCTAATCGACGCCGTGTTAAAATTGTTCAAAGTCGTGATAGCTATTTCCAACGTTAATTAAATCCGCGAGTAATTCAAGCTACGAGAATTTGCGGTGAAGTGGGTTGGTTTCATTCTTTCAGCATTCCCCATATTACTTCGTTCGTATTATTTCGTATTATTCCATGTACAACTACTGTGCACGGGTACGTGCACTGATTATTCGACCGCTTCATGTAAGTTGTAATACCTAGTTTGTAAGGTTGCAATTTTCTTTGAGTATCAGCCTAAGATGATTGGATGTGATTTTGATGTGGTTTCGATGTAGTTTGTCATCTTGGATCTTGTTCTCGGCAAGCCCCAAACTGTATTGGTTTAGATAATCGGTATCGCATGATGTGTTTTCCTATAGATTCTTACTTATTTATAAAGCTGTCGCTAAGTTCACAGTTATTTTGATAACCTGCTCATTGCTGTATATTAATTTAATTAGTTTATCTCCGAACCTTATTGAAATTATTCCTTTTATTACTCCTGTGTTCAAAGCCTTACCAGCCTCTTACCAGCGTTGCATACTATCTTTGATTTGTATTAATATGCTCTATCAGTCTTTGTTTTACTTATTTACTCACTACATTGTAGGTTATTTGATTGATCTGATAAATATTTTATTCTACTGTAAAGTGAATAATCTTTCTTATTTGCATTAGTCGTCGATCTACTGACACAAAGTGTTGTTCTACGAAAGCGTTTCATTGCCATCGATTTTTACCTGGTTTCTTCAACTTGTAAGCTATTTTTGAGGATCAACGTGGGAATATTTCGTTTCCCCTATCTTTTCGTATCGCACTCCGCAGCTGCGATATTATTTTAGTTTATGTGGGTTTTGTAAAACTACATTTGGCGTCCTAAGCAAGTTTTCTGAATACAGTTCTGGACAAAAGCAAGTATCATTCGCTGTTTGATTGGAAAGAAACCAACGAGGTGCGTTGCAGTTTAAAGGGAGACGCGAGAAAAGGATTAGTTCCTTGAGCAACAGTGGAAATGCGCGTTTGTTAATGCTTCCAACTTCTTGATTTTAATAAAGTGAAAAAACAGCTACCAAAAGAAGTGGACTTAATTAATTGTGTAACACACATTCCATAACGTCGAGACGTCAAAATGAGATGTGGGATTCCAATTTTTGTTCTTCTTTTGCTTAGGCATCGCGTGAAGCAGCTATTTTCACACGTCGTTAGTTCGGTTTATACATACGTACATTTGTAAATTTTGTAGTACAAATTTGAGAAGTCTTGGTTGGTGTAACAAGAATTTATTACGTACTATACATATTGGTGGAATATGCATAACTTAATTACGTGATATCACAATCCTTGACATCTTTATCAGTAACGGTGAACATTTGAACTTCTAAACTTGTCTTGAGGAGATCGCCATAATCTCGAGTGATTTCAAAAGGTCTCACCACCTTTCAAAGGGAAAGGGTTCTAGCAGAGAAAATACACGCAGCCTTGACAAAAAATATGCAGGACATCAGGATTTTTTCGGAAAATTTTATAAGTATGTAGTTTGGTAGTTAAGATGTCATCTTCAGTGAAAAATTAATGGAACGAAAAAGTACGCTTTACAGATCAAAATGTTAGCTTCCGTTTTAGCGTGACGTTATCTGTTCTTCGTGATTTTTAGGGAGGATGGTTGTTGAAATAAATATATAAAATTGATGTGGGATGCACTTAAACGTTTCGGTAACATCGAATGCTCGTTTTTGCGACACAAACATGCTATTAGAAGATAACCGTGTGTAATATTTATTTTCTTTCCAATCAATTTTACTTCAGAACCGATCTGGATTTTCCGACTACAACTTTACCTATCAAACAAAACAAACATTCTTCAATTGCATTCGCACAAGACACTCGAAGTCCTAATCCCGACAAATAATGCTCGAGACCTTCTTTTATCTGGCGTACGTACTTTTCAGCTCTGAACCGAACTGTCTATCCGATGTTCAAGACGTATTGATTCCTCATAAGTCGACTTCCGTGAAAAAGCGATAACCGTAGGTCCGAGAGCGAGATCTTTATCTGCCGTTCATTGCGACTGATGAACGCGCTTGAAGGAAATGTAAGTTCTCGTCGAGTACCTGCCCCAGACAGGTAAAAGTAGGTATGTACATACACAGATATCGGGCATTTATTTCGAATTGTTGCGAGCTTGAAAGGTGCTGGAATGATGGGTAGATCGTCTTGTACTATTTCGTTGGTCATTTGGGCGTCTGAAACTCGCAGGTGTTTCCGAAATGTTGGGTTAAATTCGTAAATTATTTATGAATGTTTGGTGGAAATCAAGAGAATAAGGAATCGGGTGTTTACTAGCTACTAGCATAAAGTGATACATAGATTATACATAGATTGTAAATGGATCACGTGACATTAATGCGTTTCTCTTAGGTACCACAGTCTGAAAACATCTATTATGATGTGAAGCTCTAGTTATGTATATCGTGAGAGTAGTTGGACTTAATAAAATCTATATCTTTTGGAAGACTAACAGAAATGAAATCGAAAATAGTTATTTCCCGTATTCAAAGGCTTTTACGACCCGAGTCATTAGTAAAACGACCATCGGGTTTGGGCCGTATCATATTCACGTGTGCACCTATGTAAAACACGCAGATAGTTAGACACTTCGTTAGACGTTTCACTCGATTTTAGAAGCGGTGCTTTGAGAAGGACAAAAGCCCAGAAGCTACTAATAATCATTTTCTACCTCCCTTCTCGCATCCTAATTAATTTTTATCGCATTTCTTTTTTCCACCTGCCACGGAACCGGTTAGAAAATTCGATTGATTCGGGAGATTGGTAACGCCGCCTCGTTCACCTAATAGAATAATTTATGAGAGGACATCGATCACCGCAAATTACTTCGGCGGTAAACGAACATCCGGACGCCCACCACGCAGGGGGTCGTCTCATTATCGGTACGTGGCGTTGCGGACGGAGGATCCTCATTTATCAGCAAAACTCGGCGCGGCCTTACCGTTAAATATTTGATCCTTTCGGAATTAGGGGAAGGGTAGTTGGGCGGCCCTCAGTCCCGTCGCATGCGTCTCTTTGTAGTTGTTATTTCTTTTTAGTTTGAGTTGCTAATAGTTGCTAATCTACAAACTTGGAGAATTTCACTTTCCAGGTTTCTTTTACCGTAAAGCGCCCCGCTTCTAATAATTATTGCAATGATTCGGGTATGGCAGTATGGTGCTGAAGACAACACGATTCAAATATTACAATGTGACGTTGGTAATGATAAGCTGATTCGAGTTACAACACGGCATTAATAACAATCGATTAGTTGAGTCAGATGTTACAGAATGCTGTTCGATTAACTGACAATGAGTGTTATAATATGGATTCCAAAACAATCAGTTAATTCATAGGTCAAAATGAAATATGGATTCTTAGAACTTTCTAATTGTATTCTGTAGAAAATCAGGCGCTTTTCGTATGGTAAGTGAACGTCACTTGCTGTTTTACCGCATTGAGAAACGTCCCTTATTTGACCCATAAAATAATTAAAGTTTCGAGGCCAGATGTGTTTACTCACGTCCTTTTCCGTTGCCGTTGAAGGGCGTTTCCTAGAAAAGTAAGCGTTTCTGGTACGAATCGATGGCTGGCAGCTAGGTTTTACATAAGCGTCCACTTAAAATAAATGTATGTATGAATAAATTTATAATAAAATCATTACACAGTTGGTTACACTAAATCAAAATTACAGACTGGACAATCACAGTTAGTCAAATTTAAAGAATGATAGAAGCGTAGAACATGATTATAATCACAGACTATCCACGGAGTTAGGAGAGATTAAAGAAACAAATCCCAACCGGTTTAGAAGGTTTTAAGGCATGATTGAAATTTTTGAATTTACATACATAAGGAAGCTGTGGACCGATTTTGGAAATTTTAAGCGAAAAATATTATTTTTACTTTGGAGATTTTGGACCTAAGCTGTGGTTTTATTTCGGGTATTCTATGGTGTTGACTTATTTTGGAAAATTTTGTGATGAAGGGTGTTTAAGGTTTATAATTTTTATTCATGAAAAATTAAATCGCTTATTTTAAGAAGTAGGAATCACAGAAATCTATCCATTTTGAAAGCTTTGGAAATAGAAAATGATTCGATTGTAGGCGCTGAATGGTAGATTTTATCGATTACCCAGTTTACAAACAGAACAAAATGAGTTTTTAATACAGACGGTGATTTGATTTTGTAGAGTACCAAACTATTTTAAGCGAAGGGATGCTTATATTTTCAAGACTTGTATATGTACGATAAATGTTAATCGCCTTTGAAGACTTTTAGCTGAAGACGGTCAATTCTAAAGATCTTCGGTCTAAGATGTTTTATTTTGGGCATTCGAGACAATCGACAAACATTAAGGAATTTTGTTGTTTTGATATTCTTCAAATGTCGATCGTTTTTGAGAATCTATGAAAATACTGTATTTCAATTTTGGGGACCTTTTATGAAGGTTTTTGAATGTTATATCCAGAGAGTCCTCAGAAATTTGTCATACTTTTGGTGGTGATAGGATAGGACAAAGAAATTGATAAAATTCATTATTGATTTATTTGCCACGTAGCAAATTAGGCATACAAAGTGATATATCAAGAAAAGTTTTATATCTATGTGACAAGTTTGAACCGAAAGTCCGAGTTTTATGATCAAGGAAACCTAAGGAGGCCCATTTGCTTTGCGTGGTATCATACCTGATCTTGGAATTTTCAAAATCTTAAAATTCTCTTATGGTCAGATAATCCTTCAATTATCTAGCAACCTATATGTGCTAGTTCACTTAACATTACCGAGGGTGTATCACGTAGAGGAGACGAATTAAGAGAGATTAGATTCGTGATTAGCTGCGAACCATATAAGCAAGGAGTGTAATCCCCTGCAGACGACGACAAAAAGTAGCTAATTGGAAGAGAGAGAGAGAGAACAAGTCCCCGGGGTCGGATCGTATACCTATACCGCTCTGCAGATACTACCTCCAAAAGATCCGCTTCAAAAATATTCCGCTACGCGATACTTCGGCTTCGGGATGTCCTTCCTGCTGCAAGCACGCTGAAGTCGCCAACATCCCCAAGGCTGGGAAAGACCATTATTTTCATACCTCCAGCTTTCGACCGACTACCCTTATTTCAAGCCGGTCGAAAATAGTCGAGACGATTATACCAACTCGACTAACAGAATTCAGTAATTATTTAAGAATCATCTCGGATGAATTGTTAGAATTCCGAGCCGGATTGTTCATCGAGTACCAATTACTTCTCTTCTTCTATATGCGAGTATATTAGAAACGGTCTCGAAAGGCAAGAAACTGTAGGCGCCTTCTTCTTCGACCATGCAAGTTCTTTTGATACAGTCTGGCATGACGAACCGATCCATAACATGATCCTTTCAGGAACTAAGCCCTTAAATTTATTTCTTCTTTCTTGAATAAATATCTATCTATCATGAATGATTACACTTGTTAAGTCGTATTTAGCTGACGGGTTCTTCTGTACCAGATACAAATCCTTGAAGTCGAGCACATGCAGAATCTCTGCATAGTTTACATGTCACATCTCTCTCGAGAAGCCATCATTAAGATTGCAGTCTCCACCGTCATTCACACGGCCTGTAGAAGGGAGAGATTAATCAGTAGGCGCTTCAGAGGACCACTGATAATTTCCAAAGTTGGACGTTTCTTGGAGAATAAAGGCAAATGAAGGTAAATGCGTTGCAGTTATATTGAGACAAGGATGGAAGCCTCCGGGTGAGATGATCAAAGTGGGAAACTTCGTGCTTCCATGGAGCCCTGACGAAGGAGTTCTCTTCATTAGGAAGCAAGACGGCGCTTAGTCCGCTGCTGACCTATAACGCTATAGCGTGGTCCTCAACGGTTTCGATGTGAAACAAGTGGACATCCTTCATCCATACTATATAAGGAAGGCATAGATTCATCGAAACATTTCAACTCTGCGGGATTATCTAGAAAATCTCCTGAAATTAACGAGATATGAGCTCGTACTAGCGAAAACCCCTGCGTCGTTCAAATCGATCTCCTCCTCGAGTGAAGATCCGCTGCGCAGCAGAATTTCTTCAATATAGGTTCAGGCCACGTTTAAGGCCCCTTGACGATCATAAACTTCCTGAAGAGACAATTTTGATTAATAAAAATGTGCTAAAAGATGTTTTGATTCCCCATTTACTAAACTAAATCAACACTCTTCACGAAAAAAAAAAAAAAAAACTGCGCAATTATACCAGTTTTTAAACCGAAATAAAAGGATTTACGGTATCTATAATTACATTTCTAGTTTTTGCTGCACTGGTGGTTTAACTTATATTTATGTCCTGTAAAGGATTTTCGTATCTATTGAGCCTTACAGCCTATTACTGCTTTAATCCTGTGAATACAAGAGTAAGTGCTAACTTAGGTGTTAGTGGTCCAGTGAATGCTCTGCAGCACTTTGTGTTTGTTTTTACCTTAACCTGAACGCATCCTCTATTGAGTAAGTCGGCCTAATTTGGGGTATGTTCTCAATTTGGAGTACTCACGTTTCTCGACCCCAAAAGATGCTACCATCCAGCAGTATGTCCAGGAATTAACTGGTAGCCTCCCTGTAGTATTTGAGTATAGCAGCCATTCTCTGGCGCACTGTTCCATCGCTTCATAGACGATTTTAATTTTCGCGTGTGGACCAAAGTTGTTTAGTGGTACCTGTTGGTAGTCATATTTTCCAAACGGTAAATGGTTTTTATATTTTGTCATTTCTATTTGATAACCACTTAGTGTAGTAATGAGTAGCCTTCATTCCCATTCGTTTGCTCCGTTTACAAACAAAAAATGACAGGTTACATTTTAACACGCGGTGAGTCCGAATTTGAGGCAATGGCTGGCTCCCAATTATGTACATCCTACTCTGTCGTATTTTATTATATATGGTACTCAGAAAGCAATAGGACTCTGAGAGAATGAAAATTGCTGTCAACTCTGTGACAAATAAAAACGGTATATTTCAAATCTGTTAAGGCTTTTAACGTGTCCCAACCAACTTTGGAATTTAAATATGTATTAACTTGTTGGTAAATCAATAATAAAAGTATGGCATTACAGCACACCTGTCTATCTTGATTTATTTCACATTATATTTTGTTTATTTGAGACAGCACCTCAAATTAGGCGTATCTGTTCCTAAATTGGGGGGTCAGTTTTTGGTTTTTAATTTATACTCGTATGACATTTTTATTTTGTTTTAATTTTTTAAGAGCATGATATGTACATATATAAAGATTCACTCTATATATATATATATATTAGTTGATTTTACAGCCCGAGAAAGTATAAAGTAAAAAAGTGATGGGCCCACAAGAAAACCACCCCAAATTAGGTCAACTTCCCCTATGTATGACAGTCACATTTTCTTGGTCTGAAGGATGTATACATACCTTCATTTTGTAGCGCACCTAATCGTATCGTTTCACAGCTAGTCTTATTGAGTTGAACTCGATCTTAACAAAAGCATCTCCCACGCCAAGAAAAGTATTCAGTAATATTCCTTTCCTGCTAGTTGCCGTTTTTGCTCATTAAGTTACCTCATAAATTGCTTATTTATAAGATTTATCCGTCGTGTTTGCATATTGGTTTCGATGCAATGGACGTGTCTTCAAAGCATGGTCCTTGATGTGTTTGTCGAGAATTTTCAAGAGATATGATGAAAGACTGATTGGTCCCAAAGATTTTGCCTGGTCTCGCCTTGGTTTTACTTTTAACCAACTCATTGGAATTTGACTTATTCGTGATTTATTACTGTATAACTGACTATCTCCCATTCTGGCATGTTTCACCAGTTGTAGTAGGTTCTGACTGTCGTTATCGGTTCTCTTCAGTGTCACATTACCAGAAAAACCTGCAGCATAGGCGACAGGCTACCTTCCACTGTGGCAATGAAGTATAGTTGTAGTCTTTTCAATGTTCCAATTTCTTCATGGTAATCCCCTATCCAGCGATCTAAATCTCTTTACCACAATAATTTTCAGCGCTGCGAGGATTTAGGGTTGGTGCTTTTTCGAATTTTCTAAGTGCGTCTTCCAAAATGTAAAAAGACAGGTTGCTTACGTGTTTCCTTACACCATCCGAAATTTTGACAAATGAATAAAACTACATAAAAGGATTAAAGCCAGTTCCTCTCCCTCTGGACATCTTACAAAACGAAGTTAAAATGCGTCTGTACAAACGATCCAATTCGGACGAACTTGTTACTTCCCCAAGTGAATTACGTGCGAGTTTTGTATTTCCGGAACGGAACGAAACGCGGTACTCACCCTCGTGCGGCCTGGTATCCACCCTTTTATTCCCGCTCTGACGCCCTCAGACGTACCTACTTATACATACACACCTATGCGATTCGATTTTACGCTTGGCTCGCGAAATATCGCGAAGAGTTCCAAAGAGGCGACAATGGAATTATCCTTTTCCCACGGGGAGCCGTCTGCCTCCTATTGCGAAGCGCCGTCGCGACCCCGTCTTCACGCATACACGCACACACCATGGTAATATTTAATTGATCCGGGCGACATTGAGCTATTTATTCGCGCCCGTCTGTCATTTCCCACGGTAATAATTTAAATTTATGTCCGTCACGGTCGGAATCGGCGCGCCGGGGAGGAAAGTACCTGCATTATGTCATTAATTTCTTGAGGTGGCATGGGGCGCATACATCACGCCCGCCGTGGATGCTACGGCCCGAGCACCGGAAGGGCCATAAATGGAAATCTGCATAAACGTATATTATATAACGGACGCGCGCGAGATGGGAGAAAACCGGACGCACATAAAAACAGACAAACAAATGCGAATCGGGAATTCGTATTTTCGGGCCGTAAACAATGGGAAATTGAGTCGAAATTAACTGGATATGTCGTAACATTTTTATGAACGATTTTTCACGGAAAAATAGATATATGAAAACGCCCCAAAGTGATATTTTATGCATAAATAACTTTTAAACGATAAAGGTACGCTTTTATAACTTAAATGAAGTCTAGACGAATGAAAATGGAACAAAAGCGTACATTTATTTCGAGAAAAACATCGTCAATGAAATACTCTTACAAAGTTAAAAGGGTACATAACTTTGCAATATCTTTTCTTGAGAGCACGCACACAAAAGGAGCAGTCGCAATGTTTGTAGTGATAAAATTCCATTATTAATTAGCAGGCACTTACTTTATTATTTTTGCCTCTCAACAACCCCAAGAGAGTTAGGTACAACGAGGCAGTAATTTACCACTAAAACACGAATAACTACTTTATTAATTTTATCTAATGTATTTAAACGAGCAATTCTTGTATATACATATATATATATAGAATTGGTTTCTCGAAAACGGCTCTAACGATTTTGATGAAATTTAGCATGGTCTCGGTCCCGGGAAAATCAATTTTGACCCGGTTTACACACATTTCTGGTATTGCGGCATATGAAATTGGTTATCGAAAATGACTAACCATTTTTATGCAATTTAGTATCTGGGGATTTTCGAGAACACAAAATTGATCTAGCATGGTCCCGGTCCCAACAAATTTTTTTGTCCCGCTTTTACCTATTTCTGCGGTACACAAAATGTGTTATTGAAAATTACTCTCAAGATTTTGTTACAATTTAGTATCTGCGGGTTTTTGGGGACGAAAAACCGATTTGGCATGGTCCCGGTCTCGATTCAATCCATTTAGTCCAGGTTTTCACCAATTTCGGCCTAAACGTGGGTTAGCAACTGTTTTTAACATCATGCAGCGAAGCAAAACTATAGTAGTTAAGTAAGTAGTTAAAACTTTACTACTAAACCATAGATGGCGCTAAAAGTAATATGTTTATAGAAGAAAAATATCTACGAAAACTACAATAACATGTAAATTCACATACTTTTAACCGTATAAACTTTTAATATATATATATATATATATATATATATATATATATGCTACTATATATACTTGACATATTCAATATAAATTAAATATCAAAACTAAAATAAAGGGCGTTATTATTTGGTTCAAAATTATTCAAAAAATTTTGAGAACTCCGAGCAAAGTTCAGTCCACCAGGTACTGTTTATAATTTAATCTAATCGATCTAAGGTCGATTTTCACATATTGGACAGTGTAACGACTGTGCGATTTTACTGTAGATTGTCAATGTGACATTTAACATGATTTACATTGAAGTGTTATTTCATACAGGGAGAACTGTGAACCTACTGTATGTAGTATGACAACACAAAAGACAGTGCAGGACTGAGAACTGAGAACAAACTTTAGTGACATAATTCCGTGGTAATTGTAGATTGTAGTGACACCATATGCTTGTGATTCTCTGCTTATTCATTTCCTATGATTAATTTCCGACAATATACACAGTGTCCGAAAGTCTTAATATGGGCTACTATCTGCCAGAGTATTAAAGCCAAATTTTGTACATGGTACATGATATGGAAATCGCAATACTAAGAAGGGGTACGAATTTTTTGACCAAACTTGGCAGAAACGTTCACCTATTTAAATTTAATAATTGATTAAAATTTTAAAGACAAAGCACAGAAGATTAACACATCTTATTTTTGTCTTATATTGGGCCTCGCCTATTAGTTTCACACTCCCTTACTGTTCGTGGCACTAATTCCAATAGGTGGTTGATCTCCTCTTGGAGTATGGTGTCCCAAACAAACCGCAGTTCATGCCGGAGAGCTTCCAGTGTTTGCGGAGGATTCGCTAAGTTCCTCAATTTTGTATCCATAATGTCCCACAGGTGTTCAATGTTAGTAATTGTCATCCTAATTTTATTGACTGATCTGGTATATAATGATGGAATCAACCAGTCATAAACAGTGATTGTAAGTTTAAATAACAACTTTATTATAAATAATAATTTCTTTCGTTATGTCTTTACTGCATTACAGGATCTCCTGATGAAGACAATAAAATTTTGATGAAATATTGAGAAAGAATAAAGGAGTTGTAATTAGAAACAGAACGAATACCCTAATTAACATAGTACATATGACAGTTCAATTAAGAAATTCCCCCTATATGTACTTATATACATATATATACTCAAATATATATACCTTTCTGAGTGCGTGGAATTATTATTATTATATAATTCAACCCCTTCAAGAGGTGGGGTTTGGGAATCGAACATTAAAATCTCAAATGCAACCCTATATCTAGTTAAACCTGATTTTAAAGATATTAAAAAGAAATTTTGCAACAAACCGAAAGTCGCTATTAATCCGTTATTGAATGGGGAGCTATTGAAATAATAATTACAATACTTACTCATTTCAAGGGGAAGTGAGATTTGGGTAACATGGTGAGACGAGAATTTAAAAATTGACTTTATTGTTCTCTCGTAAGATTTTAATTTTAAGCAAAATAATCGAGGAGGGTTTACATAGTTTATAATTTTTAAAGGGGAAAGTACTGATTATATTATTAGTTCACCGTTTGGAAACGATTTGATACAGAGACTTCAGGTCTATGGCATAATTTCCATCTGTTTTTAGTACCTCCCAAAACAGATGCAAGTCGCCATAGGGTTACATTTGAGATATCAAATTTCCATTCCCAAACTCCGACTTCTGAAGGGATTCAATAAGTCTTATGGGCCTTAAATGTTAGTACCTATAAGAAGTGTACAACGCTTAACTAGTAAAACTAATATAGCGAGTTGCGGGAAAGCGGGCTGGATAATTAAAAGCAAATCCCAAACATACATGTACATTTTGGAGTCACAAATAAGTAAATGTCACCTCCCCCACTCGTGAATATGTTGCCTCCGAATAATTTGCGTCCCCGGAATATGCGTCTTCTATGTTATTACTAGTATGATAGGATATCCTTTTACGGGTTAAACCACCCTAAGGTTCTCTAGGTCAGTTATTTCTTGGGAATATCAACCCCCTCCTCCTGATTATAATTCCTCACAGATTCCTTTCCATCCACTTTTCGGTTGTTTGTCTTTGTCCTCTGGTTGTTGGTTCCCGTCATTTTCAGATCTTGCTCCACTTCTTGTAGCCACATATTTCTCGGTCATCCACGTCTTCTTCCTACGCTGATTACATTCCAGTACTTCCTGCGCAACTCGATCTGGTCCTGCTCTCCAAACATGACCCAGCCGTTTTGCACTCTGTTGCTTGATCTTATTCACTATGTCATCTTCCATTTCTGGTAAAAGCTCACGACTAGTTCTTCTTCTCTATTCATTATCATTAATTTTTTTGGCGCTAGTATCGTTCTCATTACTTTTCTGTCTATTATTCTGAGGTTTTCTTTGTGTTTCTTCGTCATGCTTGTGTTTCGGTATTTCGGCTGCACATATCAATTTAGGTCGAATCATAGCCTTATAGATCATCATTTTGTTGCTTCTTAAATAAAAATGGAATGCTAGTGCTCCAGCTAACTGAACAATTTGAATTAAGGAGAAATTTGAGTAATGGGAATGTCATCTTAGGGACGTTTAAATACCAAGGGGAAAAGGAATACGATAAATTCTTAGGGTGTTACTGAAAAATTATGTATTAATTTCGGACCTACTACTCATGTTAGTAATTCTAAGCAAGTTTGTATCGTGAGTACTTTGAAATCAGGAAAAAAATGGTCCAAATCAACATGACTTTCTATTCTACTTATGGTATTCTTTGAGCTTTGATAAATATCGAAATGGTACTTGCTTTTACTCTTTTTTAACTTTTTGATAATGAGTTATGGGAGCTAGGTTTCCTCAATCTAGGTTCTATTACATTTTCCAATCGATTAGTTTTAATAAACATATAAGCGCAAATGCTCGCTGACTGTATTGACTCAATCTCATTAATTTTTTCCATAAAATACTAAATCAATAGTCTGCAGCTAGTGGGAGTTCCGCTCTTTTCCGCTGAAAGAACTTAAGACACATAGGTTCGAGACGATCATTTCCGTAAATTACACACGTACATTTCAATTTCAAAGAAATTTCAAACGAATTCCCATTCCGTCGACATCAAAGTGTACGTTTTCCGTCGATAAAAACAAAAAAAAGATACGGACGTGTACGTACCCCCACGCCCATATATCAAAAACTTACGTGTAATTTGTCATGCTTTCCCATCGGTGTTTGTATCCGTCACCCCTAGCGACCTGTCCCCCCACCCTCAATAAGCTACTTAAAACCGTTCCCCACATCGCTTTTGGAACACATTCGTGATGGCGGTCGTTTTCTCCCCTCGAAACCGATCGACCTAAACTCCAACAAGCTGGGGAATTGCATGCAAAACGACACCGTAATCCCGGTATTCACGGCCGATAAAAGGTCCGGCTTTGGTTCAATTTCAATTGTCTCTCATCCACGCCGTATTTCTTTTATTGTTATCGCTAATAAACTCCAAATATGTACCGTCCCTTCTGAATCGGCGTGTCCTCTTGTTACAGTGCCCCTAAATCGGAGATAATGAACGTCGACGAAGAGAACGAGGTGGGTACCATTGATTTTTATTACTTTCTTCCGAGTCCGCCCTGTCGATCGGTGATGATGTTAGCGAAGGCTCTCGGGATCGAGATGAACATGAAAATCGTCAATGTTATCGCCAAGGAACAAATGACGCCGGAATATTTGAAGGTAGGTCCTTGCTTTAGAACAAAAGCGAATCGGTTTGTTTTTATTGCTGCCCTTTTGGTCTGCGTTTTATTACCGTCATAAAAGAAAAATGAAAACGTTGGGATAATAACTTACTCAATTCGAAATTAGAAAAAAGTAAGTCAAATATATGACATCACACGAGTAGTGTAAATGCTTTTCCTGACTTTCTTTCACTCTACTAAGTGATGTAAAAGAATTAAAATAAATTTGGAAAGCAATTTTCATTTTAAGCAAAATTTCAACTCGCTTCCATGACTTATGTTATTGGTTTGATTGGAGAGGAGTAACTTTTCTAAGCAATTTCAAAATGGCAATTTTTACTATCCCAACTGATGATTAGAATAATTGGTTTGAACAAATGCAAAAGTATATCAATCCTCGTGGATCTTATGAGTCTTTTTTAGTAGATCTACTGTTTGTTTTCTATGACTACATGCAACAGTAAGAAGGTAACCATCGCAAGGAAGATATCCATATGACCAGATTACCTCTTTCTATTTTCTGTATCCAAAACTAAAAGAGTACTAAAAACTAAAGTCGTCGCGTACTTAAACGGGATTATTTCCGTATTTTCACGGATAAACTTACCTCGCTCATTCTCTTCTCCCACGCCCTTTCCTAACTAACGTAAAATTCAATTTCCAGATGAACCCGCAGCACTCGATACCGACCCTAAACGACAAGGGATTTATTTTATGGGAAAGGTAAGGCTTTATTACGACGCTCGTGGCGGCGAGCCCTTAAATTATATCTTTCTTCTTTCGCGCTCGTCGGGACAGTCGGGCCATATTGCAATACCTGGTCGATCGATACGCGAAAGATGACACCCTGAACCCGAAGGATCCGAAAAAGGCGGCCGTCGTTAATCAGAGATTGTTCTTCGACAGCTGCACTCTCACACCGAGACTGTTGGAATATTTTGTGAGTATATTTTTTGGCATCTACTACGTAATTTTTTTCTTTCTGACAATCAGTAGAATCCCAAAATTATATTAAAACTTTTATTATACAAGCAAACTCCCTAGATACCTCCTTTTCAGAAATAATCTGAGATAATATTTGATGCCAAAATTTTCCAGCAACCGGTCTTATTCTTAAATCAACCAGCGAGTCAGGAAAAAGCGGAAAAATTCGAGGAAGCACTTGGATTGTTAGATGGATTTTTAGAGAATCAGGTATGGGTCGCGGGACCTTACATGACTATCGCCGATTTCGCTATGGCGTCAACGATGGCAACGGCTCAAGTAAAAACAAATTAAATAACAATTTCCATAGACTCATTTCATTACGCATTTGTTTCAACAGGCAATTTTGTTTGATTTCTCGAAATATCCGAATGTCGATGGTTGGTACAATCGAGCCAAGAAAACTATGGCAGGTTTTGAAGAAATCAACGAGCAAGGTGCTCAAATGTTGGGAGGCATGTTCAAAAAGAATATGGAATCATTTTAACGAGTTTGTTAAAACTTCAGTGCACTTTTATGAAAATGGAAATGGAAAGGAAAATGGTAGTTCACAGATTGTCATTTTCTATCACGACTCACAACGATTTGCGTAAATCGAAGGGGAATGTGCGAAGCTGATGTCTAATAATAATAATAATAATAATAATGTCTTTATTGCATCAACTACTACAAAATATAGATACATATACACACGAGAGAGTCTGTTTATTATTTTAAGACATTGGGAATTTGGAACTCTTTGTGAATTTAACAAAAATTTTAAGATATCTAAGCGATTTTATTAATCGAATTTTAACACCAAAAATAAGATGACAACAGTCAGTTTTTACACAAAATATAAAATGTACTATTTATTAATAAAGATATTCAGGTTTGCTGTTTTAAATTTCATTTGAGTCGAAGATGGTAAAGAAGATGGTAAGTCAAGGTGGTATACCTAAATTATTTGGTTTAACCTTCCTATACTCACGTCAAAATGAAAGACGTATACTATACTATATAAATCGGTCTCACAGACCGTATGCGTGAGTATAGGAAGGTTTTAACCGTGAAGAAACGATCACAACAACCGAAAATATCCACGGTTTTACGAAATGTGGTTTTCAGAGATCGACCATTTTTATAATGGATTTAAATGATTTTCATGCGACTTTCGAGCGAAATTGAATTAATTTTATTAAATTGTAGATCTTCTACTGTAAACATAACCACAAACTGAATGGCGCATCTTCCATATTAACCAAATACCAACCTATCGACGGAAACAGTTCTTATTGACAAATCTTTTCCAATACTCCTAGATAAAAAATTATTGTGATCCAAAGGCGGCAAAACATTTGTCAGAGCCTGCTTGGTATCGGATATTGTTTAAGTAAAAAAATTAAAATAATAAATAACATCGGTGACTAAGATCTTCACGACATCAAAATGCTATATTCTTCAGTCGGATTATCATGACTAATCTAGTTCTTCAGTGCCTTCCATTTCAGTTGCCTCCAAAATTCTGCAGTTCTTCACCTTCGGGAGCGCTCGGTTAGGGTTCAGGATTGCCAGCTGTGTAAGGGTGAGAAGACTGCGTGGCACTTTGCCAAGGTTCTTATATACTCTGACAGAGGTGGAATAGTCTGGTCGCCCTGGAGTCGATCGTTTCTCATGCAATAAGGGACACCAGCTATCCATCGTAGAATGTTGTTCTGGAGGGCTGCAGTGGACGAGATACATGATACCAAAATCATAAAAACAGAACCACAGATTCATGAGGATGTAACTTTGCAGCAAGCGGAAGTGGTTCCCTGCATGTCAACAGCAAGCTCAGGATGTGCCCCACAATCATGTAGTATTTTGCGCGGATTCCGTGCACTTAAGGTTGCCAGGTAAGTCCGCGTAAGGGTGATTCCAAAGTATTTGATGATTTGGTCTCAGTGTAGACGAGTATTTAGTACTTTGCTTCCATCATAGGTGGAACATTCCTGATAATCCTTCCATGTCACATTTGAACTCATTGATGGTAAGCCTTTATCTGGTAGGCTAATATATCAGTTGCTTCGGCGCACGTTGCAGGTAGTCGAAGATGAGTGATTCTCATCTCGACATAGATAATATTATTACTATTGACGTAAGTTTCCAATTCACTGCTGAGTTCCCTGTGGATATCGGAGATGAATAACATAAATACTTTCGCCCTCAGAAGCGAATCCTAAGGAAGTTTTATAATTCCCTAATTAAAGCTTAAAATTTTGTTCTGAGGTCTTCTACTTTACCAAGTATTACTTTTTCAGTGTTCCCAATTCAACAAGAAATTCAAGAAATTTAATTTTGAAGTTATTGGAATCTCATCTGTAGGTTAAAGGAGTAAAATGTTCATACTTGGAATTCTTTTCTGATTAGATTTGACTGCAAAACATTGGTAGTGAAATCTTCCAAGGCAGCGTTGTCATAGTCTGTTTAAAGATCTAATTTTCTTTTTAAAGTGGTAGCAAAATGAAGTAATCTATAACTGCGCACCAAATTTTCAATACTGTTTTAACTTTAATTTAATTTATTACTTACGAATTTTACATTTCTTTCAAAACGAATTTAAACGAACTTAAACCCAATAAATAAGATTTTTGGGTCTTTCCAAATTTGTCAGCAATATTTGCTTAATTTATCACATCAATACTTCCACCTCTTTCAATTTACGAAATGTGACTTCAAATGCTTTTTCAAATAATTCACTTATAAAAAATTGGTTCAAACACGCAAACCGAATTTGAAACATCAGAAAATGCAACGCAGCGCGGCGGTGGCGGCCGTGGTTTCGCGTTTATTTTCCTATTCTGCCGGAACGACATAAATTTAAAATTAAAGCGCGGATCATCTATTGCGAATGCAATAAATTAAAATGGTGGCAACTTTGTTATATTCGTTTTACGGTTGTTACACGTAAATTTACGCGGTAGCGATATAATTCTCCTAGTCTGGACGTTCGAAATAAACGACGCGATAACAAACTATGTATATGCGCGGACGTACGAATGAATGGACCTCCGCTTTACGGATGCCACAATAGCTAATTCTGGTACGCGTATATCTCTCTTGGATGGCGTGCGTTTCTTCTGGTGGATCCGCGAGGGTATGTATCGAATCTGCTAGAAAGTTTTGCAAAAGTTTTGAAGAAAAAGTGATGAATGGCTATGCATTTATTTCTAAAGTCTCTTCCTGTTCGGAAAAATATGAAATTTTAAGTCCTTGTTGACTTTTGATTAGTCTTACATTTTCAAGTAAAATTGATGTGCAGTAGTCCACCACGAATTTTTGTACCCACAAGCAATTTGATGCTTGAACTTACTCACAGGTGCAAATGGCGGATTGTCTACAACAGTACCGTTCATTCATTCGCTCCTTTAGGGTTGGTGACCAATTGACGATGCACTTGAGCATTATGCTCTTTGTACCGTTCTCCAATAACACTGTTACTTCTGTTCAAGCAACTCCGTGTCCACCAAAAAGACCACTATCATGCTCAAGGAAAGTCCGATTGGCGTGGGCTCCAATAGATCCTTACTGAAATGTTTCCTCCTGAATTGCTTCAGTTCCTCACAGGTATAGATACTATCCACACTAGTTTCTTCTTGTAGTTCACATTTTCTTTACCACGGTTTATTTTCTATTGGTACGTGGTGGTACGTATCACCTGCAAATTTTACTGTGTCACTCGCAGAACGATATACTGTACTGACGTGTCCTAACAAGGACGAAACTAATTAGTCTGCAGTTGCGTTTTGCGATTGACGACTACAGGATTATCGGCATATGCAAATTGTGCTTACTTTGTAAGCTTTGCACGATTACCTGTTAATTGCCCATTAACGAACCTAATTTATTATGTCGTTTATAGAGTCTTCGACATTTTATTTTATTAAAATTTTGGCTCTCAAAAATAGTTCACTATTCTATGCTCATGTTACATATACGCTTTTGAGGGAGGCAGTTTCCCGTTACTACACCGACAATGATTCCCATGTCTTTCTCCCTCCTTTTGATTAGGTTAGCTGAGAATTTTATATCTAGCGCACATAACAGTGACTGAGGGTGGAATTGGGCACCAGTCAATTTTAACTTTTTCGAATGTTCTGTTGTTTTGTCTGGCAAAATTCTTTGATATTCCGAATACAGGTTCTGGTCCTAGGAAGTTTCATTTAGAGCCTTCCTTGGCTAGTTTTACTACAGTATCGTGCAATCGAATTAGGACCATTTGTGCTTTAATAAATATTGACCATAAATCTTTGTAGACTGCAAAACACGTATAAATTACCGAGCATATTATTGGCTAAATGTGTTTGTAACTGCTTATTCGTCAATTTCTTTGCGACAGGTATAATACCCTGTCCGTATTTTAGATAAATATTTATTCGTAAATCGTTGTTAAGCGTCAATGTTTCTTGTTTACCCATTTTCTGAACTATATTGTACAGTTGTTCCCCAGTCTCATTTCTTTCTTTATAAAGTTTATTAAAAAACAGTTTATGAAACTAAAAATTTTTACAAAATGGGGAAAACTAAAGATATACCGAGTGAAAAAAATTAAAGTTTAATGGAATCTGGACTATATTCCTAATGAGGAATTACGAAGAGGCAGCAGGTTTCCAATCAAACCGCTGGCAGAATAGCCAAGTCTGTCGAATAGAACTTGCCCTCAACGTCGAGCAGTTGCTCACATTGTCCTGGTATCCTAAAAACGACGCTAAGGAAGAACATATTAGTTGTTCGGTGAGCATTAGAAAACGATTAAAGCACTGAAAGCGGATCCTAGACCCGGATCGAATATCCAAGCGGACGCTCAAGCCGTGTCTATACGAAGAAAATCTGAAGAATCAAAAACCAGCAAAACCGCTGAAATTAACAGCTAAAATGAAAAAAGTTCGATGGGAATGGGTGAGAAGATTAGATATATGTCTTGTCCATTGGAATCGAGCTTTTTCCAGTTTAGCTGTTAATTTACAATAAATTTATAACTTCCACGTCTGGATCCCGTAATAGACTGCTGCCGGCATCAAAGCGTACCTTAAAATAATGCATGTCGTTCCATCTATTGTCACAAGTAGCTTTGTCCAAAATAAAGATAACTAAGACAGCCGCCGTTTTCTTTATTTGAAACCTTCCCGTATTCTTGCCCTAATTTTTTCTTTTTCACCGAAAAACTCATTACGTTACAAGACCGGAACTTACTCATCCAGTCGTACCGATTAAGATTACTACTAGTTTAGCGCGCGATCTCGATTCTTTTATTTCCGCATCGGCGTCGATGTAACGAACGAGCGTTCTTCGAAACTTTTACGGAGGAAAGGATCCGGAACGTAATTGAAACTGCCGTTCTCTCCGTCGTTACCGCTCGGTCGGACGTCGTCCGTCCGTACTCAAGTTCGGCGTGTTCAATAATTAAAACCTTTGATTCGCCTTCTTCGGCGAATTTAGTAAATCTTGTCGATTGCAAAAGATTAACGAGGATATCCGATCACCTTTTTGTGCAGTGGTAATAATCCAAGCCGGTAGAATTAGAATCAGGAGTCGTAAGAAGTGGTGGTTTGATAAGGAAATCGTTCTCCGTCTTCTGGTAGGACACTATCCTATTTTTCTTGCAGCTCGGATTGATATATCTTTCCAAAGGTTCTTGAAACTTTATCTTTACTTTCTCTTCTTTTGATAGCTTCTTTCCTTTTAGATAATCTCTACAAGAACCAACTCTAACAGAAAATTCAGAGTAACCAAAATAGCATTAGGAGCAGGCATGGTCTAACAATTAACGCGATTGGCTGGGGTCGATTGCGATATCGGTGGTTTGGATAAAAACATAGGCAGTCTGGCAAGTAGTCTATACAGTCACGTTAAAAATTGAGTACCGTTCATTGCGAACAAGGGGTAATAAGGCGGTTTGTATAGGACTCACCACATTACGCATCATTCTAAAATGGATTGGTACCCGGCAACCGGGTGTGAGAGCAAAGGTATCAGGATCTTTCTTACCCTACTTTGAAGGCGTTATTTCTTCATGGGGCGTTCGTGCTCACTATTATAAACAGCCTTAAACAACAATGTGGAAGAAATCTGATTCAAATTAGTAACAAGGCTTGCAGACACAGTCTGTGAAGCATCAGAATACTGCAAAGAAGAACATCCCTAGAGATAACGAATAACAAACCTTGGTTTACACAACAGATTAAAGAACTAGTGAGAGAGAAATAAGAGAGCATACAAATGGAGAAAGGCAAAGGTCTGTAATTTCAAGAACTCAAATTAATGTAGAGTGTTAATACAAAAAGATTTGAAGAATTTCAGAAATGAAATAGAAAAGAATCTACATAGAGCACAAAATAAAGTATGAGGAATATTGGAAAAAGAAAACCAAATCTGACCGAATATATAAAGATGTAAAGATGGATATTCAAGGTGTGTAAATAAAGGAACGAGACCTTTTTTTTATATGTGTTTTATTCCAAAAACATTACAATTCAACATTGTCCCTTTCAAAGTAACTATCTTAGGAAGTCACACAGGGCTGGAGACGGTTCTTCCGCGCCTCACTAGTGATGGAAAAACCTGTTCTTGTAAAATAACAGTTCCAACCGTTGTCGTTATTTTGAAATAATGGTTGCAATATAACAGGTTATCGTTATTTCGTAGTCGACAATTTTATTCGATAACGCATCATGATCAACATAGCACATAGCAAATGTTATTAAATCAATAAAGTATGTCACTGTGCAATTGCTGATCTTGCAATACGCTAAAATGGTGTTTTCGAAAACGGGATTATTGACTTCTGACCATCGAAACCGTTTATCATATAACGGTTTTATTTGTGGTTTTTATAAATATTTTTTTTATATAACATGGTCCTTTTATTTTACATTTCATAATTTCAATGCATACAATTATTTAGAAAATATTTCCACAATAAAAGTCCGACTCAATTTTACCGTTACTGGATCCTTAACGGTTCTAAAATAACAGATAGTTCAATAACGACCCATGACTACTCCTCACAGTTAGAAGTGCCGGAACTCCGATACTGGAATAGCCTTCAGCTGGTCGGTTACAGCCGTTTGAAAAAGAAAACAAACGTTCGTTAAAGTATTATTTCAATCTCGGAAAGAGGAGAAAGTTATAAGGACTCAAGTCTGGCGAATAAGGAGGTAAAGGAGACATAAGAATGTTCTTACTGAACTTCTCGGTACAAGTGTTGATCAAGCTTTGGGAACGATTCCCCTGGCTATGAAAAAAGCACATTATCATACTTTTGACTTTGACTTGCCGATTCTTGTTTCTTTGGTTTTGGAGAGTTTGGACTATGCCATTCCATGCTCCGGCGCTTGGTTTCCCTAAGTTTCACCTAATTCACGTTGCAGAAAATCTTCAATTGTTTCCAAAAAGTTAACGGAGCTGTCTCTCCTCATGTCCTTTTGGTCCTGCATAAGGTTTGGCAGAAAAATGTGGGGCAGATTTTTCTCATCCTATCATCAATCCTGCTCCGATCATTCTAACTATCAACCGATTATTTGAATTTGCATCAATTCTTAAAATATCTTGAATCAACTCCCCTGTTTCTGTAAACGCCTTAACCTACCGAAACACCTGGGCCCAAAACCTGATCGCACACGTTATGGCGTATCACATGTTTACCCGTTTCCCCTCCGAGTCCCACGTCACTAGTGTTGTCTGATCGAACACTACGCTATCAATCTCATTACTTTATTTACATACCTCGTACATGGAATAAATATTTTGAAGGTCTAAATCAAAAAGAAGAAAACATTTCTCGTTACAGAAGATATAAAGTGCTCATAAAACTTTCCGCTCTTTGTTGTCGAACATATTCTTCTTGAGCAAATCCATTTTGATAAGGTGCTTTGTCCCTCCATTTTTATCGACGATTAAAGCTGGAAGCGAAAAAATAATAACGGGACGCTTTATATATTTAATAAACATCGTCGTCGTCGCATCTGGATTTCGCGCGAACGGCGAGTGTATTTTATGGGCGCGTTTTTAGCCCGCGACAATGCCTTGATGGAACCATATATTTCGCGATATTAAAACGTTTAACGGCACTAAAGGAAATATATCGTTATTGTATCGTCAACTGCATCGGGTACGGTCCCCTGACGTTTTATCGCGATAATATCTATTTAATGGCTCTTTCCTTTCTTCTAGTCCCTTCCCCCTTCCAAATATGATATAAACGGACATGTATGAAGTGAATGGAATATTTTTACGAGGTGTTTTCGATACTAAAAGCAAGACTTCTTATATGGGTTCTATTTGAGCAATTTAAGTTATTGGATATGTAAACGTTAGCGATGCGAGTAGTGCAGAGGTATGAATCATCTTGTTATCGCAAAACTTTTAGATAATTGTCAATATGTTTGACTGTAATACATCTTCTGAATTAATTAATCAACCACAACTTTCTGTTCGATCTTCGTGGCATAACAATAACTTCTTTTAGCTGCGTAATTCAATTCAATTTACATTTCTTTTCCTAATGAATTTATACACTCACTGGCGTTGCCAATATGTATAACTTTTTCGATAACTTCGAGAGTACTGTAGCAAAGAATAGTCTGAATTATAAATCGTTAGATACTGTGTAGGAAAAGTGCAGGCTTTCTTTTTTCCTTTTAATCCTACGATGCATAGAGGCTACGATATAGTGCAAAATTCTTACAATTAGTACATTTCATCTTTCTCTCTCGATCGTTTCATTTGTTTAAACTGTAGGTGGATCAGAGACATCAATAAATTTTTACATACACTCCACAATGCTACGTCGCGTCGTATGTTGGGGTTAGTGGATCTTCTTGCCGTATAGGGTATTTTCAGTTCCTTTGCTAAATCTTTTAGGAAATTGTTTGTGAGTGACACCAGCGTTATAAGTTGAACGTTCCCTGGTAAAAACAAGAAACGTATTTAATGCTTCTGCATATGGGCGTTGCTAGCGAAGGGAGGGAGGGGGCAAGGGTGGCCATTGCCCATCTAGAAAATTCTTTGCCCCCTGACGTGTATATATATATACGAGGTACGTGCAGAAAGTAAGTTCCGTTTGGTAATAAAGTTAAATTGTGTACAGATACAGAAAAATTATTTATTTCACAAAATTCTACAACTCTTAAACTACTTTTCTATATAACTGCCGAAATTTTGCAGGCATTTGTCATAGCGTGACACAAGTTTTTGAATACCTCCTTCATAGATGTTTGCCGCCTGTGTCTTCAACCAGTTGGAAACATTTTCTTTCAGCTCTTCGTCATTGTTGAAGTGTTGACCGCCAAGGAAAGACTTAAGATGTAAGAACAGATGAAAGTCGCTAGGAGCGAGGTCAGGGCTGTACGGAGGATGGTCAAACACGTCCCAGCCAAATCCCTGTAGGAGGTTTTTCGTCACATTTGCAGTGTGTGGTCGTGCGTTGTCGTGAAGAAAAACAACACCTTTTGACAGCAATCCTCGGCGCTTATTCTGTATTGCGCGGCGCAATTTCCTAAGTGTCTCGCAATAAACATCTGCTTTGATTGTTTGACCACGCGGTAAGAAATCAATGAGTAAGATGCCTTTCCAGTTCCAGAACACTGTGCACATCATTTTTCGAGGTGTCAAGATTTGTTTCGGCTTAACCTTTGCTGGGGATGAAGTGTGCCTCTATTCCATTAATTGCCGCTTACTTTCAGGGGTGTCATAAGAAACCCAAGTTTCATCTCCTGTGACTATCTGTGTCAGAAATTCTTCGCCGCCTTCATCGTAACGGGTCAAAAACTGAAGTGCACTACCCATCCGTTTTGTTTTGTGTTGCTCAGTAAGAATCTTTGGTACGCAACGTGAGCAAAGTTTACGAAATTTCAGTTTTTCGCTAACAATTTCATGAATTAGTGATCGTGAGACTTGGGGAAATACCATAGCGAGAGCACTAATTGTAAACTTGCGGTTTTCCTAGATCTTGTTATCAATCGCGTGAACCAGTTCTTCTGTAACCAAAGATGGACGCCTACTTCGTTCTTCATCGTGCACTTCACTACGTCCTTCATTGAACTGTCGGACCCATCTTCTCACCATTGAATCACTCATCGCATTTTGTCCGTAAACTTCGCAAATTTGCCGACAAATTTCAATTGGTTTCACTTTCCTAGCATTCAAAAAACGAATCACAGATCTGACATCATAAGCGGCGGGTTTTTCAATCAACACCGACATTGTAAACAAGCACAACAAAGCGTACGTGGCTGACAGCGATCTCAAAATGGCGCACGTTTCTTCTCCTTGATACAGAGCGTCTACCGCGCATGTGCGGAACTGCGATCGCAGCGCTGCAGCGGTGTTAAATTGAAACGGAACTTACTTTCTGGACGTACATCATATTTAGGAACATATAATCAGCTGGCCGGCTGCCCCCTAGGAAAAATCCCTAGCTACGCCCATGCTTCTACAGGAATTATATTGAAGAAAAGCGCCATCGCTTACTTTGCCTTTTACATGTGTATGTGGGTACTATTTGATCCATAACGTCGACACCGCCTTTTTGTTTTATATACAGTCTAAACTGTATATAGCGAAACTCATGGAACTGAGTATTTTATCGTGTTACTGAGAGTTTTAGTTATACATAATATTATAATTTTATAATTACAACGTAATATAACGTCTGTATAATTTAAAAAGAAAAGTTTAATTTACAAATAACATATGCCTTACTATCTAAACTTTTAAATATCATCATTATTGTGTATAGTCTGTTATCTTTGTCTGACTTTTTGCAGTTGCAATATTTTGATTGGATTTTTTTTCTGTATTTTATTCATATCTTGGAAATCGTCGTAGTTAAATAAAAAGAAATTTTTCCCATATTTTCGTTGCATTGAATGCACCTTTAACGCTTGGTGTTCGCTCAGGATCATCCGCCTCATCTTCTGCAGCCTCTTGTTTCTCTTCCTTAGTTTTCCTCACTAAATCAATGACTTCCTCATCTGTAAGTGAAGCTGCTATGGCCAGGCTGTCGTCTACTTCTATGGATGGATTTGGATTTTGATCTGCCTATTACCTTCAGCTTCATTTTTCTGTACCATCCATATTCGCAGCTCTTTCGAAAGTTTTCCTACCACAAACTTCTCTCCTTTAAATTTCAATGTTTTATCGAACGTCAATTTGAAAAAATCCGGCTTAATCTGCATTAAAAATGTCACTTTTCGTACGTTTCTTTCAATTTCGGCCACATCCTATCAATCCAGTCGTGAGTAACATTTGTATCAACATTAATTTTACTGTAATTAATTTTTTGATATTGTTTAAACTTTCCAAGGCATTCTTTTGATGCTTTGAAATGAGTTATATTAAGTTGTTCAGCCAATTTCTCTGCCTTAGTTTTTATAATCAGGTCCGAAGCAGGCATATTATTCTGGCGCTGTTTGTGAAACCATGACAGATCGCTTATTCCAATTTAGGCTTCCTTAATTTCTTAAAAGATTTTCCATCCATCTCAGCCTGCAGAATTTTTTCCTTGTTCTTCTAAATCGTAGACATAGTAGATGGACTGAATTCACACCGTCTTCCAACATTACTTTTCTTTTCCCCCTCCTGTATCGCGCGTATTAATAAAACTGTTTCGTAAACACACAAAGATTTTCTTCTACTTGCCATGTCTACAGCTTCAAAGTTCATGAGCAACTAAAAATATGATAAGATAAAGGGAACATCTAACAACTTGAAGACAGTTCAGCAGTCGAGGTAAGCACGTGGTAGGCAAACAAATCAAAGGAGGTATTTCTTAGAATCTCGGGTAAAGCGATTATAAATTGACAGCGTTTACAAATCAATAATAAATGTTTATTGGCTTCTACATGACGACACCTTGTTTCGCTATTGAGGGTGGATGTTAGACTACGTAGAGTATATCATTGTATGAGTAATAAGGTAAACCAACCAGAGTAAATCAATTTCTACGTTTTAAGGAGTTTTTCGTTAGATAAGAGAAGAAACAAAATATATTAAAAATAATACGGGCGCCACTGGTTCGTTGGGACCAAAGATGCCCGATTGTGTCGCACCTACGAACCAGAGTAGGCGTGCGACCATGTTCGATAAGCAGACTTCTAACTGCACACAAACGAAAATAAAAGTTACCACCACTAAAACTCCTTCCTGGGTGGTTCCCGCCTATGGGGGAAAGGGGATTAATGCACAGAACAACACATAAAAATCTGAGAAAATTTGAATACAAGGTAAATATATTGAAATAATAAGAAATAGTAAATACCATAATAAAATTGAAATGAAACTGGTGATTGCGTAAATTTAGGAGTATGAATAGGAATTAAACAAAAATATGTAAAGAACACTAACAAGTTCGACACGAATAAATACGGGTTGAGGGTAAAACTCTAATTATACATTAATTCTTCCTATTATTCAATTGACTTGTCGGGTAAATTTTTATGACTGTCTGGCTGCCGTAATTAAAACTGATTGATTAAAATTCAATTGTTTACAGGAAAATACAGATTATAATACTATACTATTTGACAAAATGTAAGACAGTAAAACAATAAAACAATAATTCAATTAAAAAAAAAAAACGATAATAAAAACCGATATGTGAACCACAACAAAAGAGAATAAGAACGTACCTTACATTAGCCGCTACAGAGGTGTGTAGTTACCCGTAGTTCTTGCTCTGCCTTTCGTTGGCGGTCACGTGGTTTCGTCGCGTCCTTGTGTCCGTCCTTTCTCCGCAGAAATCCTCCATCCAGGGAGTGTGAAGCAAACGCTCATGTGGTTTGTCGGAAGTACTTAACCTGGGATTTGATGGTCTTAAACTGGCCCGGTCAACTATCTTGACGACGGGGCTCGTAAATATCCGCCAAAGTTTTACCGTGAACAGTTACTACTAAAATGCTAATTTCCGACAACCGACGGGAAAACTAAGATTTTAGACACCGATTCGTTTATTGGGACCGACCAAAATTACGACCCGAAATTCTCTGTCTTCTTTTTTTTTCGAAAACACCCCTACTTTACATATTCTTTTCGAAGTCGGAGCGAGACCGGGGCGAAGTGAAATGGATTGAAAATTTTAGAGGTCGAAAGGAACACTTGCGTAGCAATAGGCGCGGTGTTTTTGAAGCCAAACCGCGCATGCGTTTGACGGTACCCGACAAACGGTATACCGACGAGAACTAAAAGATGAGGAATTAAAGGAGATAAGGAAACGAACACCTGCACTGAATCTGCATTCGATATACAGGGTGAAGTTTCGGCCGTAATAATAAAAATGATTTGACTTGAGAAACAGTTGAATGAATACCCGTTTATACCATGCCAGAAATTTATAAGCAATCAAACATTACCTCGGGCTTGATAAGTCCTGTTTATGCATCCCAGGCTTAATGGTGAGGTCTCTAGGTTATCATGCCCCTTAAAAAATCTCCATCAGGTCGGTGTTTTTACGACCGAGAAGTTTGGACCCCAATTCGGCCGGAAATGGTCTTCGTTCTCGGTTAGGACCTTGTTATACTAACTAACAATGAATTGATATCCATACCGCACCGAAGCATTCGCAACAATTTGGACAATTATCCATCAAACATGGACGCTTGTTTTCGTCGGTTTGCTAATCGAATAAAAAAGCGACGGTGTCGGTGTAGTGAAGCCTTAAACAATCTCTCAACGTACATGCACTCGAAAACAAAACGCATCCGTTCCGAATCCGAGCGGCTAACGAGGGCTTGTTAATTTATCAACTGGCGCGAGCGGGCGTCGCGTCGAGCCCTCCGGTTCGCGTTTGTTTAGAGCGTCTCCGGCTCTGTTGTAGGTCGTTACGACCGGCACAGTAATTATGAAACGGACCAGCTCCTCGCTGACAAGGGCACTCCCTCAATTACGGAACGCCATCCAACGGGCCGAAATTTACGTCGAGCTGTCGACGGTTCCGTCTGCCGCGTCCACGTCCGTCTGACGGCAAGCAAATTGAAAACGAGCGGTTCTCTCCGGAGTCGAGCGCCGACCGTCCGTCATATCCCTGCGACGGACGACGGCCCGGAACTCGTTTGCAAATTTAATTTCGAGCATTTCGGAAGCGGGCGCGTTTTTTTGTTCTCACGGATTCCGGCGTTGCGTTCGTGTATTTCGCGAAAACAACCAGCATTGGAGCGAGTTTGCGGGCGTTGGGGATGATATTCGCGAAACGTCGATTGCCGCCGGGAAAACAAATGGAAATATGACGCCAATTATCGAAGAGAGAATATACGCTAGGGAGAAGGAATTAGTTCGTTATCATTCCGATTTTCGGTCTGCGTTTGGGGCGATCGAAAGTTAGAAGTTCCATGGACACCTATATAGCTTTCTGCGGTTGATATCACAGTTTATTTGCATCTCAATGAATTTTGTTAATTAATTCAGGAGACGCAGCACAGTGGTAAATTTTACATTACGCAGCGGATAAAAGTCAAATAAACGATAGTTTTACTTTAAAAGCGAGGGCATGCGACGATATTATATAAGTGTATAACCTATATATGTGTACATATATAGAACATACAGCACATGTGACATAAAATAAAATGCTGGGGAAGACAATTGAATATTCACTTAACCCTTTCCTACCGGCTATAACATAAAGTAGAAGAATATTAATTTATCTTTATTATTATGTAAAGACATTATAAATGAAACTAATTTTTGTATTTTTCAAATTTTTATTTTGACTCTTAGTATTACTTTTAAAACCTAGACTTATAAGTACCGTCAGTCTATTAGTGTCACAGATGAAAAATAATATATATATAGGAATTATTTAAAAAACGCTAATTATTTGCCTTGTGATATTCAGCAAAACAGTTTTTCTTTTCATTCAGGCATAAAAGAACATTACAGTGAGAGCGCTTGGAATGAGGCTTAGAAGGAGAAGGTAAGGTAATCGGATTTTTGTAATTTTTGATATTTATGGTGCGTGTAGTTTGGACCTTGAATAAGAATATTTCGGAGTAGCTCGACGCAACGTACATAAATTACCGACATAATCGATTTTGAAGCCTACCCAGCCAGTTAAGTCCTCTAGATATGATATATTTTTCGATTGGAAGCTAGACCAAGTCGGTAGCATCCTAGTCCGGTACTCACAAGATCATTGGTTCGAGTCTCATCGTTCGACATTCTTTTTTTTTCCCTTCAAAACGCAGCATAGGTTTTCTTCATTCTTCTTCTCATCTCCAAAATGATGAACAATAACTATATGCAGGATCATTCTTCATGTACTTCATTAAAATGCACAATCGGTTGAAAAATAATATTCATTTTGAATTAACAAGAAGGTTTCTTCAGGAAAAAAAGACGAACTGGGTCAGGTAGGAAACGAAATGTTCTAGTATTTAATATCTAGTATGCAATATTTTACGTAGTATGGCACGACCCAGAACGGTAGTTAAAGAATGTTCCTGCATATAGTTATTATAATATTTGGTTTGTTCATAATTTTTGAGATGAGAAGAAGAATGAAAAGAACCTATAATACGTTTTGAAGGGAAAAATGTCGCGCGACGAGACTCGAACCAACGATCTCGTGAGTACCGGAATAGAACGCTACCGGCTAGGTAAAGCTTCCAATTAAAAAATGTATCATATCAAGTGGATTTAGCTGGCATGGTAAACTTCAAAATCGATTATTTGGGTAATTTATGTACGTTGCGTCGAACTACTCCGAAATATTCTTATTCAAGGTCCAAATTACACGTACCATAAATATCAAAAATTGCAAAAATCCGATTACCTTGCCTTCTCCTTGTTAGATTGTACCTTCTTCGTGCTACACACCTCACATCTCCCTCTTCTTTCCACAAACACTGGCGATTTCTTTTCTTTTCAACCGAATCTCAATTCTTTTACAAGAGCTCAATTGTTTTAAAGGAGATATTTAAGCAGAGCGAAAGCTGCTGCGATCCCATATTTGTTAAATTTACCGTTACAAAAGGTGGTACGAATTAGTACCGTCAGGCAGGAAAGGGTTAACTCAATCTAAAACAATGTATAAAAATCGTAATAAGTTCTTGGCTTGAAAGTTTACAAAAATTACCTTAAATAAATTAATTACCATCGATTAATAACGTTTTTACGTCATTAAATATGATTTTCATGGTTGTGCTTTCAAATGAGATATATACGGGTCTGAAGACACCAACATCTACATTTCCTTGAATGGATTAAACGATATCGCTTGTAGTCTTTGTTCCAGGCTTCCTGTGCTTCTTCTGATAATAAACCAATGGGCAGTACTGAAGTTTTGATAATATCACTTCCATGTATAAGTATCTAATGTACTGTGACTGACATATAATTCCAAGTATATTCTTCAACATAAAGTTGGGCAGTTTCATTGGCGTAGTTTCCGAATTTACATGCATCAATATATGCCCCAGAATTTATTATTTCCAATATCTTGGAGAATCTTTGTATCAGTGCTTCACTAACACCAATTATTTCGATTAACTATGGATTAGACAAAAACGCTTAGCACATTGTACCTTCGTTTGTTGTCCCTGCTCCCTGTTTTACAACATCGATCTTCAATCTTATACGTTTGTGAAATTCTTTCTGAATCCTTTCCTTTGCATCTTCCTTTAAATGACTGGTGACTTCATTTGTTTTCAACGATTGAAACCCCACACTATATTCAATGTGTAGAACGTATTCCACAAATTTTATTCGAGTGTGAAGGGGGAACATACCTAAACGATAGGCACTGTCTGCACTGCCTATTGCCCTGCATTTAATTTTATCTGGATTGATCATTTGAGAGGGCTTTGCGTGACGAATGAAACATGCAGCTGACGAAGAAGTCTGAGTCATCGTTTGTGCTACTTTGTAATCAATCATAGTTAACAGCATTTCATGACTTATGCCCAGGTGTCATTTTTGTCTCTTAATTTTGTAATGCATTCTTCTATTTCTTGAATTTCTTCTCTTACTTTTTGTTGGGTCTTCTTTGCATGCTGAAACTGGATTAGTCGCCAAAACCGAGAGACCAATATATTGATCATGCACCCTTCTTTGCACTTAGATGTGGTGGCACCTTAGAGGGAAAAAGTGGACCCATCTGATACACCAGAATCTACGGAAAGTTGCTGATATTCACTGTAACCGGAGGAACCATCTCCACTTTCTTGTCAATTTTAATTCGGTATTTTTAATAGCTGTTAATTCGTCTTGGTTTTTGGATTGTAACAGTCTTTCGACTTGGTGGTCTAATAGCTCTTGCAATCCGACTCCTGCATAATCTTCTGTTATGATTATATTTTCGGGATAACAATCATTTTTAATATGAATTAATATCGTTAGCAATTTCTTTACATGAACGTCGTGAAAGTTCGTACTGGTATTTCGAAAGGCTACCCTCCATGAGTAAAGCTAATGTCTTATCATCGCCAGTTAATTTCATGGTATTATCCCTATTTACTGTTTTCGCTTCGGTTACAAGCATCTCATGAGATGTCTCCTCGCATATTTTCTTAACTTTATATCGCTTGGATCTGTCACAGCAATCATCGAAATCCTTCGTTGGTCGTCCAAGCATACTCATGGATGGCCCAGTTTTGCTGTTAGTGCACATATTGAATGTGAACTACATTTTCAAGTCAATCACCATATTTTAACTCAAATGTTTTTCGGCATCGATTTGCACTCTTCCATTTTATATAAAAATGTCTTCTGTATGTAATTACATAGCACTTTTGGTTGTTCCTCCGTTAGTTGTACCTAATATATGTAGATTTTATATTCTCTGTAATAAGACCAACATCACGCTTACACAATAAAACCATGTCAAATAATATTCTATGCGAAACACTCAACTTGCTCATTTTGACTGTATTACTACAAAGTTTAGCTTGAAACTAAACTTAAATCTAAAGCTTATGGTTTTAAATACTATTTGCATTATTTACTTATAATATTTAGCTATTATTATTTATTATAATTATGGTAATTATACATAGTTGCATTATGTGATTAACTACCTACTAGTTCGTCCCCGCGCATTAATTTCTTGGGGTTAATTCCAAAAGCAGCACTTTTCGGAAAGCTATGTGATTACCTTAACAATACCTTATTGATCACCCAGATACCAACCACAGGCCGGCGATCACCGGCGCTAACTAGATATTGTCCAAAATGTAATAATTTTTAACGCATTAGAGATGAACTCATAATTACAGTTTTATAGCAGTAATTGAAAAATATATACACATTTTCAGCAAAACTAAATGTTTACTAATCCAAAAATACCTTCCCGAAATTAATTTACGCATTTCTATTTGCTTTGTCGACATACAATTCCCCTATGTTTGGCATTAGAAATAATCCTCTATAACTCATCCTGTATTGCTAATTTTTACGAGCTTAGTTATTCGGAGTATTTAGAATCGAATGCAATGAAAATCAATCGTAAATTTGAACATCATTTATTTGACTTTTTTCCTTCGCAAGGTTGTAGATTCCTCGAGGACACCTAATACCTAATGGCGTAAACTGCCTGGAGTCACTATAATTGAGTTTCAGTGCAGTGGGCCAGGAATTACACCTTGAAAAAGAGCCCAATTTTGTTGACTGTCAACGTAGTTACTCGATTTTATAGCGATTGAGTAAGGCACCCCCGGGCGTCCATCCTGTGTTTGAGACCGCGATTGTAGGCATCGCAGTTGAACAGCCTAAGTAACAAGAAATGTTAGAAACTAGGGTACACTATCGAGTTCTTGGGTTATAAACTTGCATATTAAGTAACGACTGTGTTAAAACGATTTACTAATTGTTAGCATACAATAATTTACATGAAATGTAATTGGAGTGATTTGTGAAAATAGTCAAGTTTTGAAAAGAGGGATTCTTTGAATAGCTTGCCAGTAGGACAGCTACTAGAAAATCCGAGTTAACCGTTGAAAAGTCAGACCTAGAGTTTGGCTGAAAACAGGGGCTCCTTAATGACATCAACAGTGTAAATATTAGAAGTTAGAGAAATACAATACAAAATAAAAAAAGGAAACACGTACACTGAGAAAGCACCACAAGCTGTAGAAGAAGATATATGAAGATTTGAATACCAACTTTAATGTGTGGGTCCACCAAAGGGCGGTTCCTATCCTACTGAGATGCCCAGCATAAAATTCAATGATCAGTAGAAATATTGACAGTAGATTACTGAAACACTGATAGAAATAAGAGAAACAAAATTTAAAGCACAAGGAAGAAAGAAAGTCATTAACATCACATGTCTAACGCTTCGCATGTTCAAAATCTCGAAAAAAGTCAACATGCTACAGGAAATTTTGTTATTATAAATATGGTTAATAAATTTGAGAAGACACAATGTTTTCTTATTCTTTTGTTATTGTTAGTTTACAAATAAGAATAAGGAGACTGCGGCTAAAATAATATATAAAATAAACAAAATTATCCTTACCACACCTTTCTGAAAAATCCAGATACGTATTTCGGCAACTAATTTGCCATCCTCAGTGGAAAACTAAGAAATTCAGCATAACTAGTGAATCCGGCTAATGCCCAAGACGAACACCACACAATGAAAACTGTACAACACCAAAACACTGCACAATGAACATCACATAATGAACGCGTCACTGTGTCAACAGTGTTTTGGTGAGTTCCGGGTGTTCATTGTGTAATGTTCATTGTGCAGTGTTTTGATGTTGTGCAGTTTTCGTTGTGTGGTGTTCGTCTTGGGCATTAGCCCGATTCGCTGGTGATACTAAATTCCCCTGTTTTCCACTGAGGATGGCAACTTAGTTGCCGAAATACGTATCTGAATTTTTCAGAAAGATGTGGTAAGGGTAATTTTATTTATTTTATATATTGATAGTCTAACTTCTATGGCATGAGTCAACCAGCGTAGAGGCGTCATTTTTTATTGTACAGTTCTTTATCAGTATCCTCAACAATTTCCGGTTCCATATTTGTCCAATTTTCTTGGATTTTAATGTTGCAATCGTTCGTTTCTTCTTCTTTTATATTTCCCGATACTTACTTCTTGACTGTAGTTTAGTCCTCATTAACATTCCTCAGAACGATATAGTCAGTTCGCGATTAATAAAGCCTCCCAACCAACTACAATTGGGATTTATTCATGCCAATAGATTTAGTAAAAAATTATGGCTCCATTTCATGAATTTAAGAAATGTTGCCATACTCAAATATATCACAATGTTGCGACGAATCGAGAAATAGAAACTGTTTACGAGAGGTAAAATTATAATTCGCAGAAAAATCTACATGATTTTCTGAAACGATTTAATTTATTTATTAGTTGCTTTGTTAGGCAGTCCTCAAGTTGTTTAATGGTTTGCTAAGTAAGCATAATTTACATATGACAATAATTATCAGGTCGTTTCTGAGAGTCACCTAGATTTTTCTTCGAATTATTACGTTATTACGTAAAAAGTTTCTGTTTTCTAATGATCAAATTACTTCCGTATTATTTACTTAATTCGTGTCCACAATACCTTGAGATTTAGTAGATTTGGAATAACCAAGCACAGGTTTACTTTCTTAATCTTGTAATCACTTTTTTTGGTCCTGCGTTGAATAGAACAATTTTGGAGCATCTCTATTGTTACCCCTTCGTAATTTCGTAATATTCTGGTTTATAAATCATTCAGCAATCGCTAAAAGGGCGTCAATCGCAATTTCTCTTCGATACCAATATCTAACAGCTGTTAACATGTCGGTTTTGGCGACGAAAACTTTGCGGACGAATTCATAACTCCGCATTTCGATGACGGATGTCCGATATCGATCATCAATTGTGTAACGGGGAAAATAATTTCGACCTGAAAAGTTCGAAAGCGTACTACAGAGGAGGTGCAAAAATATCTATAAGAACAATTTTGATCATAAATAGTCGGACATGAACAAGCAAAAACTAGCTAGCTTGTAACTCTATAAAACACGGTACACGTCCCAGATCTCCACGATTCTCTGAATTCCAAACGACCTACAGGGGCCGTGTTATCAGGCGAAGATTTTATTTCGAAAGTATTCGAAGAAAGAATTGCGATATTTGGTCGCAGGTGACCAGGCAATAGTGTCGAAGGTCAAAAGAATGACTTACACCATCAATGACAGTCAACGACACATTTAATATCGACGAGAATTGTTCAGGAGGCATCTTTTTCAGAATTATATTCGTGATTCCATGATCACTTGGACACTTCTGATTGGCACTGCTTTTAATGAAGGGCAGGCCAGACATTGGCTCCTCTACTTAGCCCTAAAGTTCCTCGTTTTTATTGTCGTCGGTGGAAAAGGCAATGCCGAGCACATTTTGATGTGATCAACACGAACCTCGAGAAATAAGTAAATCCTCACCCCGATTTGGAGCATTTCGTCTCATATTCCTGAGAACTTTCGACGATTTGTTCTTCAGTACTTTGTAGTGTCACACATTGTTTCAATAATATCTGAGAGTGACTCGAAGTTCCCTGGAAAGATTATTGGTTTAACAACTATTTTACCCATTAAGGGGCAGTCATAGTCCCCTATACCGCGATAAATACGTGTGAGTGGTGAATTAATAATCCCTATCTAATGTGACATAAAAATATAAGATGCGTTGGTACTCATATTGTCCGGATTGTATCCCCCAACGATTTACACACGCGGTCTTCTACTGCACTTAAACCCCACCTATGTACCTTTTATCGCCCTCTTTCGCCGTTCTGAGAAAAGGTACCCTCCATCCATCCGTCCGTTTCCCTCATTTCCTTTTCTTTTCTTCGCGCTCGGTCCCCTTTTTTCCTCCGATTCTTCGCGGTAAAAACCTCCGGAACACCGCCATTACCGACCATCATCTAGCCGTCTAACAAATTGCATCTCCACCCCGGGGTCGCCTATTTATCTAAACGGGAGGAAACGGGGCCCGATTCCCGTTCTCAAAAAAGGGGGAGGTTGACCGGGAGTGTCGGGGGAATCGAACCCTAATTCGTTAATCCGAAATAGGGGGAAACTTCGAATTTCGATGCCTAATTAATTTTTCTTCTCCGAACCACTCCAATTCGCGTAGACGATTTTTTCTTCTTCGCTTCGTAAGTGGTAACTCGGGGATTGAATTTGAAAAGGAAAAGGGGAAAGGTCAGTTCGCGATTTCCGCTCCGACGAAAGTCGTTGTTGTGGAAAATCGGCTTGGAAACGCGGTTAATGCCTAGAGAATTTCTTAAGGATTGAAGTGCTTTCTCGGTCATCTTGTTCTATGGATTTTTACCGCAATATTGCGAAAAATTGGACGCATTGATCCGTTTCTAATGTTTCCTTTTTCCCGAGGTACCCATGTGTAAATTGTGTTATTTTACACAATTTGCACATGGATCACAATCTATCGAATTGAATCTTTTCCTGTTCTATTTGAAAATAATAATAATGCCCCGAGAAATGTAACGAGTCACCAATTAGAGAAGAGGTCTCAACCAATACCTCTAGGATTTAAGTGCGGTATTTTAGGAAAAAAATGTTTCTGAGGATAATCCATTCCGACTGAAATATGCATACCCCTCTACAAGATTCAGGAAGGACTTGTCGATTTTCTAGTATCGACAGTGTATCAGGCCACTTGAGAAGAGGAACCAATCATTATCTTCTAGATCGTAGTTGTGTTTGCAAAAGTAATGCTATGGCATTGCGATAGCAGAGACTTGAAGATTTTCCAATGTACTACCATCTCTTATTAGACGCGACGAAAGAAATGTGTCCTTACTGGATTAGCACTCCTCATATCAATGGAGTGATGCTTAGTACCGAAAGTGTTAAAGGCAATATAGAAGGAGAACTACCTTAGCATTTCCTTTATTGAAATGCGTTGTTCTTAGAGGTTATGCGTTTTAGTTGGCTTGACTAGAATGCATCCGCATAAAAATTAAAAGACAGCTGTACGTTTCCGAGTACTCGGAATTCTAGAATTCGGCCATAAACGCCGCTGGATTCATGTTGTCTTCATTTGGGTGGGTTCTTTATAGAAAAACGCTGTTATGGGTCTAAATAGATAATCTCAAGTATAATAGCTGACAGATTCTCCGGTGCATAAAGTGCTCAAAATAATTTACATCTCTTGTGAGTTCCGGTGTTCTTGGAGATTTCATTTTGGCGGGTGATCCATATCGACTGAATCAAATTACCGGCAATCAAATATGAAGAGAAAGTTGTCAATTTTATCGAGAGAAGGAGGGAGAGGGGTGATTTCGGGACAACTTGATTGAATCATCTTCCGGATCAAGGTGCGGGGTGTTAGAGAAAACGCTTTTAGGAGTAATCTATAAGGCTCTAGATAGCTCCTACCAGATACTGCAATACATAAAGTGTCCACGTTAATTTTAGATGGGGGTTGGATCTCTTGCATTAAAGTGCAGTGCATATCGAGACTCAGCCTTTAAAAATGATCCATCCGGATTCAAATAAACAAACTTCGCTTAATAATTTAGAGCTATAGACTTATCGGTACTTGAATTCTAAAGATCATTTGAGAACATGAATGGGTTAATATCTTCGGGATTGGGATGCGGTGTTTTCGAAAGAAATATTCTACATAAATTACCAGTTGAGTAAAAATTAAAAGAAAATTATAGAGTCCCAGGTGCACAAAATGTAATATAACTGAAGAAGGAATTTAGGCACGGTACTTTGGGGATCATGCTGTTGAGGATTCATGGACAGTTCATCCCTACACATGAATCAGAGACTTATAGATTCCCTCATGCACATTGCTAAAGGTAATGTAAGAAGTGGGCAGGATCAACATCTTCTGCATTGTTGTGTGTTGTATCTGGAACCTACGCCTTTGAAAGTGTTTCCTCTACATTAAAAATTAAACAGAGTTGGGTTAACATATTTTAGACCATTGAATGAGATGTGTGTTTGGAAGAGATGCTATTGAGAAGGATCCATGGCGACCAAAATGGATCATGCATATTCTCCTATATCCAAGGTGTTAAAAACAAATTAGAGAGACGGTCAACCCAACATCTTCTACATTGAGATGAGGTCAGTTTTGTAGGTTGTGATTTTGTAAATAGTACATATATGCGGATTCCAATAGACTGCCCATATATAAAAATTAAAAGGGATCGGTAGAGTTCCCAAGACAACTTGAGAAATAAAGTAGGTCAGTATCTAGATCAGTCTTTCTCAAAGGGGCGATATCGCCCCCATGTGGGCGTTTTTCACGTTAGGGGCGATTAGTAACACCTTTTATTTTGGGTAGTGAAAATCAATTTTCTAGGCGATACAGTGAAACTTTATATTAAGAATAATTAGATATTTTATTCTTTATGTCATACAATAATTAAACAAATAACATTACACTAGTCACTAGTGTACTAAATGCAATACGAATTTGGATAATTTTTCGAAGTGAAGGGGGCGATACTACGTAACGGTTTCATTGAAGGGGGCGATGATTCATTAGAGCTTAAGAAACACTGCTCTAGATAATACGTCAGTAACTTGATAGCTGCCCACCCAATGTAATTAGGTCGTTATATAGAGAGTCTTTCAGATTTTGTTGTATTAAAATTGTATGGTATAGTGTAATAAGTGTTCATTTGAATAATTGAATTTTCCTCAAATATTATACCTGAGTGCTTATTGCACTCTCCTAGTTAACATTCAATATTTTGCAAAACATTAAAACAATGGATCATTCGCCAGTTTAGAGCTGATACTCAAGGATTTCGTATTGCTTCCACGTGTAAAGGATAACTAACAAAGTTTTCTTTATCAGCAAGACACAAGAAGCGGTGGACGCACTTAGCAGTTAAGAAACACTGATCTAGATCAAGACGAGGTATTTTGGGATATACATTTTAAGGGGTAGTACATGAGGACCAGGATAGATAAAAGTGTTATAGGCACTTCAAGAAGTGAACTGGATTTTCATCTCCTGCTTTAAGATGTGGTGTCTTTCTTTAAGGTTGCGTCCATGAAAACTATCCATGCGAACTACTGTAAACTACCCCCGTTGAAAAATTAGAAGAGAATTTATTTGCCGGTACTTATAGTTCTCACGATAATTTGAGTGGATGCACATTTAAAGGTGATAAATACTTAAAGAGGCTTGCAGATATCTCAGTATACAATTTGAAGGGCGGCCTTTATCAGAGTTCATGCTTGAGATTGATCTACACAAAAATTAATATCAACTAAATAACAGGAATATTAACTAGCTAAAAGAAATTTGAGAAAGGGACTGCACAAGGACATAGATAGATACATCATCTCCTCCAAAAAATTGAACCAAATCCCTTACACTGTGGCGGCATTCTTCGAGGTTGCGAGTTATAGTGTCGTTCACTGAATCTTATATAGACCGCTTGCTTATATAAATTAAACGAGAATTGTATCTTTAGCTTGGATCAATATTTTTTGAATGAGGATGAGGCATTTTTGAAGGAAGCACTTTTGTGTGTGATCAATAAAGATCTAGGTAAATCCTATCTTAAAATCAGAAGAAATTTACATATTTCTGGCGAATAGAGTATTAGAAATCACTTAACTCAAGGATTGAATCAATCATTCTAGAATTGGGGTGTGGTGTTCCTTGAGCTTCTCATATTGAGGACGAAAAGAAATCACGACCACATTTGGAATAGCATTTTCCCTGTTCTGCGATAAAATCTAGGTACCTAGAAAGATATGATAGGACCTGTAAAGCTTTGTTATCGTCTTAGCTAAAGCACACATGTGTGAGGAAGAGTAAATAGCAATTTTGGCGTGCATTGATTTCCGTTTAGAATATCATTTTTTGTTAGCTCAAACTTCGTTTCCATATAATTGATTTAAGTTTCTTCCGCTTGTCGCCTGCCAAACAAGTTGCCTCCCCATCCCTTTTAATATATTAATAGAAACGTTTCTCTGTTTTCTTAAACGTCAGCGTCGGGTAATTATAAAAATTTGCGTGATAAAAACGACTTTAAGTGCGCCGACAACGACCGTCCGTTAAAGTTTCGTCCTCGGCTAGAAATTATCCGAAACAAAGGATCATTAAAAAGTTTTAATAGTGTCTTGGAAGTGCCCCTAATTTCCTATTCATCCGTCCCATTAACCGAAAGTACACGTCTGTAGACACAGTAGCGGCTAGAAGCGGTTAATGCGATTTTTTCTATTTGCGTTTGCGGTTGTACATCCGCTATTGGGACTTTCTTGAGACTCTCGGCGAGCGTTTAAGCGCAAATAATGGTGGTAGTAAGATGGCGGGTGATGAAGAATGGGCGTTGAATTACGAGTCAGCAAATCGTTTGTTATAGCAGCAAAGCTGAAACTTGGATAATATTACTGTTTTTTTCTTATGTTTAGAATGAATAAAGTCTAACGAGACGTCTTCCATCCCAGTATTTAAGATAGAAATGTTATGTGAAGGGTTTTAGCAGAAAAGTACCTCCTACCCCAGCAGAACTGGTTAATTTTTTATACTTACTCTAGAAGTTAACTCACTCGTGTTACATCATCACTTATGATAATCTAGACGACACAATCGGATCGAGATGCTTTTAAGGAAGACAGCTCGTACGCGGTTAAAGCTTTTTAAGGTATAGAAGCATATCCATATTAAAAAGACATCAATCCTTTTTCCGTACTTGACCTCCTCCCACTCTCTTCCTTGCTATTCCCCTCAACAAGCAGCGTTCGTTAGAGGAAAATTTATGGCCAGGGCCTAAGCGACCCTGCTCTTCGACGACCGACAACTCCGACATTCAACGGATTCGTTTTATTCTGTTTTCGGTCCGTTCTTACGACTACGACGGCCGCCCAAGGAAACGGCGGAAATCGAATTAATCCGGGCGCAAACGGGAAAGGAAACGGGGCGGCGCGGCGGTCCCTTCATCGTATAATACGTAATGCGTTGTTGCGTTATCGCGATTTATACGACGATGATGTAAAACGCGGTGGAGGAGAAGAATAAGAAAATGGGGAAGGAGAGGGCAAAACGGAAATTCTCGGCGCGGGCGGCTATCTATTTTACGGGCTACGAAATTAAGATCATGTTCGACGCTCGAGGACGCTCGTTGACGAGTCGCCCGAGGATGTACTCGTTCTTTTTCATTTTGTTTGTTTGTTTTGGTAATTGATGCCGATGCGGGATTCTGTTTATTTTTCGTACAGTGGGAATTGCGGTTTTAAATGCGAAAGTAACTGGAAAAACGTCCGGCGACGAATCGGTGGCCGAAGGAAATGGAAATGTTGTTTGTTGGTGGTTGCTTTTTAGTTAACAGTCTATTAATTTTGTGCAATTCAATATTTTGTAAAAATAGAAGGAATTAAATCATTCCGTTACTAAACTCCCGTGGTGACTGGTAATTGGAAATATGGAATCCCCCAACGATATTTTTATTGGGATTATTTGAGTAACTTTCTCAAGTCAAACAAGTGCTTACAAATAAGAATAAGTAGACTGTGGTTAAAATAATATATAAAACAATAAATAAATAGAATTACCCTTACCACACCTTTCGGAAATAAATCCATATACGTATTTCAGCAACTAAGTTGCCATCCTTAGTAGTAAACTTTGGAAATTCAGTATCAATGGCGATATACGGCTAACTCCTAATACGAACAAATATATAAAAAGTCCTTAATTTATTAGTTCTGTTGGTTAGCCTTTTCCTGGTCTTTTAGAATTATTGGTTTTTATCAGTTGGCATAATAAAATATTTTATATACTTTGAAAAATTTTGAATTCGAACGGATACTACGCAAACGCCTATGAAAATATCTCTACATATTCGAAGAGTGGGAATCACGAACATAGCGGAATTACCAAACTAAAGTGGAGATGGGTAGGCTATATGACAAGGGTCAGGGTATGATGATCTAGTAAAGATCTCTTACCTACTGGATTAATGAGATAAAAGGATACAAGGAAATTGGATCGACAAGGCCCAAAACAGAGAGAACTGGACCTTTAAAGTCAACTACAGGACGTAAACCTCTTTTATAGTTGTACAGGCCCCAAGCTCTTTTGAAATAACTCCCGTTGAAGTGTGCCTTTTAATTTGTTTACGAAAAGACACCGCCATGGATTGTGTCACCACTGTGCATGAGATGTAAAGCCATATACATTGCTATTTCACACAATCGCTGAGCTTGGATCAAGTAGTACTAGTATTTGAGTAAGCTGCGGATTAAATCCACGGCTTAACTTTGTCACTACGTATTTAACACTTGATATTAAAAATGAAAAACTAACACGTTAATATAATAATGAATTTGCACTTCGGCACGTTTGGACTAATTTATTCTAGCCGAGTATTCCAAAATTCCGCTCGCACCGAGTTGTATCTTAATACTAGCCCTAATTCTAATTTTGAGAGGTTTGTATATTCAAGTAACTAATTAATACAAAGAATCCTAGATCTTCTTCTTTGAACACCGGGGTTGATAAATGCAGGTGCCAAATAATAATAATACTCCTTGGAGAGGGCAAGGTCTATTGTAATAATAACGGCTAGACGATATTAATGTACAAGTCACCTCATTAAGCGCCGCTGGAAGTATTTGTATAATTGAATGTTGGGTATGGAATATTGGCTATTACAGGAACTGAATAATTTAAATTTTAGCTAAACATAACTAATATATCTGTATACCTGAAAGTCCTGAAACTAATAAGCCCTTAAAGTCCTTAAAAATAGTCCAGTTTTCCTTGTTTTGAACTTTGTCATACGGCCGACCTAGTACTATCCTCTATGACGTTAATTTTAGCTAGTGTCATCTTTAGAGAATTGCTACACTTGACACTGGAGCATTCCCATCAGTGTTCGCCATATGTCCAAATAGATTTTACAGGGGTCTGGTACGTATATAAGGAGACTTGTTTTCTGTGGACGAATTACTAATCGAATGTATGATTTTTCGTTATTGCGGAATGTAGAAATATCTTCCGGGTATTGCAGTAGGCTTTAGATAACCTTTAAAGACGCTGGCGGCATAATCAGCGACACGACGCGCGTTTTACCAGGACCACTGCAATGCCAAAAATAGGCACTACGTGTGTTTTACTTTTAGACTTACATTGGACATTACACATGGCCACAGTAGCCTCAGGAGCAATCTCAGGATAGGTTCCTCAAAGGCAGCAGCCACAGCCACCGTGCGCAGCATAACATCAACTGTGCACTAGCTTGTCAAATAAGATTGACATATAGAGATCAAAACATTGTCAAAATATTCTCCATAATGAATTAGGTGTGAGAAAGTTAGTTTCCAATTGAATCTCGCATAGGTTAACTGAAGAGAGAAAACCGGTTTGGTGAAAAATAATTTGGACCTGATTTAAAAACCGAAACTTGAAATACATCACAGCGTTTCAAGATGGGGAGAATCCAATAAAATCTGTCTCTTCCCGCAATGTGCCGAAAAAGGTGGCGTCTCCAAAGTAGTAGTAGTAGTAGGTGTGGTTAGAATTCCTTTACAAGATCAAGATAAAATATGTGTTAATTAAATTTAGTGTCATAACAGCAATGTAAATCGGACAAAACAAAAATAAAAAAATAAGTAAACAGGTAGGTATATGTAGATCTCATTCTTCCTTTGTCCTTATTTCGTCTATTCTTTTCTTTAGGTATTCCTCAACTGAATAGAATAGAATACCGAGTGATATGCCAGTGCTTTTTGGCAGAAATAGTCGCCGTGTCCGAAAAATCTAGAAAAACCAATTATCTTCCTCCAATATTGTGAGAGTTCACAAATCGCTTGAAGGACGATCGAGCTTTTGGAGCAGCCAAATATCTAAGTATTTTGTCACCTTCTGGGCTCCCTCGACCCAAATTCCAAGGATTTGTTTACGTTGCCACGGACTAAGGATAGCATATATGATTACAATTACCAGAAGATTAAATAATTGTTTTAACATTTAGTTTGACCGAATGACAAAATGTATCAGCCTTTGTGCCATTAAATCACTCTCACAGGAGAACACCGGCAATCCGGACTACCCCAAATAATTGAAATTTTGTGGATTTGTAGAGGTGTCCAATGTAAGATTATTGCACTTATTGTTATCGACAAAATCCCTCATTTGAGGATTGTAGGGCGCTGTAATAATAATAATAGTAATAATAATAATAATAATAATAATATTTATTTGTGCCAACAGAAAATTCCAAGGACACTAACTAACAAAAGAAAAGAAAAGAAAACGTGTATGATTACATATTAAATAATTACAATCAGCATAATTTATTGAAAAAGGTATCAATATAAACTGTTTCTGCGCATGTACACATCCTAGTAATAGGAGAAAAGTGCATTACATTTGTCCTAAACGGAGAGATATAGAAACTAGATGTGTATCTTGATTGTCTCATAGGGACATGAAAAGGCACACATGATAACAAGTACGGGCAATCAATCTTATTATTAATAAGGTTATAAAGAAAAGTTGAACACGAGTTCATGTTTCGTGCCTGCAAAGAGGTAAAATTATGCGTTTGCAGAAGAACATTGTGATCAAAGTTTCTCACAGGATAGTTACTCGTTCTTCTAAATGTAAGATATTTCAGGAAGCGACGTTGTACCCGTTCCAACTTCAGTTGATGGCAAGTATAATGAGGATACCAGACAAGAGACGCGTATTCCAGTCGACTGCGAACGTGTGCAAAGTAAAGAGATTTCATTACATTAACGTCACTAAATTCCCTGCAACTCCGGATAATAAAACCAAGAACCCCAATTGCACCATAATACACTTCCGATACTTGCGTGTCAAAGGTGAGCTTATTATCAAACATTACTCCAAGGTCCCTGATTATGTCCACACATCCCAACACACGTCCAGAAATATTATAATTAAAATTCGTCTTATGCAGCTTACGCGAGAACGAAACTACATTACACTTAGCAATATTTAATTTTAGTTTGTTAACTACACACCAGGCGCTGATACGTTCGATGTTGTCCTGCAGAGTAAGTGCGTCATGCAAGTCATCAACACGGCAACAAATTTTGAGATCATCTGCATAAGCTAAGTGCTGACATGATAAGTTTTCTAGTAGATCGTTTATAAATATGACGAAAAGTAGCGGACCCAAGTTGGAGCCTTGCGGGACACCTGACGTTGATTCATATTTATGTGACACATATCCATTCCAATTAACATAGTTTGTTATTCCCTTAAGATAGCATCTCATAAGGTTTAATAGACTTCCATTAATGCCAAAACCACTCAATTTAGTCATTAATAAACTATGGTCAATAGTGTCAAAGGCCTTAGAGAGCTGTGTGTATATAACATCTAGCTGAGAACGAGAGTCAATAGCTTCACATATATTCTGGGTAATACAGGCAAGGTTAGTGACTGTAGATCGACCTGACGTGAAACCATGCTGATTTAATGAAATCCTACATCTAATGTTGGTATAGATTGCCTCATATATAATGTGCTCAAAAACCTTAGAAAAATTTGACACTATGGAAATGGGTCTGTAGTTTTGAATATTTTTACGTATACCACTTTTAAAAATTGGAGTGACTCTTGCAATTTTCCACAATGCAGGAAACCATTGTGCTATAATGCAGTTGCAAGTTAAAAATGGATGTTAATGCGGGAGCTAAAACTATTCGGTAATCCTCTAATGTAATTAAAACGCCATCCCTGGAAGTTGGTGCAAATATCTCTAAAACTATTGAAGATATTAAAAAACATTAAGACAGGTTTTTAATTGTAGCAAGAGTACTAAATGATGATTTTAAAATTGATAATTTCAGTAGAGAAATTACCCCCACCTCAACCCGTTTGAAATTTTCAGTTAGTATCATTTAGTATTCTTCAAACGATTAAAAACTTGTCTTAACTTTTTTTATCTCCAATAGTTTCCAAGATATTTGCATAAATTTCAAGGGATAATATTTTCATTAGAGCGCTCTCCATACCATTCCGCCGATAAGAATTAGCACAATAATCTTACAATGGATCCCTTTAAAAATCGACAAAATTTCAATTTTTGGAGGGATTTGAGTTGTTAGTTGACCTGCTGTTTGTTTCTTATGACAACCCTCTCAAGCGGTTTACATCTTATAATATATTCTCCGAAACGAAATTACTGCCGTTGTTAACTCCAACTCAAATTTTAAAACAGCACGATTAACTTTTCTACATTAATGTTTTATCTTATATGATAGATCTCTACCACTAATAGGTCAATAAAACAAGGCTGGTTTGAACGATAGTTATATTTTCAGAACGTTTACAAACGTTTTCGGAATACCTTCTTCAGTGAAAATATAACTAGATAAATATATAAACAAACATTTGTTTTTTATTTGGGAACTATCAACAAAATGACTAATGACTAGGATTTCTTGATATAGAGGATGTGTAACAAACTTTTATATATATATATATAAATTATAAAAACTAAATTAATGTGTAAACATACATGCAAATTAAGTAAAACCCTATATCAAAAAATCATTGTCGAAACCTTAACAATTCTGTTCAAGGACTAGGGAAAACCCAAATTTAAAAACCTAGCCAAAGGTTTCCTTCTTAAGAAATGCAAATGTCATTTTAACAAATTGCTATATACATTACTTAAATTTTGAATATCGGTTCTGAAATTAATAGTTTTAGTGTCTTTTTGTATATTTATCATTTCATATATTAGTCTTTTTTATAATTATTCTCTGTTTTTAATATAATTGTGTTTTCAAAATCAAAGTAATGCTTTTTGTTCCGTAAGAAAGGATAATATTGATGAGATATTAGATTCATTTAATAGTTATCATAATAGATTAAAATTTACATATGAGAGAGAATCTAATAACTCATTGAATTTCCTGAACGTGACAGTCATGCATAATAACGGCATTGTAAAAACAAATTGGCATATAAAGTCTACCAATACAGGAAGACATTTAAATTATTTTTCAGAAACATCAAAATTACATAAAATTAATGTAGTTACCGGTTTAGTTGATCAAGCGGTTAGATTAGCTAATCCTGAATTTAGGGAAAAGAATTTAAACAATGTTAAAGAAATCTTAGATAAAAATAATTATCCAAATAGTTTCTATCAAAAAATAATAAAAAATAGAATTAACAAATTATATAATAGAGGAATTAAAAATAATAACAATAAATCTTATAACGCTATTCCTTATAAAAAAGGTTTAAGCGAAAAATAAAAAAAAGAGTTTAATAAAAACAACATAAACATTACTTTCATTCCAAATTATAGTAACAGATCTCTTTTTACTAATACTAAATCTAAAATAATTAAACAAAATCAAAGTAATGTAGTTTATAAAATAAACTGTAAAGACTGTGATGGTTGTTACATCGGTCAGACGAAACAATATTTAAAGAAAAGGTTGTATAGCCATAAGTATTCTTTAAATAATGATTTTGGTGCAATGACCGCTGTAACAAAGCATTACAAAGATCTTGGGCATTACTTTGATTTTGAAAACACAATTATATTAAAAACAGAGAATAATTATAAAAAAAGACTAATATATGAAATGATAAATATACAAAAAGACACTAAAACTATTAATTTCAGAACCGATATTCAAAATTTAAGTAATGTATATAGCAATTTGTTAAAATGACATTTGCATTTCTTAAGAAGGAAACCTTTGGCTAGGTTTTTAAATTTGGGTTTTCCCTAGTCCTTGAACAGAATTGTTAAGGTTTCGACAATGATTTTTTGATATAGGGTTTTACTTAATTTGCATGTATGTTTACACATTAATTTAGTTTTTATAATTTATATATATATATATAAAAGTTTGTTACACATCCTCTATATCAAGAAATCCTAGTCATTAGTCATTTTGTTGATAGTTCCCAAATAAAAAACAAATGTTTGTTTATATATTTATCTAGTTATATTTTCACTGAAGAAGGTATTCCGAAAACGTTTGTAAACGTTCTGAAAATATAACTATCGTTCAAACCAGCCTTGTTTTATTGACCTATTAGTGGTAGAGATCTATCATATAAGATAAGTATAAAAAGGTCACGAAATATATATATATATACATTTAATTAATGTTTTATTGAATTACCTGAACATTACGCTTTATTTGTGTGTAGCTTTTATTTTTAAATAGGTGCGGATGGTATTGCTATGAATATAGGTAGATATGAAGAAAAACTATAGGCCTGCTCTAAATGACATGCGTGTCGTTCCGAAGTCGTCGTTTTTTTCTTTTGGTGTAGGTTGCTGTGGGACAAAAACGCGCGCTTCCGTGATCGCTAATGTTATTCATTATTTTCTCATGAAATTTGTATCTATTACTGTACGATTGTGCATACGTTTTGACAATATTTTGTAAATTACCCGATTATAACAGAAAATGCGATAGAAATAAGTACGGAAGTGTAAAAAATAAGTGTTTTTTCTTCTTATATTACATTTGCGGTGATGCGCTACGGAACAATGTGGTGGGGCGCTTATACCCATTTGAATCGTTCGAGCAGGCGCAATCGTGTCTGATTACACACAATGTTGTCAACAGGAGCAATTTAAATTACGAATAAAGTTGAATGAATTACTTGGGGACTAATTAGTCACGGATGATTAAAAATTATGGACGTGGGTATGCTTTTAATACTGGACTCGTTACATTAAAGGTAAGCATAGATTAATTCAGCATTGGATTTAAATAGAAAAATATTGTAATAGTATGAACTTACAGGGAAAAAGCAATTGTAACTTTGTGAGATAGCAAGCAGCAGGAGCAGACATTGGCCGATGATACGCGAACGGTGAGTGATATTTATTATTATTATCAACATTTTAGATGGTTGTATTAGCTAAATTTTGGTAATAAACCAATTTTATTTTTTGTAAGAATCGCTGTTTTTCGAAAAGTCCAAATCGATGTTTCAAGTATAATTACAATAATTATCTATCGCTATTTTGATTCGCAATATTCGGGTACCTCGGGTACCCCGGCATGTCTTTTTAATACTCTGTAGTTCTAGTAAAAGAGGCACTTTTGCATGTAGATATATATATACAGACTGAGTAATTGGAGATGTCGACCAATTGACCTGAAATTTTTAGTCGGGAACATTGAGATGGTAGTAATAAAATTCTACACCAAATGTAAATAATATAGGTATATAATTCAGCTAACAATGAGATTCGTAGCATTTCCCACAACATAGACAATCTAACTAGAGATCCTAGCTAGAAAAAATTATTGTAACTTCTCAATTGAGGGGTATTAAATTGTCTAGATTTACGACTGAAGTGCTTCTTATTAATATTGTGGCTGGTTGATGGAACTCGGAAGAATCATTTACCTTTATCACATCATAACTTAATTCAGATTAATTTTGAAATGTAATCTTTTAATATAATCACACGTATTTCACTGATTGACCAGCAGAGACTTGTTGCAAATTTCTTTCTATTTTGGATGTCATGCGCTGAACATGTTTACAGCTCTATTACAAGAGTCAGACTCAATATGAAACGTATTGTACGCCTCATCAGAACATCAAATCTAAACCTTCATTATTATGTAAATATTTAAGAAACCGTTGGTAATAATGACGACGAAATTCATAATCTTGAACATATAATTGTGTACCCTCACTTTGTAAGGATGCATGTTTTCAATGCAGTACGGCATATTCCATATGATATACCTAGATATTGTATTATTATATTCTCTCAATTTATATAATTTAATGAACACGTATGTTTTTGCAAATAATTTTCTAATAGATTTATTGGGGCTAACAGTTAATCAATTCGGAATATTCTTAACTACTTCCTCCATTAAAACGCCTGGTCCATAATTCTGCTGGCTAATCTATCCCGATGCCAAATAAACGTTTTGTAATTAATCTGCTCGTTAGAATATTTGGCAGAAAACTGGTCTATGTAATACTGAGTATTTCCATGTACCATTTTCAGTCTATACAGCAGTTTCTTAAACTGCATCTATTCAACCAGAGATGAGAACAGAAATGTCCGAAAGAAAGTAGTTTCTTTATATGAATAAGTAAGAGATACAAATAAAAGAAAATAAGCGATAAAATACAACGATTGTTAATTACGAATTAATCGTTCCAAATACAAAAAATAAATTGCTTGGCTGGCCGGCCGGCAGGACGACACTTTCCTTCATGCACTAACATTAGTACGTAATTTAATTTAGTAAAAGGTAACGTGGAGGAGTGCTATGTAATAGGATTAAAATAAAAGCAAAATAACCCACTTATTATTATTTGATCCGACGCTGAAAGGCATAAGGATTAACGAGAAGAAGAAGAAGATTATTATTTGATTGATAAACAATGCAAATAAAACAAATACTGTCCTTTGAGAATATTTATTAATCGAATTAATTAATTGAATTATTAAAGCAAAAGTAAAAAAGAATCGAATTCAATTGAAATTTGGAAAACACGGGGCAGTAGGTTTCATATGTGAAATACGTGGTGTCGAGTAATAATAAAGAGAAAATGAGGTAAATGAGAACGATACGGGGCGACTTACTGCGTGGCACCTTAGCTTGAAGATAGGGTCTCGAAGCAATGTGGGTACTTTGCAATGTATGTCGTAGGACTTGCTGGACAGCAAAATGGCGGAGACGAGGACTCCGACGGTAATTGTGTGAGTACCTACTCAGTGTAGCACTAAGTAACTGTCAGTAAAATATTGGCGCCATTCGTTTGTAAATGAAGGGTGCGAGGGGTTAACTAACGGATCGACGAAATAAAAAGTGAGGATGGTCACGTTTACGAAAATATTCACACAACCTTTACCTTCTGGTGGAACGAACGGTCGATAAGGATATACAGTCGGGAACATAATTGAGTAGACACGAATAGCAAGCCCGCCTTGCATTTAATTACAGGTCAAAATTTTTATCGATTTCATTCTATATAATTTTCACCTATGAAGTCATTCAATGTTAGCTTTAATTATAGCTTGTAATCGTCTTGAAATACTCTCCACAAGTCTTTCGATGAACTTTTATCTATATTTTCCTGTGTCGATTTTATTTCCGCGAGAAAACTCCGTTTGTTTGTTCTTTGTGTAGTTGATATTTTCTTGTCGATCAGAGTCCATAAATTTTCGATCGAAATCTTGAAAGAATTTTTTAGATTTCTTCGCGGTATGCTAGGGATCGTTGCCTTGCTGATAGATGAGGTCCTCAGCAATACCCATTTCCCCACGGGCTCTTCTAAATTCTCATTTAGGATAGTGATGTATAGATAGGCGTCTCAATGGTGTGGATCAGAACTATATTCCCCACTCCGTTAAATGAAAAGCAATCCCACATCATTATGAAGCCGCCGCCAAAGTTTACAGTTGGGGTAATCAATATTTCATTATACACATCGCTCGATTTTCTCCACACTTTCGATCTTCTTTTGTGCTGAACAGTTAAACATGCTTCCGTCGCTCCACACTACCTTTTTCCAGAATCAAATCAGCTCATTCACATAGTTCTTGCACATATTCAATTTCAATTTATGTGAAACGGTTTTCGTCGATAGTTCTAGGTTTAGGCTCTCAACTAATTCACGTTGTGTAACAGTAGGTTTAGGGCTGGATTCTCTGACAATCCCTGGATCACATGTATCGATTGTGCATCGTTTGCGACCGTGACCTTTCAAATTTTTCTGTTGTATTATATTTTAAATATTTCTTTCACTTTTTCTGCACAGCACTTTAGATATATTGTATTTCTCATCGATGACTCTCTAAGATCCCCTAGTTGGTTAGAAAGAATTAAATTTCTAATTTGCAACGAAATTTGCTGATTTTTACGTGAACAGAATAAATGTTACTGAAAACGATGTTCTGTTGAAATGACAAAAGTGATGCTAGTTTTTTGAAAATGAAAATGTTGTGTACTAACATTGTTGGCGCACCTAAACCACGTGACATCGCTATCTGAACAGTGCCCACTCAATTTTGTCCCTCCCAGGGAGCAATAGTTTCGTTTATAAATGTTTGGCGTGAAAATTATCGGAATTATTGTTCGTACATTGGTGGACGTTACATACAGACATAATATTTAATAGAGAAAGAAATTACTAAAGATTAACTGCAGAAAATAGCGTAATTTGGCCCATTTCCTCAAATCAGTCAGGTGTCCACTCAAGTTTGTCACCGACGTAAGGTCACAATAGCATTAGGGAGAAATACTTTAAAATTAATACCCGAAAGCTACAAAATTGTAAAAATGAATTTTAAAATTTCTTTCCTCCAACTGAATATAATAGAGATGTTGGCTAAAATATTAAGAAAAAAATAATTCAAGCGCGTATTTAAAATGATGAATTTATTATTTTTAAGTTATACGAAGTGTAACACGATAGTAATGAAGAATACAAGCAAGTAAGAGACAAAACAATGAATAACAAGACCAACCGGACAGAATAAGAGAAGGACAGGGTCGTAAAACTTGGAAAACAAAACCATTCGTATTTAGGGTTTTTAGTGTTGTCAATTCAGAATACTCCCGGTTGTTCATTCTGTGCGTATGTAGATATATGTACGAAATAATTGGCGATGTACATACCTATCTATAAATACCTGTTTATGTCTTCGAAATCACAACTTTTGTGTTATCGCAAACTCGTTCGGTCGTTCGTAGGTGAATCTTCGGAAAATGTGTTGAGAATTGCAAAGAAGCACCAACGGGAAAGATCAAGAAGACTGATGATAAGGATATAAACGGTTGGTGTATATTTTATCTATTGTTGAATTGCTGAAGCAATGCAGGGATTCGTATTTAGGAAAAAATATATGAGGATTGTCATAAAATTTCAATCCTCTTTGGAGATTAAAGATTATTTACTTTCAATAACAACAGGACAATTTAGAATAGTTTATTTCTAATGAGTACTAATGAATAAGTAAAACAGCTCTTAACCTTACCACCCCGGTTATTTGGGAAACCCCAAATACGGATTTCGATCCCAAAGTAATCGTCGACTTCAATTCAGCTTCATCGCTGAAATATTCCATATTACATCGATGATTGTATATTACGAAAATGGTTTAAAATACTGTTCTGAAATAGATTCTATTGAACAAACATTGTTGATTTCTAATCGATTTATAGTGGTAGAGGTAATGCAAAGATAAGTCGTGAAGATTGATTCCAGATGCTCGAAATGGACATATATATCATTTATTTGAGCCGATTGTGAGATGGTGTTGTGTGTACGTTTGGAACATTTTTAACAACTTTTTACGGTAAACACTTCTTCTCCTTTCTGTCTTTCTTATGCGGATGATGGCAACTTGATGACCGCGAAATACCTTTTGCGGTTGCTCAATGATCGGAGTGACAAGGGTATGAGCTAATTCATCAAGTACAGGTATCCAAATTTTCATACTACCAATCAATAAGTAAATAATTATGAAAGTCAAATCGATGTTTGGGACTAGAGTGTAACGGGAGTGTGTTTGAACTAATAGTGCGAATATTGGTATACAACAAGCTATCTGGAACAAAGAAGGCACGATCAGCTCAACATTCCAGTAGATCACAACTGGTGAGTACTTTTACAAATTTAGTAGCTTTAAGTTTTTTCATGTTCTGCTCCATTGACTCCAAGTAACATTGGTATGTTTGATATGATTATCTATTAACTCTTAATATAACTTTAATATAAAAATGATATTTGGGAGCTTTTTACTCTAGACTTTGTTTCTGTTTTTGAGTCTGTATCCATCTTTTAGTCACAAGTGTGTACCTTTCGCTTACATTCTTTCGCCGAAAAGAAGTACAAATGACAATAGCTATATGCGGCTATAATAGGGTTACACTTTTGAAAATTTAAATCGCTTTCAGTAAGTTCTAACGGAGTTGTTAAAAATTCACGTTCTCTGTTTTATCATAATTTATTACCATGCTCCAATTATAATAACCTCTCGACTATTAACTAAACAATATTATCAGCAGCGTACCTATCTAATAATTCTCGTTCTCTCCCCCGAAATATGCGCCCCATCCGACCATCCGATAGTTTTATCACCCAAATAAACGAGACCGCATGGTCGATGAAAATTTAAACGGTGATAGGAGTTCTAGAGGGATGTTGGGGGACGAAAACGAGGTCCGTTTCGCACGTGTTGCGGCGGTCGGATACATCGGAGGCGGCGGCGGTCTGATTAAATCTATTCGGGATTTATGGTTTAATTTCGCCAATTGTGCAGCCAACTCGACGCGTATTACCGCCGCGTTTGTTCGACCCAGATCGAGGTTCTTAGCGGGCGCGATGTCTTCGCAGATATTTTATATTCGACACCTGTCGAGATGTAGCTCTTCCGTATGAAAGTTCCTTCGATCATTGTGTTATTGGTCGAAAAGGGAGAAAGAAGACGAGTAGGATGAAATACGATGGAGGGCGAAAGACGTGATGGATGCCTCTGCGTTTATTCTATCGTGTGGGAAGTGCTTGTATTTACTTGATAGGACTTTGGATGGGAATGAAAGAATTCCTAACGAGTTAACAGTAGTATACCTGTAGATTTTGGTTTTGGATAACCCATAAGTTTCGCGAGGTCGGTGATTCCTATTAGTTTATTTGATTTTGGCGCCTTTTAAGAAGATAAGGCGGGCAGGTAATTCAGGGGGCACTATTGTGTTGTTGTTGTTGTGGTTGAAATCACTTGAAGGACATTCGGTCATTGATTTGCGCATTCAAAGGCGCTACGTCATTATTAATTAAATACAAAACTATAATTTTAGTATTTGTTTAATTTATCCATCAAATCAGCCTAAACCCAAACAAAATTAGTATGACTGAATAGATGTTTTCAATACCTCTTAAACGAGATGTCATTTGCCATAAGGTCTCGTTTAAAATATTGGTCACAGTGGCACTGTGACGCATTTCTATAATTATTACGTCACCTGTTACGGCTAGTTGAGAAGCTTAGATCCGCTTATTTTCACTCTCCAAATTTCATTATTATAAGTATAACCGTTCAAAAGATTCGAGGGGGAAGGGACTTTTACTAGCATTGTATATACAGCATTCCAACTAGTGACGCCGTAGGAGTTAGTGTTAGACGAAAATCTAAATCTCGCGGTCTCTAGTAATAACTTGAGAGGTTAGCACTTCTGAAAGTTGCAATCGAAAAATTTTTTTATTATATTTAGTCAGCTTCAGACGTAAAATTTTACGCAACTGAATTCATATATGCAAAAGAAGTTTGTTATGTTCTTGTACGTTAAAGACTATGAGTAATCTTTAAATGCTTTCCAACGCTGAACGCGTCATTTTTCGTTGTACTAACGGGCTTAGTTGTTTTTTTCTTGTTTGTCTTTTTTTCTTCTCCAAACCGAAATTTTTCACAAAACACAACTTTATGCGATGCCGTGACACTCAGATCCTTGAAAGACATATTTTTCTCCCCAATGCCATCCTCCTACTTTTTCAATCTTCAATTTTTGCGACACTTCGTCGAAACTTTTCAAGTAATTAAGGGCCGCAGTTCGTGTTCTCGGGTCGTCGTAGTCGAGAAAGCGACAAAACTTAGGAAGTGCGTGTGACGCGGAAACGCCCTTCGGGCGTTAGAAAGAAAAACGCTCTCTTGACGACGAGGAAGCTTCGAGTTACGCGGTAACCTGACCTAAAAGAAAGAAAGAAAAATCTCGGGTCAAGCCGGCCACTCACTACGGGCGAAAGTTTGCCAATATATTAGGTCGCGGAAAGAGAGGGGGATTAAAGGGGTCGGTCTCGGCCGCAAGTCCGCGTAAGCTCCCTTTTAAGTTGGCGTAAGTTTTTAATGAAAGCGGGTATAGCGAACGCGATAAATTTTAAGCGGTAGTTGGAGTTTTTCGCAGCAACAGATAAAAAGTTTTTTTCTTATTTTTTTGCGAAAGAGATGGATATAAACGCTATCTAAGTGCGGTCGACAGAGAGAGCAATAGGAGGGGTGTTTTAGTGAAAAATTGACAACTTAAACGCTATTAAAAGCCGGAGCTTTCCGCGTGGAAAATTATTAAATAAGTTTTTTACTTCCTCTCGTCCCTCTGCTTTTTGCTAGGGATTTAAGTTTTAGGATTTGTTAAATCAAATTTACTCGCTGCTGCGACGTTTTAATCTAGCTTAAAGGTGGATGGGATAGAAATGTTGCTAAACATTTTGAGCTAAAATAATTTAAGATAGTCTTGTCCAAAATTAGTGAAAAGGATAACAGTAAATATCAAAATAACTAATGAAGAGTATCAGAACAACCCGAATTAAAGCGAATATAATGTTCATCCTTGAGTAAGTATGAAGATAACCCGAATTGAGGGAGGATATCAAAGTAACTTAAACTGAAGCGAGTACTAAAATGGTTGAAATCAATAAAAGCATTAGAACAGCTCAGGCTGAAATAAATATTGAGATAAATGAAATTCAGGCTAGTATCAGAATAATTCAAATTGAGCCAAGTACAAAGATATCACAAACGGGAAAAATATAAAGGTAACTTGAACTATAGCAAATATCATGATAACTTAAATTATAAGAGGCATTGAAATAAATTGACCTGTATTAAATATTAAGATAATTCAGTTCGTGACAAATACAAGAATAATTCAACTTAAGAAGGAATTCGTGTATGCGTCGTTTTCGTTTAAATTTTAGAGCGAAACGAAAATTGGCTTTAAGCAACATTTAGAGTTGAGATAATTATTAGCATTGAGGTAATTTGAACTTTAATATCATAATAACTTAAAATGAGATATGCATTAAACGCTGTTCAAATTGACATAGAACTATGTGTATTTAAACTGAGGCGAATGTCAAAATAATTCTGAAAGAAATATTAAGATAACTCAAGCAGACGGATAGTATCGAGATAACTTGAATTACAGTAAGTATAAAGATAATTAAAACTAAGGCAAATATTGGGTTAGTATGAATTGAAACGAATAGTGAGATAATTCTGGTGGCGGTAACCAAGGTAACTAAAAACAAAAGAAATATTACACTAAGGAAAACTGAGAGAAGATGTCTGGGGAACTTCCGAGCAAATATCAACAGACGACAAATTAAGACAACCATCAATTGAATTTGATATTGAGATAATTAGAGCGGACACAAGACTCGAGTTGAAGCAAGTACCAGGATACCTCAAATTGGAGATAGTATCAAGATAACTTACAGGCCAGTATCAAATTAATTGAAGCAGGTAACAGATAACTAGCAATGAACCAAATTTTTGCAGTTAAAGAGATCCAGACAAGCTGCTATGAATATGGAATGGTGCTGCACACTTTATTCATAAATAATAATGGAATAAACAGAGAAAAAAATGTATCAAGCAATGTCCCAAAAAGCTGATAAGACTAGCAAGAATGAGAGTTTCCAAGTGCTAAATGAAGTAAGACAGGGCGATCCTTTATCCGCCACCTTGTTCAATTTAGTTTTCAAAGCAGTATAACGATGTTTAAGAACAATCATCAATGTCCAGCTTATGCGGATGATTTAACAATATTGGCCAAATTCAAAAAAGAGCCCAAAAGAATTGTAATAAAATTAGAAAGTGAAGTAAGAAAATTCGGACTGATGGTTAATGAGGAGAAAACGAAGTACATGATCAAGGAGATGGAAAGAGAGGAACAGAATTAAAACTTAAAAATAGCTACTAAGAGTGGTGAAAACTATAGGTTTGAGAAGGTTAAAGAACTTACATCGTTGGGAGTACTGCTGAAGGAGAATGGGCGTGAAGATCAAGAGATCCAGAACAGTGAAGGGAAGTCAAAAGCATGGGAGTTTAAGAATGCTGATGAAATCGAAATACCTATTCAGAAAGAACGAATAGATCAAACAATACTAATACCAACGACCGCGTATGCTTGCGAAACCTGGGTGCTTAACAAAACAGAGGAGCAACAATTGGAAAGATGGGAACGTAAAATACTAAGAAGCATTCTTGGAGGGGTAAATACCGAAGAAAGCTGGCGAAGTAGATCCAGCCAGGAGGCCTAGGAACAGTACAAAGAACCCATAATTACAACATATATAAAGAGGCAGCGCTTGAGTTGGCTAGGGCACATAGAGCGAATGGCAAGTGACAGAATTCCGAAGTAATTTTGGGGAGGAAACCGATTGGGGGACACGGAAAGGAAAACCGAGGTCGAGGTGGATGGAGAGAGTGGAGAAGGATATAATAATAGTGGTGACTGGGAAAGGGAGGCGGTTGACAGGGAACGATGGAGAAATATTGTGAATAGCTTTTTGTGCTAGTGTGGGAATAGAAAGCTGTACTAATGCCTTAGGTTTAAAACGCCTGTAGTACAAGTTTATGATATATAAAAAAATTATTTCATCTTACTTTCTTTCTCATTATTTATAATCGCTCACGATGTAGACGTTGACTTTCTGTACAAATTTCAAAATTCCTACTCGACATATTTTCTGGACGGAAACGAACAAAAGAGACGATTCCCCGTCGACGCAATCCCAAATCCAATCGAGCTTCTGCATCCGAATGCATTGGAACCGCGCTTTATTTAACAAATTCGTTAATGGATTTATTCTGTAGCGTAATGTCCCGAACTATCCGATGAATCGAGTTCGCGCGAATAACGCGCTTACGGAAACGCCGACCGTGCCGGACGTCCGCTCAACCGCCAAAAAAAAAAAACTCCGAACCAAATCTGGTCCGATCGAAATCGCGTTCGGAAGTGGCATACGGTGGGGTTGTTGCGGTTCTAGTCGGATGGCGGAAAGAAGGGGTAAAAAGAAGGAAAAGCTGACTAGTCTGAATGAAAGATTGGGTGAGATGAGATAGGGAAACGAGAAAAGAAAACAAGAAAAAAGGGAAGTATGGTGAAGTTGGGGGAAAGCGAAGACGCTTCTCTATTATTTTTATGTTTGTATTTAAACGTAATTAATAATGTAATTAGGAAATTGGAACTTATTAGATCAAAAAGAGCTCGTTCCTCCTTGGAAAAATTCTTCGAAACAAAACGAATAAACTTTTTCAGTAAGGGAAAGTCGCCCGGTCCTTTTACTTCAGTAATTACGTACATTAATCTTTGAACATAAATTTTAAGTAGCGTGCTGTGAAAATTAGTTGAAATTTTCGTGTTGTGGATGTTTCTAAAATATGTACATCTGTGAATTAGAGGAATTTATAAAAGAAGGAATTGGGGCTAGAATTTTATTCGAATCTAACTATTTTCAAATTTTCTTTGGCTGTTGGTATTATCTTTCGTGATTTCCTTCACTTAGTTTTTAACAAATAGCTACGGAGAATCCTTTTTGTGCTGGTGGATTTTCTCTTGGAAGTTTAATCAGATTTTCTCCCTAGTTCTCATTTAGTCGATTCTATCTGCACAATACACTACGTTATACAGTTATATATACTGTGGACAGAAGCAATACCCCATATATTAGGGATCGCGTTTGCTTACCCTAATAGGAGGAGAATTGCTTTAAGGTGTCAAAAAGCTCAATTGTTATTTTCACGCTACCGAGTCACCCAAATAGATGCTAGATATATTTATCAGAAGAAAACTGTCGGGCAGATATGTCAAAATGGAAGAAGGATTTGAATTAGTCACTCACTATTCATCGATAATGACGGCTTTAAGTAAAAAAGTTGTAACCAACGCAGGACTAGCAACGCTAGCCAATGAAATGACTCACTGGGACAGAACAGATTTGGATAAAAAACTACAATTAGATGTCTCACTCAAAACATCTGAAAAATTGGATATAGAAGCAGAGAAACTGGATAATATAGAAGAGACTGTCTGGACCAACACCAAATCAGCTAAAAACAAAACCCTAGGACAAAATTACTGTATGGAAATCCAAAAACTTTAGGGAAGAACAAGCCTTCAAACCAAAATGCCAAACGATAAAGCTAAACTCAACCAACTTAGAGATTCAAAGAAGTAAAGAAGAAACTTTCAAGAACTATCTAGCTAAGCTAAACAAGTTACAAAGATCACTAAATGAGGTTTGTGCGTGGCTAATGAACAGAAAATCTGCACTGTTGGTAAATAATAGACTGATGGTCTACCACAAAGTTTTAACCTTATATCGTTATACGGGAATGTGACAGCGAAAGCAATATCAAAATAATTCAAAGGCTTCATAACCATCCCAACGTGGAACCAATCCAACTTTCTTGACCAGGTTGGCATTACAAGAAGACTTAAAAGTTGCAAACCCTTCGAGTAGAGTGAGACTGTAAATGCAAACGAGAGAGTATCATGCGTGATTGTGCTTACCTGTGAATGAAAACCCGACAAACGCCGCCGCCGTTGGCATAATCTTGAACACTTAGGTATTAGTTTTAGTTTCAGTTTAGTTGTTAAGAAAACCTCTTATTAGACTAGTTGCAATTCAATAAGCAACTCTCAAAAAATCAAGATGCATCAAAGTGAGTAAGAGGGAGTGTGTCTGGAGGTAAATGGACCTAAAGCTAGTAAATATTGACATTTTTAGTCATTCTGGTTTGCTCTAAGTACGTAGATATTCTTATTAACTATTGATACAACTGATACTTGTTTGGCCATATGACTACCGAATTATTATTATATTTTCTATTGCAAATAGTGCTGTAAAAATCGCTACCATATTACGAGGGTAGATTGAAAAGTTTCCGGAATGACAACGAAAACGTATTCAAGTATAATCCCATTGAAGGTCAACACACTTGGTCCAACGTTCCTCTAGCTTTTAGATTCCCTCCGGGAAGTGACTTGCTTCGAGGTTCCCAAAATAATCGTTTACATCCTCTATCAGTTCTTCATTCGACCAAAATCTCGTTCCACAAAGAAATATTTGAGTTTCGGGAACAGCTGGAAATCTGACGTAACCAAATCAGGCAAATACGGCGGACGCGATAGGATTTCGAACTTCATTTCTGTCACTTTTTGCTGAACGATTGCACATGAGTTAGCAGGCGTACTGTTTACTTGAATCGCTGCTTTCAACTAGACCAAAAGTGTTATGTGATATTGGCCAGTAACAGTTTTGTCTTTTGAAATCCGTTGAACGCTGCGTAAACATTTCCAAAGAATCGGCTAAGGTGAATACACTTTTGCTCCACCCATATTGCAGAACAGTTTTTCAAATCCAATTCATTGTGTAAAATACGAACTACTCGTTCATAAGAGACATCCACCACTTCATCAATTACAAGCACTTTTATTCGGCCATCTGCCAAAAAGATTTTATGAACTTCTGGCGTGGTGACCGTTTTCGTCCGTCCTAGACGTGGTTCATCACTTGTATGCGTGCATCTACGTAAGAATTCCAGAACCCAAAAACTCACGGTGAAAAATGAACGTGATGAATCCTCAAGAAGGGCATCTAACTTTGATTTCCGTTGAAACTTTCTCTTCCAAATAGGAAAATTCAATGGCTGCTCGAACTTCGCTTTCATGCATAATTGAAAAATTAAATCCTTGTCAAAACCAGAGCGTTTGACAGATGGATTTCACATTTCCAGTCGATTAATATGAAAGAGTTGCCAACACAACGGCATAAAGTAGTTCAAAAAATAGCAACTCCCTAGCAGCGATTCCGGAAACTTGTCAATCTACCCTCATTTCTAACAGAAGAATCTAGTAAAGTGAAAAATGCAATTTGCGGTTAATGGCTAAAAATTCTCAAGAAAATTCGTAATGGATATTAACAGAAATTATACGAGTTACAAAGTTATTGAACGAATAGATTTACTTATTTTTTTCCATTTAGTTACAAATGAAAACGACTAATTATGAGGTACAAACAATAATATAAATTGAAATAATAAATTTTGGTTGGTAAGACGCTCAAACGTTATTTGGAACTGCAAATCATTAACAGCTCATAGTTCGTAATAATACATTACCAAAATAAGAAAAATATGTCTTAATAAAAGTTACAAGACGGGGAGATATTGATTATCACTTTCTATGTCCACAGAAACATTTTAATTTGAATGGATCGCTTTGAACGAATTTAGATTTCCACAGAATTTACTTTTTGTACGCAAATTAATGATGTTTTGATGGCAAATGTTGCTGAAATAGTAACTAAATTCAGGTGCTCTAACGTATTTACCATCATCGTTCCCGGTCGTTTCGTTCAGCAATTTACAAAATTCGTAGCTGGAAATAACATTTATTCTCATCCACGTCGGTTACAAAAACAAAACTGAACTTTTCGGTCGCTTCCACAAGCGAACACATCGATTGTTAACCTACAGCCCTCTCTTGTTCTCACAAAAAAAAAACAAAACAGCAATTCCATCCGCACCTTCGCAGTTTTTAATATTCCAAGTCATAGTAGCATCCCGACGCGAAAACTTTTTTAATTATAACCCCGACGGTCGTGTAAATGCGATTTTTCGCCCGTCGACGCCGCGATCACAATTTGTGCCGGAACACGCTTCCGGTCGGTGTTAACGTGTTTCCGGAAATGAAGTTAATCGCGTATGCAGTTAAAAGAATAACTTTTAACGTGTTTCTCTTCGCCGTGGTGGATTTCAGACCGGAGGAAAGGTGATTTAAAATATCCGTCGGTCTTGTTGGTGCGCGAGGGTAGGGATCTTACGCCGGCTGCATAAGAATGGGGCCGTGAACATACATATGTAGAGGAAGGTGTAACTCGGAGGTCGAAGCGATTGTAGGAAATATGCGCGGGGATTTCTGAGGTTATGCTAGTAGTGTTCAGAGGGAAACGTTTCCGTATCTGTGTCGATTTATTCGAAATCTCTTTGTTGGAAAATTTCAGTTTCTAAATCGTCAGGGTTTGGAATAATAAAGTATTAAAAAACATGGAAATAATACGTGAAATTTCATTTCATTCATTCAGCCTCTCCAGCAACCCATATGTTTAAACAACAAATTATTTGACATTTTATGCAAGTTCTTTTAATGTTTAATGACTGTGATATTTACAAATATACTTGATAGTTTTTAAAACACTTAAGTTTAAAGTGATCCTCTGCATAAGAAATCATGGAATTGAACATTGAGATGTGATTATTTACAATTTAAAAAATCGGGAGTTTCGTGATAATTCTTCTTTCTACCATAATCAAAAATGGCCAATACCGAAGAAAGTATTGGTCTTATGCGGAACATGATATTACTGTAGGAAATATTCAAGTAACTCTAAGATTGGTGTGCAAGCTATTAACACTATTTCACACGGGTATTTAACGGTACGTGAGCTCTATTTCCGTTGGATTTCCCATAATTTGACTCCAGTTCAAGAAGAAGACCGTGTGAAATTATGCGGTTACTTTATCACTACCAGCGGCGTTTTTCTTCTTTAATTATATTATTGCCTTCACCACTTTTTCGTGTGTGGGATCTTCTATACACGTTTCCTTCTTCTTCTGCTACACCGTCGTATAGTTCTTCAACATGTTTCCTCCAGGCTTCTTCTGCAGTATTAACTATTTTGTTTTTCTTTTCCTTTTCTTCATATGTCTATAAAGCGTTGTCATATTTTTGCGTTTAGATTCCTTTTCTGTTTCATCCATTTTTCTTTCTATCCATTTCTGTTTTTCCTTTAACATGATTTTTCTGCTTCTTTTCTGGTTTCTGAATAAATATTCAAATCTTCCTCGTTACTACTTTTGAGCCATTTGCTTCCCGCTTAGTTTTTTATTTTTACTACTACCTGGAACAATTGCAGTAGTCGGACAAAGACAAGGGATTGTTGATTAACGATAGTAAAACAAATGTAATTGGAATAGGGAACACAACGGGAACTCAACAAAACAGTGAAACGAGACTAAGAATGGAAGATGCAGTATATTAATTGGAAGAGGTAACAAATCTGAAATCTGAAAATAGAAATAGCAAAGACAGGAGAGGAAGAAAATGAAATTCAGTGCAGAATTAATAACATAACTGGTATGGCGGGAGCTCAGAGAATAAGAAGGCTGGTGGAATGTAGATGGACGAGGAGAAGGTAGCAAAGCAGATGTTGACCGGGGGAGTATCTGGTCGAAAAAGAGCAAGACCGTGAATTTTGTGGCTGCATGCCGTAGAGAGGGATTTGAGGGAGATGGGGATAAGTGTCTGGAGAAAGACAACAATGGATAAACAAAAATGAAACGGAATTTGTAACAATGGGCCTTCTTGGCTCGTTGCTAAATATATATACCATTGGATTTATGTTTCACATTGACCAAAGAAAGGATGCAAAAATGCATTGGCCGTAAAGGGGAATATTTTGACAAATGATAGATAAACATGTTTCGTCAATGTATTATTTACTGCTTTACTGGGCGGAAAGAGGACAGCTTTCGTAAGAAGGGAAGAAAGTTGGGAGTTACTTAAAATCTTCAGTTAAATCTAAAGGCAGACAGCGGAGAGTACGGAAAAATATCCACGAATTGTCTAGAAAGTTTTCAAAGGCTTGTTAGGTTATTTTTCACCGCAACTGTATTCGCACTAAGCACGTTTAATTTCATTCATTTTAAATTTATTAATTTCTAGCTGCACCCTGTTCTTAATATCGTTTCTTACACGATATCGTCCCTCTTTATATACATATAATTAATTGTGGTAAATTTAGTTGCTTCGGATTATGTGTTCTTTCTGGATATTTTGTTGTTAATAGAAGTTCCGATTTTTAAACATCTTTCACTCGGAGCTCATTTCCGCTTTGGAAATTTCCAGACGTGGGTAGGAGTTCTATTCGGAGAACTATTCGGATTTTTAGGAAACCTCTTTGTTTGTTGAACTTTGGAGTTTTATTGAAAATTGTGAATGTTGTAGACTGCCAGAAGCGGGTTAACAGGTTTAGTCTGAACTAACAGTTTTACCGCCAATTTAGGAAAAATATGGCTAAATGCATTCTAAATCTTAGTTTATCAATTTAATTATAACCAATTTTCTCTTTTATTAAACCTGATAGAAAAATAATTTCAAATATTTTGTAATGTGGCCTGAAGTATGACCAATGATTCTTCTCGAGATTTGGCTCTACTTCGTGAAATGAGTCCTCCTATTTGGTTGTATTTAACAATCGATTTACTGCCCGTCCTTAGCGGTTTTAATCATGCTGCCCCGATTGAAATTCATTTAAGCCCAGAGCTTTCGTAGTTAACGTTTATTCCCCGTTCATTCGCCTCTTTAAACACCGACTAAGTCGTAATTTAAGTCCGCCTTCCAATATTTCTCCATTACTCCAGTCCCGAGATCGCTTTATTTCCCGACCCTCTTTCGATTTCGAGCGAAACTTTTAATAGAATAAGTTCTACAAACCCCTATAACAGTAACGCGTTGCCGGCTTTGTACGATTAATAAATTAGTGATCCTCGTCGCTCTCACGGTCTCTCCCAATTTTTCCTCCTTCCGCTGTATTCGTAACTTTCCTTGTTTGCTTCATTTAGCATGTTTAATTCGGAGGGAGATAGGATACATTTGCCGAACCAATAAGTCAACATCTCTGAGATTCATCTTTTTCCGCGCTTTCGATACGGTAAACTCGGGAAACCCCGAAAAGTGTAAACAATAGGCAATTCGAGCGGCGGAGATGATTTCGCAGAAACTTGGAGGTTATCGCGAAGCGAGTCCGGAATCTGATTATTCGACGAGTTGATTCGCGTTGATATTCGATCTGAATTCGAAGTGTCGAGTCGAAGTAAATAGGTGTGGGGTGAAACTCGAGTATCGAGGGAGGTTACTCCGAATGAAGCCATTAAAGAGGATGTGGTGTGAGAAAAGGTATGTTAGGAGACGGCGGAGAGTTCTGATTGAATGGTGTTTCTTAGGGAATGCACCCTATTGTTCAGAACAGAAGTAACACCGGTCGATATTATCCTTCCTTTTACATTCTGTTATCTATGAATAAGTCGGGAAATACTTATAGTTTTTGATTGCCGAGGTGTTATGTCATTCCGCATCCTGTTTTTAAATTTGAGCCTCTTGCTCTGACAAAAAACGACAAAAGCCAATAGTAGTAGTAGGAGGTACGTTGTCGCTGAAAGTTGGAATGTATTTCGCCTAATTAAAATTTTCTGTAGTTCTTATTATTTAAAACTACAGTGTTCAAAACAATTAATGGGTATTGTGCGCTTTGTTCTTAGTTTGCTAAGGTGGTAACACAAGTTTTACAGATTTGCGAATCATCAGAAACCCTTCAATTTCATTAACAATAAACATGTTTACTTCAACTTTGAAAGATGCACAATTTGGTGTATAAAGCGCAAACCAATATTTTAAGAATATGTTCAAATTTAGTAGAACAATAGTTGTTGCGGCCAATTTGTCATAGCGTTCCGGTTTGTTACTTTTGGCCTCTCGCTTCAACCTTTGATGTATAGATGGCGCCCCGCGATGATACAACTCGCGCCTTTTGGATTTCTGTGAATAGGTTATTCCGTTTTCGCTTTAAAATCTCGCTTGTCGAGGATCTGCACGCAAATTCGACTCTGAAAAGTTTAATACTATCGTTGTGTGAATCTGGGAGTTACGCTTCCCCAATTTTACTGTTCGAACTATCGGCCACGTTGTGCGTTTGCGTTTCTCTCTATTGGAGGTCAGTTTTCCGTTTTGTTAATTACAATGCCATCATTTTCTCTTTCATGTTGTTGTAGGGTGCCAGTAGAAGGCTAGTAGGGCCTAGTATATGCTGGGTTGAGCTAAGATTATTTGAGGACATTTAAGACCCTTAAGAACAATTTGCTGTGTCCGGCTGGGTTCCCGACATTTTAACATCGAGCGCGAGGAACCTGCCATCCTTGACAGCTTTCGTTTCGACAGCGACTTACTTTGGATATGTTACCGTTAACAATTTAGTTAGATATTTGTTGAACCAAACATTCAATTCCTTTTTGTATTTTAAGGGAGATCGCGTTTAATTGTCACTTGCACATATTTTTCTGATTACGTTCTGCTAAAGCTTTAACGTGTCTGTGAAGCCTCTGGAATTCCAACGGTTACCGAGAGTTTTGTAAGCATTATTTAAGTACGATACGAAGCTAGCTTATTTGAATTTTATTGAGATTTTATGCACCCCAAGGGTGCTGTCAGTGACAAATAAAGTGCTGTTCAACGTCACTCTCTTGCCTCAATTTATTTTTATCCCTTTTATTTTCTTTTTAAATAGTGTTTTCGAGTAACCGTGCTGGTTGTTTCACAACCGAATAAAAGAATCAGTAATGTAGACGGTTCGGATAACCTCGTTTCATTTACCAACGAAGCTGGAGGGTCTCTCTGACTTCAGAAACTTAGATTCGTTCCAGTTTGATAATAGGAGAGTGGCACCTTGTTACTAATAAATTCACGAATTTGAACCTACGCCGTTTGCATCGAGCTAGTACGACCTAGCTCTCCATTTTTATAACGAAGTAAGTGGGTTATTCGAATTGCAATTTCTGACTTTTTTTTGTATCATAATTTTTTTCTTTTGCCACAATCCAGTACCAAGAGTTTTAGAGTCAATAACATAGTCATACAAATGTGAAGAGCAAGGAACTCAATAAGACGTGTGACTACCACGAGCCACTAATAAGACTGTAAAGCTTGCAGACATGGTACCTAATAGCTCTTCTGCAAATTTTTCCGAGGGTAATGTGAAATTCCGGAATTGTGCGCGGGAGTATATTTCGATTAGAAACGCGACTTTCTACTGTATTTTAAATATGTTCGATTGAATTACTGTCAGGAGAATTTGCTCTCGATTCCAATTTGATCGAACCATTATCGATAACGCAACTCAATATGGACGGGCATTATTGTCCACAAAAATGAACTGTTCCTTTATTGCTTTAGATCAGGGAAGAACAGTTGACGGCATGGTTTCATTGAAGATATGTGTGACTTTTATCACTTATTTTGGCATTTTCGTATTAATTAAAATCCGTCCGTTGTTTGACTAACGAGTGACTGGTAATGCGTCGGTGAAAAATGCCTTAAACGGGAGCTGCTATCCAACTCTTCCCGCATTCTATGGACCCTCTTCGCTAAGTGGAAGGCATACACCATTGATATTCGTGTATACAGTTCTACGTCATGCAGACGATTCTTTTGATATCAACAACACACTCATTTTGGAGCAGAGTTGCGTTTAAACTATGATTTGTACGGGTCAATTGCGCAAGATACCGATCGTCTTGGTGCGCCTCTAATGGCAACTTTATCCACGCCTATCGAACATTTCTGGTTCCCAAAAAGTGACGTTGTAGTTGTGAAAACATACTTTGACTAACACCTATAAATTAAGTCACTTACTTTTGGTTCGTTTACTTTTGCGCCATAGGCCATCCAGACCTCCGACTTTGATAAATCGAGATATCATTCTGTTGTTGACTTTCGCAATTCATATAAGATCTCATCATCACTGCGCACGAAGACGACAATTCTGAAACTGTCTGGATTTGTGTTGAAACACTCTTTTATACCTGGCAGTGCAGACGTGACCGCCACCGAGTTACTCCTGAAGATGCCGTAAGGCGAAATGTACATCGACTTAAGAATATAATTTTGTGAAACAATACCAATTATTTTATTAATTTATAATTTTTTAAACGTTCAATCAATTATCTTCAATTGTATTTCAGCGAATGAATCAAAGTAGGCAAGAAGTGGCTGTTATATATATATATATATATATATATATATATATATATATATATACATATATGTAGGACTTACCTTTTATGAGTTGGATTCCAATATATACTTTGTGAGCGCTGCATCCATATTGTTTGTAAACTCCCAAATTTATTGAATTTAAATAAATAAACTTGCATTGTGGCCAACTATAGAGTATATGATTTCAACTGTTTCTGTATAACCCTTTGCCCACAGTTGTCTATAGGCAACATTATATAAATATAATAAATAATTCGGGCATGAAAGGGTCAAGGAAATAGTTAAGTCCTATCATATTTTTGGGTCAGTGGGTTTCTTTTCTTGTGACACTTAGATTGTAGTCGAGGTTCGAACGTCTGGTTTTGAATTTGAAATCTGGATCGACGGCAATCTAGATGAGTCCACTATCTTTATATATTTTTATATGTACTTTTTCTGGTTAGCTTTCCTTGCTTCGTATTTGTTAAGGTTGGGTTTCAAAATTAAACTTTTGAGACTTAAACAAAATACAAATTTCTTTATTTACATCAAATATACGTGTTTATGGTACAGGAATTTTTGTACACTTATATAACATAATTAATGACCACTTATGTATATATGTATGTATATCTGAATCACATTCAAAAATCTTAACTAACAGCAACGTACAAGTTTTATGTTAATTCTAAACCTTACCATCGACTTACGATGTAAGTTACGTTTTCAGTTTATAAAATAGTTTCGCTTAAGCAGAATGGAAATATGGTTATTTTCAAAAGAATGTACAATCAGTAACATAAAAAATGTCTGAAGTTGTTAACTACATAAATAATGACTTCCAGGCATCCCCGATCTTACTGGTTGTAAGTGAGGAAATATTTTCTTTTTACTGTTTCGTACAGAAAAGATATGTTAGTTATGTCATTGGTACAGAATATAGATTTACGTTTTCTTTTGTTATTATTACACACTGTTTTCGTTTTATTTACTTAGATTTAAACTTATATCTAGAGTCAATGAAATTCCTTTTATAAACGAGTTGAGTTTTGGTCTGGTTCTCGTTTTAGAAGTTGACACCGCAATTTCAGTTGTAACTTCGATTAAATCATGTTTACTTCTGTTCTGAGATTGCCAAAGTAGATGCATATCTTAAGGAGTGTCAGAAAAATCGTATACATGTCGTAGAAAATGTTGATGATCGCATGACAAAATATCGATTTTTGGTATGGATGGTCAAGGTGCATATGTAGACTGGGTATTCAACGTTAGCTAGGCTTATATCGTCAAGATAATGAAAGGAAAAAGCAAATTACGAGTCATTAAAGTAAATTCTTTAAGTTTCAAATTCTTAAAGAACGAAAATATACAGAAAATAGATATAAGCAGATCGTTAGTATAAATCAGACTGTCAAGAATGTAATAGTTACCAGTCATCATTTGGGGTACGGCATTGTGGGCATTATTTCTCCTTGAACGTCTACAGCCCTTGCTAATGTCTGGGAATTCGGCTCAGGCATGCTCAAGTGTAGGCCTTAAGCGTGTGTCGAAGTCCTCGAGGATAAAAGCTGAGAAGCCTAGCCAGAGGAAGGAACAGCCTCCAAAGAAACAGTACTGTGTTCTTATCTGATGACCTACAATCTTTACTAAAGTTATAGGGAGTATAGGCTTTAACCGTTTGTTCTTTCCTCTATTTAGAAGTGCCAGTAGTGTAGGTGATATAGTAACTGTGCGCTTTGTGGATACGTGGATGCTTGGTAATAGAAAGTGTGCCTCAATATTGTGCTGTAAGCATAGAAGTCGAATGCAGGTCTTCAGCATGCGTTCAAATCCTCGAGCATAAAGGAATAGGCTCCAAGCGGCTGTGATAATGTGGGCAGTGCTTATCCACGATGACCTACAGTCCTTAGTAATGATGTGGATCCGCGGTCCTTTAACACTTTCAGCAATGAACACCTTAAGGTAAGATGTGCCTTGGCATTGGTAAGCATGGAGGACGAATTTTGCCCTCAAGCACATGTCCAACTGCGCGAACATAAAGGAGGAGAAGCCTAGGTAGAAGGAAGAACAGTCTTTAGGATACAATGGCAATGTGGGTAGTGCCACTTCCCGAAGATTTATAGTCTTCGCTAAAAGTTTGGGAATTCAGCAAAAGGTGTGCCCTAACATTGCCAAGGATGAAGGCCGAACGTAGGCCTCAAACACACGTCTAAAGCCTTGAAGATAAAGGCTAAGGAGCTTAGCTAGAGGAAGGACAATGGCAACGTTTAGCCCTCCCAAGAACTTATAGTATTTGCTAATTGCCTAGATATTCGGAGCTTAAGAAGAAGTATGCCGAAGGCATGAACGTCCAACTTAGACCTCGAGTTTAAGCAACGTTTCAGTCGTCGAGGAGAACGGTTGAAATGTCTCGTTAGAGGGGGGAACAAACTTCAAGAATTGCGAAAACGTTCTTCACTCTTCCTCAAATACCTATAACCTCTAGGTTTATGATTACATTACCAATATCTGTGATAGGTCGAGATAATTCACACGCTACTTAACGACCCATTTCAAATTTACAGCCAACTATTCATCTTTTCAAAAAATTCGGTGAACGTGACCTATCCCGCTTAAGATTGGAAACCCGGACGGTTCGGCTCCAAAATCGATTTTTTGTCATACATTTTACATAAGAAATAATTTTTGATGCGCTAAGGGGCTGGTTTAGAATTGAAAAAGAATATTTTTGTCAAGTAGTAATAATCAGGATTTAAAATTTCTGCAAAGGAAAACAATATGCTCTACGAGAAAAACGAAAAAAAAGATAAAGTCGAGAAGATAGAATTCGGACAAAAATAACAACATTGTTACTAGATCCAAATCAGTTCGTTTGGTACTTTAGCAAAACAAAAGAAATTATTGCTTCAAGATTGGATCCCATTACTTAATTTTTATAAATTTACTAGGTCACTGCACAGATCCATACTATATATAATTCGCTATCTAGATATGTTTTGCACGAAAAGTAGTTGTTTGGTAGGCAAAGTTGCTTATAAACTTATTTTGCAAGAATTAATTGTCGGAAATGTTCAAATGGTGTAATTATTCTTCCTTGTAAAAGAGAGAATGTTTTCTTTGTATTTCCGCCGTTCTCATCTAACCGATCTGGGTCTAGCTACGCTACAAAGACCTTAATCAAACGGCTCCCGACATTTACTTATGTTTCCACCCCAATTTATTTTATCGCAATTTCATCGAAAAGCTACAAATCAGGAACTTAAAACTCACAAATCCCACGCTTCTCAATTCTACCCTGAGGCCAGTCAGGGATCGACCCTTGGAAGCAGCAGAGATGCGACCGTAGATAACGCGGTGCACATCACTCCGACCGCGCCTGAAAAGAAAATTTTAAAGTCAGATGCAAGGAGAAACCTCGTCCGACCCTACTCTATCGCGCACAGCATCCATTCATCTCACCTAAGATCCTCGCCGTTTCTGCGCCCGAATTCGCCACAGTATACGATTGAATCTTATCGAGAAAGACGTAGGAAGCGTTGAAACCGGCTCCGTCGAGGCGATCGTTCGACCGGAAGGTGACCCGAAAGAATTTCCTGTCGGACTCGACGTGGAACTGCTTGAGATGGCCGCAGTGCCGAGTGTAACGTGGATCGATGCTCATGAAGTTGGAGAATTCTACGTAATCGCTAGCGGAAATCGTATTGCAGCTATTTAGACAGAAAGTAACGTGTAGTTTTTGTTCTCTACCCTCTGCCATAAAACTTACGGTTTAACGCCTTCTATGTCGAAGAAATGGAAATGCAGATGGACCTTTTCGTTTTCGTTGCCGTAAAAGAAGTAATGGCATTCGGTGTCCCGCGGGTACGGTCCCGGATAATTGGGGCTGTGAAAGAAGCCGGTCCTGGACTCGTTACAGCTGTAGACGAAGGCACATGGGTATTCGGGTATCTGCGTCCCGGTAATTATACCGTAATCTATAAAAAGAGAACTAAATTGTGAGATTAGAACAGCAATGAAAATCACCCCCGATAACATCTCGGGGTGGATGTCATGCATATGACTCGTTTATACACACAGTGCGGACGGACAACCAGTTGGGAAAATAAACACGACCCGAGGGTTTGTGTTTACCCGGTTCCTGCGGGGTACTTTTAATAATGTTACCGATGTGGTGATTGATAGACTGGCGAGTTCAGCAATTCGAGGAAAATTTATCCATTGACATTGTACAACTGTTAACTAGATGCTTTAGAACAGTAGAGAACACAATTGAAAATGCAATGGCTCTGTGAGGAAAAGCGAGACAAACATCACAACATGTTAACTGTGAGTAATGCGAAATTTAAACAGTCTCCATTCCTGCAGCAAGTAGAGATAAAGCCACTTCTCATTAGTAAGATTGTAGGTTTTATCTAGAACAAAAATTTGATTGAGTAGATTGACTACGAGCTACTGACAGAGTTTGGACGAAGTTGACAAAGCATACCGCTAAGGAAATAAGAAAGGAAGGCGGAACTTCTCTTTGCCGTTCAAGAAATGATAAGAATGCGCATTAGAGAAGTTATAGCCACTTTTCTAACAAAAAAAATGGTATAAAATTTCCAATATTTTGACACAACATTCCGAGAGCTCCAATATTCAAGCGCAACACATGCTTACGGCATAATTTTAAGGAGCGATATCAAAATAGCAGTGGTGAAAGTAACAATCAACGCATGTTTCTTAACAAATAAAAAGATGATAGAAGGACTTCCCAATCCTAGTATTGATGAGTTTCACATAATTGTTAAAAGTCGTGCTAAAAGGAACTTTGATGTAATAATTAACACTCGGTCGCGACTGGGAGAACAGGGAAAACGTTTATTATTTCTAAGAAAAGAATCCTAAAAGTACTTTTATTGTTTAATCTCCATTTAATCAGCAATCTGTCCATTATACATTAGTGAGAGGAAATAAGCATTTGGTGTGTTTGTAAGAAACGGTATGCACCGAATATTCCAGTGAATAACCTGTCTATAATAATTATTTACATTGGTCTCTTAACCAGATTGTAAATGTCTGTTTTGATCAACTTATTAATGTCTACTTGGTAATTCGGAATGTTTGAATCTAATTCGTCTGTGTTTTGCTCAAGACATTGGTCACTTTATTTGGAAATCCCTGTATTATTTATATATTTAGCTTGGCTGTTGTTCCCCAGAGTTTTACTCCGTAAGTCCTATGTATGTATGTGATTAATTATTGATTTGTATAACACAATTTGGTTTTCTAACGATAAGTGTGATTTTCTTCCTAATAAGTAATACGTTTTATTGAATTTTAGTCCCAACTGTTTACGTTTAGTTATTATATGCTTTTTCCATGTCAACTCTCTGTCCGAGTGCATCCCAAACTATTTTACTACTTTTGCCTGCTGTATTATACAATTGCATTGATATGAACAGCTGGGCACGTTTCTTTTCGCAGTGCGAAAGTTAAATTTACTGACTTTGTTTCGTTTGCTTTTATACGCCATTTTTTCAGCCATTCTTCAATTTTATTTAAATTCTGTTGCCAATTCCTAGACGCAATGGGATTTATATGCAAAGAAAGAACTGCTGTATCATCTGCGAAGGTGTATCAATGTAAGTCTAGTAGTTGGCAGGTCACTGATAATTAATAAATACATTACCTACTAACATCCGTTTCTTTGGGAATGAAAATGTGACTAAAGTTTTCGACAATCAATTCATTTTGTGCAAATAAAATGAAATTAGATGTAGACAAAATACAAAAACTAAATTTTGGAACTAAATCACATGACAAGAGCAGTGTTTGAATGCCATATGTGATATCGATTACATTTGCACCAAATTAAAAACAACAACAAACACAAAAGCAACCAGATCGATTTATTATTCAAGCTTTTATTCGACGATCTGTAAGAGCATCCTATTATGGGGGAGTACAGGTCACATCACACGGATTTTTAAAAAGATACGTGAGGGCGATTGTAGCTGCTAATGCTGCAGAGTATAGCAAACCTTTATTCAAAAGGTTCGTAATTATGATGGTTCCTTCTCTGTTTATTTTCAAATGTTTGTCATTAGCTAAAACCGAATCGAACACACTAGAGTTATAAGCAGACATTCATAATTATTCCATGAGGTATAACAAACATTTTAGAATACCATATCATAGCACACACACAACAACCAGCATAATACCATGCAACAAAATTTTATAATAGGTTAGACAAATATATTAAAGAGCTGCCACTTAAAACATTTACCGCAGAAATTAAAATATTTTTAGTAGATGAAACTTACTACAGCATTAAAGAGTTCTTAGATCTTGAAAAGTAGATAATGTACCAATTTTATTATTATATCCTGCTTCGTATATCTGTATTTTTTTCTTTTGTGCAATACTTGTTTACTTTCCTTTGATTCAATGTTAGCAAATAAATTTATTATTATTATTATTATTATTATTATTATTATCATTAACCTTGTTGAAAGAATCGTAAGACTAATAATTCTCGCTCGCTTGCTGCAGGACGAAATATGACAGAATTTCCTGACAATCTCAATATTTACGTATACTTCATTCATTTTAAATTAGTTTGATCTGCATCCCTAATTCCTATACATGTTTCATATGTGGCAACTTACGCCGGTTTTTTAGCAAACAAACCCGTGACAGAATTTTCCGACAGTCCTAATATTTGTATATACCTCACCCAGTTTGACCGATTCATATCTCGCAAATTTCGAAGGAAGATAGTTTCCGTCTGTTTTAGTGAAGAAAAACACGACAGAATTTTCACACAGTTGAATATTCAAATATTTCTCGCCTATTTCCATCGATTCACATGTCAAGAAGATTTTCGTAAGCGATAGCTTGCGTTTATTTTCTTATGGACAAACATGTGAAAGAACTTTCCGAGAATCCTAGTACTTTGCATTTTTCCGATCCTTTTAGTACTGCTATACACTTCACCGAATATGATATGTGAACTGCCTTAGGGATTTCTAAAAGGTTTAGGTTTAATTGTTAGCGAATAAAAATGCGACAGAATTAACTGACTGTCTTTATAATTAACAAGATTTTCCGACAATTCTGACACTTGTACTCATCGCATCCAATTTAATTGTTCCATACTTTTAGAGTTTTCGAAGAGATGGCAGGTTGTCATCAGCAAACACAAATAAGACAGAAGTTTCCGATAGCCTCAATATTTTCCAACAGTTCCAATATTGAAATGCATCTCACCCATTCTTATCGAATCATATCTATAATTTTCTATAGGATGGTAGTTTACACCTTCTTTTTACCGACACGGTGGACTTTTCTGACAGTCTTAATGTTTTACAACAGTATTACCCGACAGTTCTCATATTTGCATACACTTCACCCAATTTGATAGGTACATATCTATCAAGACTTGTAAAAGATGACACTCTAGATATTTTTGGGCATAACAGTACCAAAGAAATTTCTTACAATCGTAATTTTTGACGACAGCATTCTGCTGCAATTATAATAATTGTGTGCACAAAATGGATTTATGAGTGTTAGGAAAAAGGGTGGAAAAGATTAAATCTTGTGTTTTTCTTACGGTACACTATTTCTTAACAATTTAATTGATCTATTTATCTTTAAAGATTTCTAGAGATGGTAGTTTATGCCTGTTTTATCATAAACAAAGATACAATGTTTAGGTATCTGTATAGATTGCACTCAACTTAATTGATATATGTTTCGACATTTGTAACAGATGATAGTGTACAACTGCTTTCTAGTTAAAAACACGACAGAATTATCCGACAGCAAAAATACTTTACGACAGCAGGTTTTGGCAGATCTAATACTTGCATGCACAGCACCCAATTTCACAATAATATATTCGGTTCACACCATTTGTCGGTAAAAACATCTACAGAGAGATCTAGAATGATTTTTTGAAAAATACTGGGTATCGCAGAGGATGATATCAATATCTCTTTCCAAAATTCTGAGTGAACTCAGAAACTAATGATATTTTTAATAAATATCATTAAATCTTTCACACATTTTTATTACTATTTGATATTGGCTTACGCTTGTTGATGATTGTTTCGTATATGTCTATACATATTACAATTATCTCTTTATTTTTGTTACAAATTCTATGTTATCCGTTTGTATTAGAACAACATAAGTATTCAACATACTTTCGAGAAAAAGTTAATTTATTGTTTTAGTGATCAATAGACGTGTTTAAAAATTCCATTTAGACTGCGCAATGTCCTATACTCTGGTACAGGACAAATTTTTGTTAGAGAGTTATGTTAGAAATAGACTCAGCAATAAGAATAGTGAATGGATATATTCTGCTAATTTAAAGGCTGAAGAGTTTGTGGGACAGTTTTCAAGTCAAACATTTAAAACGCCATATTAGTAGAATTGTGGCTTGTCATTGAGAGACAGAAAGCCTTACGAATGGCAAGGCGCCTGTAATACCAGTTCTAATAAAGATAATGCTGAAAATGTGCGAGCAAGCTTTAAGTTCAGTTACAGGATTAAGCTACGGATATTGTGAAAGAGCCTCGGAAAGAAGGCTGCGTCTGGGTTGCTGTTGTGGTAGAATTATTGCCAGTAGAGTTTGAGAGAATTTTACAATTTTTTCATCGGTTTAATGATAACGCGAGAGGTAATGAAATATGCGACATGAGTTTTTCTCAGATGAAGCTTGAGTTCATTTAATATTAAAAATTATCGTGTTTGGTCTGCTTGAAATTCTCATATATTTCACGAAACACCATTCTGCAATTTGGAGTATCGGTAGCTATTTTCTGAAGATGAATAATAGCTCCATTTATTTCTGACGAAACCGTGAATGCAGATCAATATCAACAAATGTTAGCTTTATTTATACAAGAACTGTAAGCTAATGAATTAGAAAGAGAGTATTTTCAAGACGATAACGTAACGGCACACACAGCTCAAACACCAAATACCTTCGAAACATTTGTGATTTTAGGGTTGCAGATGCACAACGTTGGCTTCCTACATCGCCTGATAGGTCTGGATTTTTGTCTATGAATATTTGAAAAATAGAGTGATTAGAAATCGGATGCATACCATTGAGGAATTTTAGTCGAGTATTATAACGTTCCACTCGCGGCGAATTGCATCTTCATACGGACTATACATCTAAATTTGAGGGGTTCTTATATTCGAAAATTAACCGTAACTAATTACTGCAAAGAATCCTAGATCTTCTTTTTTGGATACCGGAGCTGATAAGTGTAAGTGCCTTTAGGGCGTAAAGAACAATAGTAAATTCAAATAAAATGTATATTCTATTCATTGAATATCTTAGGAATAATAATATTCTTTGGAAAGGGCCAGGTCTTTTTTTTTCATAACAATGGCTAGACGATGTTAATGTGAAAATAATAAACCAGGTGACATAGATTATAATCCTGGCTTTTACCTCATAGGCGCCGCTAGAAATATTTGTGTAATTGAATGTTGACTATGGAACGTTGGATATTACAGGAACGTATAAATTAAATTTCAAATAAACAAGACTAATATATAAGCATAAAGTTTTTCAAAATTTTAAAAGAACGGTAGATGCTTGCATAAACAATGATAATAGACACTTTGAACACAATTTTTAAAAAATATATAATTATTTATTTTTATTAAGTAATTAGTGAAGTAAATAACAATAGAAATGACATTTTACTTAAACGTGTCTATTAGTTTATACTATAACTTATTTGTACAAGTAATAATTGGAAGAAATCTGAAAGATGACAAGATTGTATCGTAAACATGGGTTCTGTATCACGCTAAAGTCATATCTTCCTATTAAACGTGCACGTCACTGAAATGATGCTAACCACAATATGAGTGTCATGGCAATCATTTTGGAACTCGCTGGAGTTATATCTACACACGTCCTACTTCAATTATGTATGTATGTACTTGTATATATCCGCTGCAGTGAAACTTAATGTTATTTTGGTTTCCACATTACACACATTACACAATCCGGATTCACCGCTGCGATTCAATATCCGTTCGAAATACATACACATACATAATTAACATAAGTGAAACTATTCCGGTTCTCGGATGAGCCACACATATTCCGTAAAATGGAAAGCTCGCTTCATTTGGCTAGCTTCGGCCCCGCGACTTCAAAGCTGCCGCGCTCGCTGAATAATTCAGTCGGTATCCGAATCATGAAAAATTCAAAATCCGATTCGAGAACGGAGAGACAATGCGATAGTGGTAGCGGCGAAGACCCGCTCGTTCCAATAACGACAATTAAACGCCGGATATTGCGATCGAAGCCGTCTGATTATTAAATTATTTCTAACTTCCGCGTATCCTCCCGAATTCCCTATCATTAGAAGCGAGGAAGCTCTCTGTACTATGATGTCAACGATATTAAGAATTATCTTCGGATCCGGTTCATTTCCGAAGGAATTTCTCAAATATTTACGTACGTACCTTTATGAGGCACTCGGTTATCTTTCCTTCGAAGCGTATTAATATAACGAAGCTTTGTACTCGTTAATTCCGCGCCGCTTCCACGACGTCTCGGAACGCCGCCATCATCATTATTGTAATAAGAGGCGCCCGCCTAATATGCATATATACATACACGAGAATAGTGCTGAAAGAGACGAAATTTAATAACTGCCGCTCGTATGTGTGTATGTATCTGCGTAGAGAGGTACAACAAGGTGAAAGGTGAAATTACGGCGACTAATCCCGCTTATTTGTAGGCGGTGGCCCGGAAAGTAATTACACGAAGAACCGAGCTGGCGGGGGAATCCCTCGTTTCAGCGCTAACTATGACACTTTTACCGCAGTTAAAGCGGGAGGCGCTTGTAGACGTGTTATTTGGATGGTACTTTCATGTTTGTACCGTGTTGAATAATCTCCATATCGCTTTGTTTCATTTACAAGGTTGCCGTTATGTACGTCGAAACTTTGTCATTAGAACAATGAAAAGCTTGTAATTCAATCAATGATAAATAAACATCCTCCCTCCGACAGATAAAATTTTAATTTAATATGGGTTCCAGCGGTACTGTGACAACAAGTTCTTGTCGACGTTAGAATTAAACGATCAAACTCACTAATACTCACTTTCTACGAAACTGTAAACCGCCCTGAAGCCCCTCGAGTATTGTACGCCGAACATGCTCTGCAGTTCGAGCAGCAGGCGTGGTCCGTTGGACATGACCGGCTTGGGCAGCGAGCTCCCGCAATAGCTGTCTATCTTGTCCATCCTTCCGTCGACCAGGACGAACGCCATCACTGAGTCCTGGCTGTCACAGCTGTCAGGGCATAAAGGAACGCGACACGAATAAATAAGTGCGAGATACGGGTCCGACCAGGGATTTCGCAGGATCGGATTGCCCGAAGAGAGGGAAAGAGGGGAACGGGAGAGGGAAAAGAAAAAACAATAAAGCTTGCGCGCATAGATTGATATAAATGCGTTTACGATTGATTTATGTAATTTCCTCAATTCGAGGTGAAATGATGATTAATGATCGTATGACGCTCGCGTAGCTGACGTGGGGATAAATTTGTGGGGGTTTCGGTTGAAACAGGAAAAGCGTAACACTCACTCTTTGGTCTCATCTCGTCTAGATGTGTGCATATAAAAATCTTGAAAGACTATCCGCACCCTCTCCCTACCGCGCCCTTCAAACTCGTATCGACATGTCGTCCTCGAGGGATACGGTCCCGGATAGTTTGGGCTGGATATGCTGCCGTTTTTGGCCATGTCGCTACTAAGAATTAGATCACAGCTAGAGCCTGCAAAGGAGTAAAAATGTTTCGAAATGATACTTACAGATTTTCTTCTTCATGATGCAAATCTCAAAGAATTTTAACTATTTTCGTTAAGTAAGAAAATTAGGAAACAAGTAATTAAAAAGGTTACTTACGAGTTTCACTAACATTTGCTCCTAATATTTTGGGTTTGCCCGACGACTCGGTCCTTTCATAATCTGGACAAAAAGAAAAGCAAATAGTAAATAATTAATAAATAAATAAATTTTGGTTGATGATATGCTATAGCTCCATAAGAAAGGTGAATTTCATTGCCAAATTAGTAGTTAGATGTCTTTCAAGTTGTCAACTTAATAAAATTGACGACTTTAGTATCAATAGTTCGATGCACTTCCAGGATAATCTTTTGTAAGTTGCTCTCAGTTTTCCAAAACGTGCAGGATAGTTGTGGATTAACTAGATTCTGAAATATCGCCGACTTGTAATGGAAATATCAAGCAGATCATAACTAGATTAATGATCCTAAGTTCCAACAAATGTTTCATAATCCGCCACAATCGCCTTAATAAAGCTGAAGAGTATCATTATAATATGCTAAGAAATCATACGTGGTAATGGGCATCGAGGTATTCATCGCTCCAGTATCAACTTTTGGAAAAATTTTCAAAATATTAGAAGTTATCGTGAAATTGGTAGGATTTAGGATTTCACAATCTCAAGATCAATCGGAATGCCGTCTTGGATATGTCCTTAAGTTTAAATTTATTTCTCCGTACATTCTAAACCAGAAACATCATCAAAGGGTTTCTGGAATTTAAGATTTCTTTCATTGCTGATTGAGGTCTTGGTAATTCAAGCGCCGTTTCGATAAGATTACATGGGATTCTAGAAATTTCTGATCTGTTCAAAGGCTTTGTAGAATCATTAGAATTGAGGAGTTTAAAATGTGGGTGACTAAAGCTTCAGTACTTCGAAAGTCGGTGAGTATTGCATCTGCAATCTTTTGACGGCAAGAGCAACACCAAAAGCAGAGGGAGCTCATGTTAGAATGTTTAGGTCTTCGATATTAGTAGTGTCCGTTTGGGCTTTTGAGTGCCCCCAATTTTAGGAATCCTTACATGAAATCCTCGAAAAGGTAAAAACTGTAGACTGTTACGAAATCGTTAAAATGTAATACAATAAAATTTGGAGCATTGTTTACATTGTTTGTCACACTTAATCGCCAGTTCAATTTCTAAGTCTACGATTCTTCAAGAAGTCTGTGGATTATAGAGGCGGCCAAGCTGCTTTAGGCTCCGACATTATTATCATTTAATTAGATTGAAGATATTCTCTCTCTGTCTTTTACAAGAAATTAAAGGAAAACTAGAAGAGATAGAAAAATCAGGAAAAGTGCAAAATATAAAGCATAATATACTTTGGGAGAAAATGAAAGAGAGAATAGAATAACCAACTAGCTAGTAACACTTCAAGGTGCTAGCATGTTCACGGACCTAAACGGGCCCAAAATTGGATTACATCAAATGATTTTAGAATTTTAAGCTAGATGAAGAAAAATAAATCTGCTTTTAGTGATGAATGAGTGATCGCCGATTTTAGACTACTGTGTCATCAAATCGGACGAAACAATTTGATATAGATAGAATTATACGAAATCACCTTTCAGAATCCTATAAAACTCTTCTAACCTAAAAAATTATCGTCGGTCGATTGAAATTGATACTTCGCCTTAAAGCCTTGCCCGGGCCAATCCGAATTGGCGACGAATTCGATGAAGAGATTCGGACCGGTCGAAAAGATTTCCATTTCCGTACCCTCGTTGCATAGAAATTTGATGGCCGGGTCCGTGGTGGAAGTGCCGTCGTAGACGCGAATTATATCCGCTCGATTCAGGCAGCTGGAACAGGAAGTAGTGGAGGAAGAAATTAAATCTTTTTTAGAAGAGCGAAATGACTCACCTGATATCTCCTTTCTGTAACGACACCTCCTCGAAAAGTACGTGAACCCTCTGCCTATTTCTACGTGCCCGATGAAAGAAAATAGACAACATTAAATATATGGATAGATAGATACGAAAAAGTTAGCATTTTATCCCAAGGCGTACATTAACTCGCTTAACGTTCCGGATCGCGTGCGGTTACACGTTTATAATACGCCCCGGGATTGTATTCGGCGCCAAATTAAAGAGACGTTTCGAAAAGTTTCTCGGCCACTGGAGATTTGCATTTTATAACTCTTATTATTCGGTCCCGATCCGAATTATTCGAGTCGCCTTCTTGAAAGCTAATTTCATTGTAATTACATGGTGAACTTTTTAATAACCTCCAATTTCGACGACTTTGAATGTTTCCCCGTATTCGATACGCGTCCAAATTCAATAAAAAGGCCTGCAACAGCTCGGCTAGGTGCGTATTTAATTTTGAGGGTTGGAATCTTCGGTGGAAATTAAAAGAAACTGAAAGAAATTTTTACTGTATAATTTTAGAATACACCTAAGCTTCTTACTAGACGAAAAGAGCTGGGTCATTAGTTCCAAGTATTTTGCTTCTCCATGTTGGTTGGTATATGTCCTTAACAAATTATGTAATTGTATTTTACTGCTCGTTTTCGTTTCGGCTCTTAACCTTCTTCGCTACCTTTTTATGCACTTTTGCTTCAAATTGGAGCAATCTCTTTGCAACGGTTTCAGCTCCAAGAATGATTTCCTGATATATAATCATCTTAATAATAATAATAGTCTTCATTTTGTTCAAAAACAATCGCGATCAACAATGTTTTTGAATTATAGTCAATATTATACTATTAATTCACAATATATGTATATATATAAAGAAAATAAAAGTATAGTGCTTCTGAGTGCATTGGAATTTATTATTACGTTAAATACTATAAAATATTATACAAATTCTCACGAAATAAATTAATGACAAACATATTCTCACCAGGAAAACCTAAAATATTCTTCAATGCTGTAAATCACTTTCAATTAGTTGTTCTTTTATAGTGCTTGTAGATATTTTGAATGTAGGCAAGGTTTTAGTTAGAAGTGTTAGATAATTCAAAAATTTACAAGCTTTGAAGTAAATTTGTTTTTGGTATTTTGCTGCGAAATGCCTGTCCACCATTAGTGTATAGTTTTATTGCTCGCTATTGCCTCGCTGAATATTTCTTTATTTTTATAGGCAAAACATAAACTTATATACACAGTAATGGCGTTGTCAAAATGTTGTGTTCTGTGGACGCATTCCTGCGTTGTGTCCTTTCGGAACAGCCCCAATGTAGAATCCCATATTTTACCATAGACAGAAAACATACGTAGTATTGTGCTTTCAAAATAACCAGATCGCAAAATTTGGATAATATTTTCAGAGCAAAATCCACTCTTGCTAATCTTCTAGATAAAGAATTAGTATGTTCCTTCCAATTTAACCAATTAGGTGTGCTAAGGGCAAATAGATTAGCTAGGTTTGGAACCGAATTTGATGTATTGCATCTACGTATACCTGTTCTAACGAATTTTTCTTACCAAAAATAATAACTTTTGTTTTATCGTGATTTATATTCAATTTATTATTTAGTCCATTGCTGAATACATCTAAAAGCTGCTTCAAGATTGATTAAAATTTCTTCTCTCGTTTTGTCCAGTTATTAAAACGTTAGCAAAAATTTTCTCGGGCACAATACCCTCGATGACCTTAGAGAAACCAGATACCAGGGAGATTGGACTATAATTCTCCAAAGATTCTCTATCTAGTTTTTATGAATTGGTATCACTTTAGTACGTTTTAGTGCTGCTGGGAAACGACCTTCCTCAAACGATTGGTGCACAATATGCATTAAAGGCACTGAAAAATTAGATTTGATCTTTTAAATTAGATTGTTTGAGATGTTATCTGCACCTGCGGATTATGTAGATTTTAACTTAATGATATGTAGTTCTATATCTTCTAGAATAACCAGTGAAAAAAAGAAAGAGTCTTGCACCTTTGTCCTAACTTGGAACTCATATGGAGATCTTTTCAAAATCGATAGGGATCGATTAGAAACTTTATTAGAAGATGTAAAACATCTGCTGAAATTTTTAGCAATTTCCTCGTTGCTAAGGTAAGAATTGTTTTCTTTTTTTGTATAGTAATAAAGTTACTTTTACCGTTGTTTTTCCCCGTAAGGTCTCAATTTATAATTTCCCACATACTTTTTGTCCTATTTGATATATAGATCAGTTAGAATGATGGCATAGTTCATATCTCATTCCAAAACATGGCTCTTCAGTTCTGACTGTTCATCACGTCGTTTGGAGCAGCTTGTGCCGTTATGCTTTCTTTGATTTTCTTGATTTTGTGTAAGATTTGATGTGGAGTACAAAAGCAGGAAGCTGTTCGAATAGCAGGATGTCTTTAAGACTTAATTTAGAAGAACAAACACACCTCGACAGATAGTAGACAGGAATTTGTGCAGCAGTTGTATGACCCTTCATGACATACGATGTAAAAATCAGATCAGCCCAGACCATTCACTGTAAAGTCGTTAGAACAACTGAGAATTGTGTCGAGTTCAAAACCACAAAAGCAAACTATGAAGGAACACTGCACGATATAGTAATAAATGACAATCCATATCTTCTGAGCGTATACAATTGAGAAAGAAAAAGAGAAAATTGCAAGGCCTACGTAACAGGGGTGTACAAGGGAGGACCAGCATGAAGAGCAGAAGCAGAGACCCGATGGTAATACAGCCATAGAAAGAATTTAGAGGAACAGACGATGAATCAGAAACGAACGCCAAGTCCACCAAAAGGATGAAGATTCGGTCCACATAAGCCGACATATGAATTTTAACCGAACTATGCAGAAGATAAGATCGAGGAAATAGTAACTGGAAGCGATGCTAGGGTTTATAATGTATTATGTTTGAACATATTTATAAGTATGAACTCAAAAGTACTTGCGACAACAAACAATTATGGAGCCACAGAGAAATAGAAAAATGTGGGAATTACAACAGTGAAGACGTTTATCTTTTACATAACATCTGGAAAGGATCCTACAGGATCTCTCGTGACGAATTTAATACAAACGTAACATTAAAGCTAGTAGTAGATATAGAAATACGCGGAGAAGGTTTTGGTAACACTCAATACCTCGAGAAATTTTTGAAAGAAGTCTTTACTATTGATATCACTCAAAAGTTAACTTAAACAGAATTCTACTCCAATATTATCTATAATCATTGGCGATCATTTTAATAAATATGGTTCTGCTTGTTCTTTGAATCGAACAAAAATTTAGAATTCAAATTTTTCACCTCACCAAACAAATACGAACCAAATTCCATCACAAAAATAAACCGAAACGGAATGAAATCCAAACATAAATTTCCTCTCATTTTCCGTAAAAAGGGAAATCCATCGGGCGATGAAAAAGTTAACTATAGCAAGCCATAAACATTCCGATTGTCGGACCTCCCACCCTCTATCCCCAAATTTCCTTCCTTGTACAACGTCCATATCGACTTATTTGGAATCCGTAAGAAATAACTTTCGAGTCCGTGTTGTGCGTTTCGTCGTTAATGGCTCGAAGCTGATTTACCGTGTTCAACTCGGGGAGCTGTTCTTGGCGGTTGTATGCCTCGCGGCGGCCGCCCCCTAACCGCCTTTGGTTCGCGGAGCACGCCATATTGATATAAACTCGAACCTGACCCGACCGCACGATTCGTGCGTAACCCCTCGGTTGTAATTAAATTTAACCTGACGCGTACGAGACGGACGCCAGCGAGGCGAGCCCGACGATTTTCACGGTTGCTACAATTGGATCATTAATCAGCAGCGAACGACTAGAACTATCGTTTTGGATTAATTAAGAAGCAATTATGAGAGAGGAGTCGCTAAAAATTCGAATGGGAAATCCAGATTTGTCCCGCCGTCAGAAAAATCTATTATGGGGTTGACGGGCAATTTCGAAATTTTGTAGATTGAAAAGCGAGGCGGTAAGAATCCGGTGGGAAATCTAAAAACTAGAACGGAAACGGTGCAGTTTAGCCGTGTAACGTACCGCTGTCATAATTCATTTATTATTCGCTTCCGAAACCGTGATTTCTCTTGGGTAGTCTTAAAAATTTCAAGCAATTAGGAACGTTCCCGAGCTAGTTGATGGGTGTATCAGAAAAAAAATTGTTGGAGCTCGTTTTAGGAGTAATAACTGTTAATATACTGCGATTAATGACGTTTTGATAGCAGAAAAAATTTAGAATCGCCCAGTCTTTGTTTTTCTTCTTAAGGGCGTGGCTCATCGCCTATCGCACTAATACTAACTTGCTTATTGTACCATTTAGGTAACTTATTCCGTCAGATCAAAGTCCTCAATGGAACCTATCACCTTGCTAATGAGTATTTTCAACTCTTTTGGCTGCAGGAACCAAGACCCAAATATTTGTTGTTCTTCTTAATTGTGTGGATCGTCGCCCATCGCACTGATAGGAATTTACTTATTGTGCCTTTTAGGTAAGTTATTCCATCAAAACGGAGTCCTCAATTGAATCTACCAGCTTGCTAATTGGAATTCCTCTATCTCTTCTGGCTACAAGAACCGAGTTCAAAAGTATTTAAATCTTACACTGATTAGTAGAGTTTGTTAAAAAGTCATACCGGCAGTGGCGTACCGCATAAAAGTAGGAACGTCATATACAATATTAGTGAAACAGAATATTGTTACCTTTTACTGTCGTCTTGATGTACACTGTGACAATAGGCAACTACCCTGGTAAGCTGTGTAGAATTGCAACATCAGCAACGCATCCATTGTCAATTCATTCAGTCGTCGATGGTGCTGTGAATACCTTGTCGTATACTTCGAAAATGATCATTCGACATCCAATGAAGTAAGATTTGCAAATGTCAGATAATCCTTTCTCAAATCTGTGCACTCTTGATTTTCAGTTATAGACCGAACCTTTTGTAAATCGGATTTTTTGTTAAAATTGTACCAGATTTTTGACCACCATCGACTCCTATAATGTTCGTCATTTTCTAGAGCATTGTTTATGCAATTTAATGCGTTTCGTGTAGACAAGTGACTGTTTTCTAATTGCTCAATAGCTTGTGGAATTTCAGAATAGTTCATGTATATTTCATCTATGTGTTGTTGAACATCCAAATTGGAAAAAGGTTGTTAACTATCTTGAACTACTGCAGAATCATTTGAATCAATTTCAAAATGACATTTGTTTACTTGTGAAAAATATTTTTGGTAGCAAGATACCGCCTGGAGCCTTGCTCTCCATCACGTTATTACCGGCCGAGGTGGTGCAAGGACATTTTTGGGAGATTTGATGAACACTTTTTTGGTAGATGCTATTAAGTTATCCAGCATCAGATACTTCTTTCGAATGGTCTCTGCTACGAGGTGACATGCGTGTATGAGGCATGTTACGTTAAGAAGAGTCATACTACCAGCTTCGGTTGCTATGATAGACAATTCTCTTAACGAATCTTTTAATATTTTGACAATGGGTTTTGCATCGGTTCTCTGAATCCTTTTACTGGATAACAACAATGAAGCTGGTGGACCATCACGATTCAAAGGACGCGCTACATGAATGGCGCCGTGTTTCTGAGCATCAATCGCTTCATCCACACATAGGCAGATTTTCTTATTTCCGAACTCGTCTTTTATACCTCCCTTTACTGTACATTGAAGACGTGGCAAATTGTATCGTAATTGCACAGCTGTTGGTAACTTCCATGAGGGAACGTACTGAGCTCAAAATAGACGAAAGTGTCTGTTAGATACTAGATGTTGTGGGATGTTACACACAGTTAACATAAGAATTAAATTATATATAAATTGCCAGTGTGGAGTACTGGAGTTACTTAACTTCAATACATGATGTTTACTTTTACAGTGCTTTATACATTCAAACCTATCGCGACTTAGCAATCCGCTATTGCGTATTGTGCAGTAAATATGCGGACTTCTATATTCTAATCCAGGAAAATGCCTGAGATATTCATTCACATTCGAAGAGAACCTTACATCCTTTAGGCGCCCCATCTTTGTCTACTTATTTAGCGTACTGCGTGCAACGTACTGTCGCTTTGAACTCTCTCGCGGTACTGTCGAGATCAACTACGAGTTGAAAATTTCCCTTATTTTGTGAAGTTTGCATAGAATTAGGAATTTTTAACGTCTGCATGAAATAATTCAGGGTAACATTACTCCTGAGTTAGCCCGCTTGCAAGAGCTATATAAAGTTTCCTAGTTTCCTCCTATTTCTAACTAAAGCGGGTTTGATCTCACCTTGAATTCGGGTCAACATCTTTAATTCCCTATGTCAAGGTAACGGGAATAAAAGTACGGGGGAAAAAACGGCCCACAGCTTCGCCGATAAAAAATTCAATCAGCGCGGATAAATATTTCAAAGTTTACATAATCAGAGCGCGCGGCGAGCAGCGTCGTAAAATAACAGGAGGGCGTAAAACAAATAACGTTAATTCCTAGCCGGTTACCGGAAAAACGAAGGACGACCGCCGGAGGGTCGAAACGCAGGGCGGAGATGAATATTTAAGATAAAGTACCTATTACCTACCTGGCTTTGAAATGATAGGAACACTTTATGTTTTTGGGGTAGCTCGAAGGGTATCTGGGCGAGTAGAAATTGCCGTAGTAGGCGACCATGTAGTCCGCGCTTGAGAATTGGTAATCGCAGGCGGAACCAGCTACCTTCTGCCCGCCGGTCTTGAACAACCCTGTGTGCAATCATCGAGGCAAAAATCGAATAAATCAACCGGTTTATTTCCGGGGATCGGGATGTTTTTGGGATTATAATAAGAGATTTTCGGGAGCGATAAATTCTTGAAGGGAAAAGGTGCGGTGGGTATAAATTTGCGATTTACGAAACGTTGGAAGACATAAAACGCCTTCAATTATTTTGGATAATATGCAGAGAATCTAGGAAAATTCACTGAAAACAATTCACCGAACTAAAATTCACCGAATACAATTCACAGATACGAGAATTTACCGCAACGATAATTCATCGAAATTATAAATCATCGAAAAAAAAACAGTTCATCGCAGAAGTGCTAAACATTTGTGCAAATTGCTTTGATTAAATTATTTCTTCTATTGAAAAATTACTATTTATCGAATAAACAATTGACTGAACCACAGTTCAGTCAATTGCAATCAATCGAACTTCAGGGTTCACAATCATTGCGATTCAATATTTACCAATATTGTTGTTGTTATGGAAGAAGGTCTGCTATTGGAGGTCAGATTACTCAAATAGAAACAAAAATTTATGTTCTTGGTAAAAATATATTGATCAATGTGGCAAGGTACAATCTATCACCCACGTGTCTTCAACGTACTCAAATAGGGCACCTTCAGTGCAAAACAGACGTCAGTCGCGTACCTGGATTTCAGTCCGTTTGTTTGGATTTGCCTAAAAATACTTTGACAAAATTGAAAAAGAAAGCACGAACTCTTACTACCCGAAAATCGGTGGCAACAGCTTTACCCATTGCAGCTTCATAATTAATCATTATTATCGATGTGGAAGCAGAAGGTGCCAATTTCTTGATACATTTCAGCAGTCTGTTTTAGGTGTTCTGACTTTTATTGGGCAAGAATGCATAAATCAAGGGTATGGAGTTATTATACCTTCAGCCATGGATGGTATATAATTGGTGAAATAGATGAGGGACAGTTTTAAAAGTACCATCGGCATACCAGTGTTTCGACTTGCTCAACAACTTCAAATTTCGTTCTGTTGAAAATATTAAGATTCTATCATCTGTTGCTTCGAAATCATACAATAAAAATTGTCGACATTTGTTCGTTTTTCTATAATCATCTGGGAAGATAATATCTCTTCTGTGGTCAGGCAGAGATGGAGCCGCTTCGGCCTTGTATCTAACGTCCCCTATGGCCCGCCTGATACCTTCTAAACAGGGCAGCTTCGTTGCAACAGCTTGATTCACTTTTGCAGCTGCACGGGAAATTATGACTTTAGGAACTTTTCGGCAATTCTTTGCTTTTTATTTAATTTCGTTAAGGTATAACAACTAAAATAATGTAAAAAAAAAATTATCTCATTATTCACCGTTGTTACACGAGTACGGCAGTCGTAATTTTTGATAATATTCACACTACCAGTAAATCGCAGCGCCAACTTGTTTTTCTTTAAAAAACAAACGCTGATTGAAAAGCAATTTCTTTTTGCTCTTCTCGCTTGTTAAAAATTCTAAATTAATTTTGGAAACTTGTTCAAAAACGTTTACAGCACAATGAATGGCACAATACAAAAATCGAATAAATTTATAGTGCCTGGAGGAGATGGTAAGGGCGAGGGGATGGGAGGCGGTCCCAAATCTCCCATTTGCAAACCGAATGGTATTTCCGAGATTACAGCCAGTTGCGCTCTATAACACTAATGGGTGTTTACATTGCTTTTGATTTATCTTCATCTCTGGTGAAATAAATAGAGGCAATTTCCAGATCAACGATTTCTATTAAAATCAAAGAATTGGTTAAAGTTAACTAGAGGCCGGTTTTATCAACAACCGTTAACGTTAAACTATAGTTAGTGAATTTTCTTGGGAACTATTTTGACAATTGAAACCAAGGCAATTAATGCAAGATAATGTCAGACAAGCCTTTTGTAACCTAAAGTTTTTAGGAATCATGTAGGTATCAACTACAATTCAATTGCGACGCTTTACATTGAATGTTATGGAACGAACAGTTTTCAATTTTACCATCCTCTGCCTATGTAGTTTATTCATATAATGTTTTGTGCTGTTGAGCTTTCTTTGCACTAAAGGAGTCACTTTAAAATCTCAAATTCGATTAATGGTAATTCTGTGAATTGTTTTTTGGATGAATTGTAATTTTGATAAATTGTGTCGGTGAATTGTTGTGTCGGTGAATTGTTGTGTCGGTGAATTGGTTTTCGGTGAATTGTTTTTCGGTGAATTGTAATTCGGTGAATTTCTGGATTCCAATATGGAGAATAAAACTATTAAATGTGAAATACTCACTTCTATCCATAAATCTAAATGTGCCCGAAAATCCAGTGGCGTTGGAAGTTCTCAGTCCGCTGTGAAATTCGAGCACGAGTCCGGGACCGGAAGAGTATAATACCGTGGGTATATCGGCGAGGCCGCCACACAACAGGGTCTCCCATGGGGTGTACTCGTTCACTTGCCCGTCGTCGAGGTGCAGGAAAAGTTTCAAGTAATCCCCTTTGATGCAGCTGCAATGCGTTACCGACAGAAGACATACTTAATGCTTTGCCCCCTTTGCTACACTAGGACATGACTGCAGCATTTATAAAGTTTATTAAGTTAAGAGCGTCTGCTGTCGCTTATCTAAGGTAAACGCTAGCGGAAATATTCACGAATGCACCGCACCGAAGGAGCTCGCTTTTGTGCGAGCGAGCGCCCCATTGTCGATTTTCGAACGGACGGATAAAGATGCAGACGGATTTTTGAGATCTTAATTTTGATAATGGCGGCGTCGCTCGAAGATATCAAAGCGAAGCTAGTCTCTTTATAGTTTAGAATGTATTTAAAACTGTGAAGGCGCTCGTTCTAAAAAGTTTTATTTTGTTTTTGCGTGAACTACAATACAATACCGTGGCCTGCATTGTTATAATTGAAAGCGGAAACGTTTCGTTCTCTTTCGTTCGTTTAGTGAATAGGTTCATCACGTAAGTGTGGTGGTATTTTCAGAAATTTCAAGAGGAAAAAACTACATCCCCTTTCGCTATTATCGGCAAAAACATTTTTGTTCTTAGAAATCAAGTAGAAACGTATTAGAGACTCACTCGAGATGCGTCTTTCTAATATCAAAATCCACAAACTCGATCTGGATGATCTCGTTCCGCTTGCCGACGAAGGTGTAGAGGATGCAATCGATGTTCGGCGAGTACGGTTTCGGGAAGTCGGGACTGTTGAAGACGCCCTTCTCCTTGCCGTGAGTCGTGGAATATATCAGGCATTCGCATCCTGAAACAGAGAAATGGAAACGACCGCAATTCACGCAAAACGCGCAAAATAAACTTCCCCGAGAGAGCGAGGCGGAGATGCTGTATGCATGTATACGTAGTAGATAGGTAGGCAGTGTAAAGTTATCGTGTCGGGAGGCGGATACGTCGGTAACGTATTGTTTGAGTGAATTCCTCGCCGGTACATTCCCGACAACGTTACGAAAATAAAATGTTTCTCCGACATCCGGCGGCCCAAATATACACTATCGCTCGAGGAAGTTTGAACATTATTTTTGGAATTACGGAAAGTGTACAGTTTTGTCAGGCGGTATCCATTTTTTTTGTTTATTTTTTCTGTTTTACTTGAAATAAAGAGTTTTTCAATAGAAACATTTTTTCGATAGGTTGGTGGTTGGTTCAGATGACAGATGCGTCATTCATTTTGAGGTTGCGTTTACAGTAGACGGTCAACAATTTAATAGAATGGGTTCAATTAAGCTCAAAAATAGCATAAAAATAATTTAAATCCATTATGAAAATGATTGATCTGTGAAAACCACATTTCGTAAAATCGTGGATATTTTTAGTCGCTATAATCGTCCATCAGAGCCTGCAATTAAGAATTTAGTGGAATAACTTGAGTCCACTAGGGCAGTACACAACGTAGCAATACCAAACGTACTCGCACCGGTCGTTTAAAAGAAAATATTGTTGCTGTGAATGATAGTGTTGGACAGGATCCAAATTTATCAACTCCACGCTGTTCTCAACAATTGCCCTTGACCGTGACTACAACATCGCCTATATTGCGCACAGATTTTGCTCTAAAGTCTTTAAAGTCCAATTCGTGCAAGAATTCAAGCCATCAGATCACGGTCAACAATTTCATGGTTTTATCATTGAACAAGGTACTGGATTTTCAGACTAAATCATCATTTTGATTTCAATGGCTTCGTTGACACAATTGTTGCATCTGGCCTTATGAAAATCCAAGGGCAGTTGTTGAACAACCATTACATTCATCTTCTGTCACTGTTTTTTGGGCTGGCAGTGTCATTGGACCGTATTTTCTCGAAACTGAGGCTGGTGCTGCCATTACGGTCAATAGATTGCGCTATAGAAACTTGATAACCAATTTTCTATGGCTCTAATTGGTTATCAAGTTTCTATGGTATACCTTGGATGATACGGTTGTAGACGACGGTTTCCACAGTACAATGTAACTTTCCACACAGCTCAAGACATAATCGATTAATTGAAAACAAAATTTGATGGACCTTTGATTTCGCGTAGAGGTGACAATTGACAATTGGCTACCAAGATCATGCTGTCTAACACGCTGTTAGTAGGTTTCTTCTTTGGAAGGTACGTGAAAGATGAAGTTTATAATGAGCGTTTTCTTTCTTTTCTTGTTATGGACTGGAATGACTGGATAATTCAAAATTGCAATGAAGCTCTCTAATTTATAATCTATTCTCGTAATCAGATGAAGAAAATAACTCTTAGAAGCCTTACTTATTGCCCATATATTTATTTTAAATTTAAAACTTCCATTATATGGGTCTCGAAATCTACTTGAATAACGTGTGTTAACAACGGATTCTCACGCGTATACACCGAATTATCAGCAATTGTCATCTCCTCATTGCGTGTTTCTCAATAGCCAGGGATTTCTGATTTTTGGTCCCATTGTGGAAGGTTTGCAGCACCTCCATTTTTGCTTAATATTTAACATGGACACATTTCTGGTTACATAATAACAAGTAACGAATATCTATTTGTGTTTACCCTTTTATGGCATACGCGCGTTTGTTGGTTTTCAGGATCCTGAGAAAGACAAAAAGTATATCTCTGCATGAAAGAGACCAGATTTCGGCGCTATAGCAAATTACACTATGGCATAGCAACTTCTAAATTTCATTTGATTTGTAATAAAATCTTTAAAAAGTTTATGTGGCGTTGATGATCGTTTGCCCGCGTATAGTGAGTACCAAATCAAAGCATAGTACACTGTTTAGCATAAAGCATAAAGGGACAATACACAGCATTTATTAGTATTCACGGTGCATTTTTAACGGTTACACTATCAATGATTCTGTTAATGTTTCTTTACCGGAAAGAGGACTTCATATTAGCAACATATGAAGCACTTATGTCACTGCACACGGAACGAAGCTTAATGTTCGTACTGCATGAACTATGATGTCGAAGACATATACTGCTAGATGGTTGATAAATTAATCGTACTTGACCGACCAGAAGTGAAACCGTGCTGGTTCAGAGATGATGTTACGGTTACGATTTTCACGCTTTTCTTTCTGGGAGTTTTATTTAGAACTTGATCTTGTATATCCTTGTTACCCTTGTTAGTTTAGTTTCTTATTCGGCAGCACTTAACATTATCGTCATTCTGGCGACTATTGGTGGTAGGGATATCAAACAGAAAGGCCAAATGTGTGTGGTGTTTCTTTCGGTATATTTTCGCTTCCAAGTATTGGGCCGTTTAGTCTAAAATCCTGATAGTGATTTAAATTATGCGGTGGAACATTGGAGTCCATTTTGATTAATAACTCCTGAGGAATTTTTCTTTCTTTCTTTCACCGTCCTCAACCTTTACAGGGACACTCTAAGAAGGTCTCTCTGATTGGCTTACCACCACCACTCCGTTCTTTCTTATTTATTAGAAATGAGCGCTCTTCCCTCGCACTAATAATTCATGTCAGAGAACTCTTAACCCGCACGTTTATAATGTTTCATATTATATTAATTCTAACACTTTTTGTTTTGTTAAATTTTGGCGATATCGCGCACCCCCTAGGAATAAGTTATTTGGAAGTCATTACCCTACATTAATATTTATCAACACCTTGAAGTTTGCACTTATATTTTGGTCACACGAGTTTTCTTCTCTTTTAAGCGCTTCTCGTACTAATTGTCCTCCGAGGAGTCTTGCAATTATCTCAAATTTTCTTAAATAACGTCAAGTATATTCTAATAATGGTCTCGAAATAAGTCTTGTGACGCTACCTCGTTAATAATGCAGTAGCCATTTTACTATTGCCAAATTTAATGTGGATAGAGGCGCCATTTTAGACTTTTTCTGGAGTACTTCCTCCCTTGCTTTAAGTACGCTACCTTTTACCGAAATAAAAAGTAAGTAAAACTCTATATCAAAATTTAGTGAAGGTATTTCCCACAAGTTTCTAACAAATTTGGCAAGATCAATATCGATTGATAGTTTCAAGAAGGAAATAAATGGCCTTTTCTATGCGCAATACAGATTCAACGATGCTTGCAACGAATTGGAAGGATAATTCACCAGTCGTTAATTTTTTAAGCAAAGTGGCCACGAGGGAAATTACCTTCTGTTCACCCACCGGTAAGGAGGGTAACAGCAGACTTCGAAAACCCATTAAGAATCCGAATTGTATCAGCAAACTCAAAACCCATCATCATAAAATCTTCTAGGGTTGCTAGTTAAGTGCGTTATACCTGCTAAAAGATTTCGTAGGCCAGGTAAATAGATTTTGGTATTACTGCGTATGTAATTGCTGGACCTATTACTGTTATTATTATTTGTAGCTTAATTTTTCGAGGGCGTTTAAATTCATTTTATTTTTTACTTTTATCTATTTTGGTTCTCGCAATTTTCTCATCGTTGAGGTAGAATTTTTAAACAGTCAATATTGAGCTGATTCAGGTGCCATAACATGGCATCAAAAATTATTAGCTGATTGGAACTATTTGAATGTGACAGCAAGAATGATCAACTGCTTCAGTTGTTACAAGATGACACTAAATATGATCATCTGGTTTATACTACAGTGTGGGGCCAGCTGATTGAAGAATATGACATTAAGAGCAATCAGTTGATTAAAGTGTAAGAATATGGTATTAAGAAAGATAAACCGATCACGCGTTGTCAATAATTGATTCATGTCCAGAGTATCGACAAGAATCAACTGATTCAAGTGTCGAAATATAATGCCAAAAACGAATTTATTTATTTATTATTTTTGTAAGTAAATACTTAAACCAACAGAGGTTTTCATTAAGAAACCTCTGACAAGGATAAACACAAATATATTAGAGCGACTTCATAGTTCAAACTTCCACCAGAGGTAGTGTATGCAAAAGCATATCAGGACTTCATAATTTTCGCCCCGAAAACTCGAACCAGCGTATATGTTCGCTTCGAACTCGTTATCGTTCGTCTTTTTCCAACCTCAAACATGTGTCCATAAAACTAAATGAACTGCTTTTCGGACCTTACGCTGGCTGTTCGCCGGCAAAACAGCCGCGAAATAAGCCAATATCAATTCGCAAATTTTATCGTTCGTGTTTAGATGGAAATTACGCCCGCAACTCCTGCGCTAAAGCTTGTTTCGATTTCGTATGTAATAGCTGCTGACGGAAACTCTCATACATTTTCATTAATGCATATAACCACGGCGTCATTGGGGACGGGATCTATTTGGAAAGGGGACTACATAAATGTGTATCTATGAATAATGCGTGCGCTTCTTTTTCTTTGCTTTGATAAGTTCGAAGTTTATGTTTATGGGAAACTTAAAGGGAAAATGTCGCTTAACTCTCGCGCGACGTTGGCAATCAGAAGTTGGACGATAAAATAAATAAACTTTGTTGATCTTTTGGGGGATCATTTTATTTTAGTACGTCTGTTTATCTTTCCAAATAAGTTTCTTTATTATATGTATGTTCCAAAATATGGTGCTGGAAATAGTCATATTTATCGATGTTTTTTCAAATTTAGATGTGGAGGAAGTAATAGGGCTATTTTAGAAGAAATCAGTCGGAAGATTATTATACTCTAGATAGAAACTTAGATTAAGTAATCAACAGTTGTATATTTACCCCATTTTCATTATTGCTATTTCGATGCTTCTACTTCAATTCTGTTTTTTCTAACGATTAAAACAAGCAAAGCCGAAATTGTCAACATGATATTCCGAATTATTTCCACAGAAAGGGGGATATCCGATCGGCAATTTTAAAGTCACTCAAAAGCAATAAACAACTTATTCGATTAACCGTTTCGCTGTCTTTTTTCCATTTGTCTCCCTTCTTTTTTATTTTTACCGCCGTTTCGGATCTCCCATTCACTTTATGGGCGAAATTCTAAAAGAAGGAAAACATACCAGGATGCACGGCTTGTCCCACAATTACGAAGTACAATTCCAGCACGAACAGGAGCAAATTCACCTGCAACAATAAATAAACTAAGCGCTTCCATTACTTTAATGGGGTACGGCCCTAAAATTCCGAAAAAAATCGGTAAAAACGCAGACATTTATCGGGTTTCGTGCGGGTTTGTGGGGGAAGGGACTCTATATCTATGGGGGATATCCTAACCCACGGATCGATACCGAAGTAATTAACCCTTAACGAAGATTTGTTCGATGTTGAACGTGGAGCGTGCTCCACAGCGTTAGCTCAATCTATAAAATTTACAAGTGATATACACGCGTTGGAGAATGGGGAAGGGAGGGCTGCGATTTTATTTCATTCCCCCAGTCTTATAATGGCGTTGTACAAGTTGCGATGGCGTGTTGGACGAGTTGAACGTTTTAAGCATGTTAGCAGGTGCGGTGGTGGGCGTCACGAGGGGAGCTCGGGGCTCGGGTGTACTCCAACGTTTCGAGCGATACACGAGATATTAATGCGTTCTGAACCGTTGCCTACATATTTTATATAAAGTCGAGTGACGTATGCTGGAGATGGGGATGGTTTTTTGTCTTCGTTTAGAGTTTAGGAGAAAGTCGCTTAGGGAAATGTGTTGTAGGGTTTCGGAAACATGAGGGAAAAAGAGGAGATGAAATTTGAAAGTTTTGTTGGCGTTGAGAAAGTATGTCTTTGAGGAAAAAAGAAAACATAAATGGCGATCTAGCAAAAACGGTTCTAGATGACAGGTGGTTTTAATGTTAAAGCATAGATACTTAAGTATGTGTGTTTATGTCAAGCCTGAGAATTCAATTCAAAAATTGAGAGCCTTGTTCAATTCGAGCGCGGACAAATGCTGAGTGTGTATAAAGAGGGTGTGCTTTTTCATAAAACTACTTGTCGATTGGTGACGTAGTATTGAGATAATGCAAAATACACATCACCGACAAAGGAAATTTATTTTCTCTCTGACAATTTCTTGAAAGCTTCCGCCGTAGCAAAACGTGCCATATCTCACTTGCCATTTGCTACTACCGCGACATAGAATATAAAAGAAAATCTTCACCGAAAAATCGCCACCATCTACCACATCCACTCCAAATGCATTAGGATATCACTACCGGATTTGTCCGGAAGCACCCATCTTACTTTGACCTACTATCGGTTGTATCTAGACCACGCGAATTACAGACAATTTCCCAGTGTAACTTTCGAGGAAATTCGGGATATTTTCTTTCAATCTTACCCGCATTATTGCGGGCGAACAATTACGACACGTCTACGAAGAAGGCGAATTAATACTTTTCGAGGTCGACACGAACGCGTCGGATCGGACGTGCAGCGACGCGACCTCGACCCTTTCCCTCGACGAATGTGGATGCCGTCCGCCGTCCCGGATCGCCCGTGAGGGTGTAGTTTTAACGTCTATTTTACATAATGTAGCTTTTATGGTCGTTCACTGTACGAAACGCCCCGAGGGAGACAGTGGTAACGTTGTTTATTTTCTGTTGTTGTACCGTTTTTGCTGAAATGATAGCGTCGAGGGCGTTCACGTTGTTCACCTGAGCACTTTTCAATTAATGAAGATTAAAGCTTTTTTGCTTTTATTCCTTGGTTATGATACACTGGAATTGTGAATGTGATACATTAAGTTAATGCATTGTTAATTTTTTACTTTATCAAAAATTCGAGCCAATTGTTTTGTATTTCACCTATTTTCGAGGAAGAATTAAGTTTAATTTTGAATTTGTAAGTAATGAGACTTTTGACAGATAAAGTTTGGAATTTACGCGCGAGTCGTTTCTATGAAAATCAATTTAAACAGAACTATTAAAACTTATATTGATGTTACTCATAATAGAGAATTCGATTTCTTTTTAATTGTCAATTGTGAGTGTACAGTCGATTAATTAGAATATCGTGAACAATTTTTTAATTATAGAATTACGCGTTTATGGACATATATTGACAAATATTTTAATAAAAATTTCTACATTGTGAACTTTCATGTAACTCCACAGTTCCTTGGACTTAAAAAGCGAAACTCACCTCCATCACATTATCTCTTTGCATTTCTGTCCATTGTCGCTGCTGTTTGGGTCCAGTATCCAACTTTTATTGAAGTGGACACATTTTGATCTGAAAAGAAAGAAAACGTATAATTTAATGTGAAAATTGTGGCTGAAAAATTACGAATATTCTCCACTTAAGTCAGAACTTTCACAAAAATCTTTGTGGTACCAAAAGTGACAATAATAAACTTACTAAATTCGCCTTACTTATTATATTTTCATGTTATTGGTAATAGAAATTTGGGCTTTTAGATCCATGATTGATCAACATGTAGGAAGATTTAGACATTATAGTCTTGAAATGATTTTGTTAAATATTGTGATAGAAAATTTCTACGGAGGATTTCTCCATTCATGTAAATCCAAACGTATGTCTATGGACTTTTAAACTATATAATTGTTTGGCAGGGTTGCTGTGAAAGTTATCGTGGATCAATGCAGAACGGTGCTTTACTAACAAGAGGTGTATGGGGAGAGGGAAGAGGGGAGGGGGGAGAAAGGGCGAAAAAATGCCAAAGGAAGAAGGAGGAGGCTCGCTGCGAACGTTGTTCGATTTAGGAGGACTTACTATTAGTTAGTTACAATGGTTATCTGGACAAGACAGATTATGTGTTCACAATTGACGAGTATGTAAAATCGGGCCAATCTGTAGTGCAGGGGCACCTTTGCTAACGCTTCAATATTGGTCGTAACGGTTCAGTTTCGAAATGTGACACAATCAACCGATGGATACGTAATTTTAGAACGACGGCATCGGTATTGAATCCAAAACGTCGAAGTTGTTCCCGAAATGTTGTGTGAACACCAGCTTCCGGAGATGGTGAAACAAACAGTAATTCAAAGTCCAAAGCTATCTCTCCGAAAACTTCGCAAAATTTTACCACCTCCACTTCTACCCCTATAAATTTATGGTTGTCCAGCACCTGAATGAAGGAGATTTTGCACAACGCCAGCAGCTCACCGAAAGAATGCAAATGATTTTTGCTGATGAAAGTCGATAGACCTCGAAATCACCAAAAGTTGAAAGAAGTCATCACAACAGAGCTTAGGGTAATTGACATCGACTTGTATGAGAGGGTGATGCGGAACTTTGAGGTACTACTGCAGCAGTATATTGCAGAAAACAGATGTCATCTGCCTGAGATCATTTTCAGAGCATAATTTCACTTTTTTATTGTTAATTGGTAACATCTAAGCCGAACATGTTTCGTAATTAAGTTAAACAAACAGCTGTTTTATTCTCATTTAAAAATCGTTTTTCTATTTGCCCCATCCTGTACTAATGAAAGGGGGAAAAGAAATAATTTGTTATTACGCGAGAATCTGTTTTCTCTTATTTGTAGCTCGGTGGAGTGCGGTCATATGTGGATTGGCAATACATTTTCCTGTCTGTCCCATTGCATTGGGAGACTGTCTAAAAGATGGCCGCGAATCCATCTACGGCTGAACGTGATGTAATTAATGTTCCAATTGCGGAGGAATCGGCGTTGATCAACTACCTAATAATTGTATTGAAGTTTTCGTATCAAGCAACGACTAGTCTTTCTGCGGATTCTGCATGTGTATTTCTTATTATACTACTACTATGTTGAAAATCAAGCTTACAGTTAAATCAAAAAATTCAGAAAAGGTGCCGCCGATAAAATAATTTGAAAGATTTTCTTCTATCACACTTCAAAATCAAGGACATAGCAAGTTGAAAGACTGCAATTATTATTTCCTTACGATATGAATTTCTGAATAAAGTAAACGTTAATAATATCTCAAACGTAGCGAATATGTTGCCTGACTGAAATTCAGAACCTCAGATACAAGTCGTGAAAACCTTTGGGTTTCGCATGATAATATGTCCTCGACGTCGCAATCAATGAATTGAAAAGTTTCCTGCTTATGATGAACATATGAAATCCTATTTAGCAGGAGCTTTGCGTGTAATAAATGCTGACATTCTTTATTAATGGACCTCGAGTTCTTCTTTCTATGTCAGAATAGTAGTTCTAAAACGTTTGGATGTTGGCTTCTCTGACTAGTATTGCAACTGCACACATTTATTCTGCTAAATCCGAATATGTTTTAAAAATATATCTAGCGCAGATTTCTTTTAAGGAATAATGTAGGTACATAATTTAACGTCATTTATTTATAATACATATTTCTATTCGACTTTCGCCTGTATTTAATTACTGCATCGTCTCTTTAAAACCCCTAACAGTAGTCCACTAACATGTTTTCATTCAACTGTTCTTCTACCGCGATTAAATTTGGCTGATATCTTTGTAAAATCTCTCACCATATTCATCGGTCACATCACGAAGATTGTCTAGATAAAAAATCCAGATGTTAATAAAGAAAATAAATTTTCAGGGACATACATATTTGTTCCCAAATCTTTGTAATTTTCCAGCAATTATCAACCGGCTTTTTTATTCCTGAGGAAGTTTGTCACTACAATTTTAAAGGACTGCCAAGCAAGTTCCTTGCTTTCATCTAAGCATCTAAGGCATTGTCGAAACAGACATTTTTCATTAGTTCGCTGATTTGTAGCTACACAAGTATTTCCTCTTTAGCTTTGCTTATTCTGGGAAACCAGTTTTGTAAATAAAGAAAACTTTTTCTTCATTGCTTTGACAAAGTTTTTCATGAAACCTAATTTGATGTGAAGAGATCGCAGCAGATTTTTTTAATTAGCGATAGGTTTAAAAATGATATTGTTGAAACCAGGAGCAATGTTACTTTGTCATAGTTATTGCTTCTTAATATAATAACTTTTTCTGTCCTTATTATACCTGTCATATAGAAAACGGCAACATTTTGGGTACCCCAACTGCAAACCCAGTACTAGGGCTACAACTTTTAAATCCGTAAAAATTTGCTATTAAAGTCGTTAGTATTCTGTTTTATCCAGTATTAGATTCAACACTCATTCATGTTGACAACGTGAACAATGGGAATAGATGGATTCTTATTTCCAGTATGAAGGAGAACATCTTTAAGACTCGTCTTCGAGGAGTTTCTACTCTTCTGGATTATGATGCTAGCCCATTGCATCTCCTTTGAATCTTGAAACTAAGGGTTTTGCTTGATCTTTTGGAATATTCAGGTAATGGACTAAGGCGTTTAAATATTACTGGCTTGTTTTATGCGGCTCATCGGGCATGCCAACAAAGTCAGAGTTCATGAATCTGGTTGGGATGTTATGGGAGGGTGCGTAGTATTGTGCAACACCGGTCGTATAGCTAAGGAGGTTTAGGTAGGATACATTTTGAATACTTTGGGGAAATTGGGTAAGATGGTTATTAGACTATAATTATTAATATTGCTAGAATCAGAACTTTTCAGCATTGTACCTACTCGGGATAACGTCCAAATGATGGGGAACGTCGATGTCGTTAGTGTAAGATTAAACAAGATAGTTAAAGGTTCGGTGAGCACATACACGCAATCTCTAGCAATAAAGCTCGGTATTTGCTCATATCCCGCTGTAAACCCATTGGATAATCTGCGTACAGTCTCCGAGTATATACATCGTTAAAATTCATTTTTGACGGTATTCCAGACGACCTTCTCTTAGATTGTACGAAAGACCAGAACGATTTGGGGTTTGTGATAATATTATTCTCAACGTCGAATAAGTATAATTTATAAGCAGCAGAGGTCTGCTTCTTTACCAACATTTTAAGTCTTCTGAAGTTTTCGAAATTCACACTGCATTTATATTTCTTCTACTTCATGTAGCTTCAGCTTTATATTATTATAAATTATTTCACTGGTATACCAGTTAGGAAAAGAAGACTTCTTGATGAAACCATGGGAAGTATTAAGTGTCGATTTTAGTGAGATACTCATTGTCAGTAAAATATCAACTTCGTTGATAAAAATTCCTAGTACATATTGCTTATGCAAATCTCTTTTCGTTTTCAAAGTAGAATCTAGTGGCGATTTCGGTTGAAGTACACCGTAATACACCCGAGTGCATCGCCATGGAACTCCAACCCTTTAATGTGCGTTACCACCGCCATTATTTTTCGAATATTTCCGTTCATGCGTGTCATCATTTACATTTGAATTGGCGAGAATCTGCGACCGACTTCAATGCTCCGAATCTGAAGCGCTTTTCAGTATTTTTTAAGGACGGAATACAGGAATCAAATCGGCGCGTTATCTAGCCGCCGCTTTTCGATTCATGCATATTTCATAAACTAACCGCCGCGCAGCTTTAGATATTCAAAAACGAGGAACATGGGTACGTACGTACAATGGAAACGAGGTGGATGTACATAGGTACGTACATAGTACACCAATGTATCACTCGCTCGTATGTTTCCATTTTTCCGGGGTTCTTTTGATTCTTTTTCCTTTCTCCTGCTAAGCGATGCGTACGGATGTAGAACACGAATGTATCGATTACGGAGGGCACATTGTGTATCGCGTGCTTTCTATCGCGCCTGATTAGCTATTCAACGTCTACCGTTAAAAAACGCGATCCCGGTCGTGACGTGCCGCGCATAATGAGGTAATTATTTAAATGTGTACGAAACGCGAGGTTTATTTGCCTTTAATTTCGTCGCGAACGTGTTTTCGGACGAGCTTGTCGCTTTTTCGGGCTTCAAATAAGTCATTTCGTAACAGCCGCGAAATAGAAATGTTTAGAAGGTTACAAAATTGATTCGTTTCGTATTCTCGAAAGCGGGCGCATGTTTTGGAATTAAATTTTGGAATAAAAACGAGCCTTCCTCAGTAGAGCGAAAGGAGTTGAATAAATTAGTTTGTACCCCTGCCATACCCATTTGAATATTTGTAAATACGTATTTCGACAACTAAGTGGCAATCCTCAATGGAAGAACAGAAAGCGAAAACATCACTCGCCAACTTTGGTGGGGAAACGATGTGCTCTTTCTTCTGTGTTTCATCGTTTGAGAATGACTTACATAGTTGTCGAAATATGTACATATTTAGAAATATCTAAATGTTTGTAGTAAAGGTAACAACCATTTTATCTGATTTTGTCATTCTACATCGTAGAAATTCCTACTTTTGCTGGTCTAATGAGACGACGCAGCGTTAGAAAGTTGGCTTCTGTAAAAATTCAAAAGGTAGAATTGCAGGAAAATATAAAAGATGTTCCGTTGCCTGCTTTAATTTCTCTTCCAATTAGCAAAACGTACATAAATTTTGAGGTATGGGAAAGATGTACTAAATGACATAGTGTTTTCAAAGTGTTGCGAATTGTAAAACGCACGTAAGTTTAATAATAAAAAAAAATAATAAAAATACTCAAATAACCAATTTACCACAACTATGTGGGGAAAGTGATATATATTCTGCAAAATATCTTTTTAAAGCGTACAAACTTCACAAATGAAATTTGCTGCTTATTGCTTTTACGCTAATAAATGCGAGTCATGTTGGTGGACTTAAAAGCAAAAACTGTAAAAAAATATGCTTTAAGGACGCGTGGTATATATAGATACGTCATTTTATCCTGCTGTAATAAAGTTTAAGAAAACGGTGTTTTTTCAAGTACCAAAAGAATATTTCAGTTTAACACATATGGGATGAAAGAAGAAGTCTTAGCGCTGTAACTAATAGGCTCATTACAATGGTATAATTTATGGACACATATGTAATTATTACCTGATTTACAAACACGTAAACCACTCTGAAAACAAGTTTGACGTCCCTACATTGGCTATAACAACGCACAGCTTACTGATCCTTTAACTTATGACGCAGTACATTAATGGCTAGTAAGTAGTATAATCACCTCTCATGTCGTACACTTCCAACTTATTCACTTTTATTGATGGCCTATAGCACGGATAACCTCTTACCCTACGGTTGAAATGGGATCCCTGGTAGTGGTTCTTTCATTTTGGCCAAGAGATCCTAGACACCCGGACTCACATCCGGTAAATATGGCGAATGTTCCAGTACCTCCCACCGCCACCTTCGCAGGACATCTATGCCAGCATTCGCACTATGACCATGCATTATCATGCATTATCATGGAGGATGAATGTATTCGAAGTCAGCAAGTGGAATCTCTTTCTATCGAGTGATAGACGCAGATGATGTCTCAGGAATTCGCAGTTGTAGTTAGCATCAACATTGTGTCCTCGAGTGATGCAGTATTACTCCGTGAATGTCATATGCAACAATGAGCATCACCTTCAGATAATACAGCGCTGCATTTACCTTCTGTGGGCCTGGCGAACCAGAATGTCTCCACTTATTGAATTGTCGTTTTAAATGTGGTTGATGTTGATGTTGGGTACTACTGCGAATTCCTGAAACACCATCTGCGTCCAGCATTCGGCAGGAAGCTACTCCACTTGCTGCCTTCGAATCTAACATCCTCGATGACAATGAATGATGTCATAGTACGAACGCTGGCATAGATCTCCTGCAAAGCTAACCGGACACCGAATATGAGGCAGTGTGACTATGATCTTTTCGCCAAAAGGACAGAACCACTATGAGAGATCCATTCCAGTAGGGAGGAGGTTATGCATGCTATAGGACAGAAGTGGACGTGCTGATGGTTTATGACGCTTCCCTGTCATTTGGCAGAAGGGGGTAGACATGAGAGATGATTATATTGAGGGAATGTAATTGTTTGTACCTATGACAATAAAAGCATTTCAGGTCTATCGACGTGTTGCCACTACTTAGCATCTAAATCTCGTAGACTACGTTATTTAATTGTAAACACGCAATATGTTGTTTTACCCCACTGTATCATTTTGTACACCTTTCTCCTAATAAAATTCAATTTCATAATGCAACATCCCACCTCGACCCATTTCGACGAAAGTTTCCAAACATTATTCTCTGTTATAAGCCTGACCCCGCAGCGTTTCGACCTTCGGTTCGGATTTTACACGAAAACATTTCATTATAACGCAAAGTACCAGGCATATAATTGCGTTGGAAACAATCTGTTCCACGGCGATCTTAGTAGGTAGATTACGTCCTGGTCTGATCGTGGTCGGGGTGTTGGCTTACACCGAGCGAAGATTGCGAAATCAATTCTGGTATAATGTAGAAACACAGCCGTCGCCCCTTGCAGCACACGCGAATACTCTAAGATTATCAGAGCGTTTAATACAGCCGAGATTTGTAAAAGAAGGCCGAGTACGTGCAGCACAAAACCCGCCATCAGTAGGTACTTCCTTTCGACAGGACTAGGAAGTTCGAGAAGTTGGAGCGTGCGATCTTTTGCTCGATAAAAGGTGGGGTTGTTTAATCGGAAGTACTAATTCGATTCGGTTAGTTAAATAATTGATACAATCGTTATCGATCGCTGTTTTTTTGCGCGGCTACGTATTCTGGCCTGTGAAGCTGAGCTGAATTCCAATCGATTAGGGAAAGTAAAACGTCCTCTTTGCTAATTGAAATCGACAATAACGTAAGACGACTTTCACTTGTGTTTTAAGCGCTAAAGTGTAAGTAATTTCCTTGTCTATTTTTTTTGTAATTCTAAATTAATTAGGGTGGTTCCGATTGAAATAGTTGTGAAGAATCAATTGGTGTAGTATTGAAGCCATCACAATTTCAGTTTAAGGACATCTTTTATCGTTTGGAGATTTACTATAACAGTAAGTGTACAAACTAATTTCGGTTTTGGTGTAGTAGACATAAATGTACTTGCCAGGAGAGGCATCTTCCATCTTTGCCTTTCCGTTTTGTCGGTCAACTCATCGTTTAATTAGTTACGTAGTTAGTTACTTTCACACACATTAAAATAGTTTTAGCCATTTAAATTTAAATATGAATCTGCATTGGCTAAAAAAGAAGTATTAGTCCAGAACTATTCTAAATGAAATTTTCATTTGCTGGATCTATTAGTGGGTGGGAAACAATCACCACTACGCCTCGGTATGTCCGCCCCTCTTGACACTGAACTGTATAATAGGGATGAAAAAAGAAAGATTTGAATCTGGAGTCCTTTAATGTAATTTGTCAAAATTATTTTAGTAGAAATGATTGCATGGTTTTGTAGTAGAGTTTGTTGATGTATCTCAGCTAATTTGGAATTTTATCGAATTCTTCAGCTACTTTGCTTACTTTAGAAACTCATTAGCATGGTCGAACCAACCATTCTTTACTTTTAGTGGAAACGATTATCAAATGTGGTACAATTCACTCAATCGTCTTAGTTTGAAAATTCTTTGCAACACGAAATTATTTCGTGAAACAATACCAAGTGTTGTATTAATTCTTAATTTTAAAATGTTTTCACCAAGTGGCCACAGTAAATTCAATTCGTTACTTATAGGTTATAATTTCATCACATGAATATGGTTTCATGAACGTTCATGATCTTTCTTGAACTTATATGCCTCGCGCACTTTATAAGTTTTACCACAATTGAAGAATCAATTCTACCGAACTGGTAGAGCGTTCTAGGTTTGTTATATCTAGTGAGAATATTTCTAAAAATCTAATTTCTTATTAGAAATAAAGTGAGCTATTTACAGAAAAAGAATATTAACTAATACACACAGAGAGTGTTCAAACACGCCTTTAATAGACACAGTAATTAAAATACCATTACCTCACAACATTTAAACTACTGCGCAGCATCTTTTCTTTTAGTCATATTCCACTATTTGAAAATGGTATGTAATCATACCGAAACATTTGTTAGAGCAATCTTAATAAAACTAGTAAAATTCAGCTAAATGTGATTTTATTCTTGATTATTAATTACGAAGATGTTTCACCACGAACCAATGGCTACATCAATAGATAGTATTAACGAGTTATTCCGTTTATCTCCTTTAAATTACCAATTTCGATATTCAACCGAATTGTATACTTTTAAGAACTCGTTACTTAAGTTTAACGCAGAAACTCTTGCACTTGGGATGGCTTTGAAAGACGCTATCGCAGAAAAGCTGTTATAGCACAATTTATCGTATTGTTTCGATTGATTTTGGAACATTTCCCCACGTTTAAGCAATCCATACTTGCATACTTTCAAAGCTCAAAAATTTGATTGAAAGCTTTAGTTTTTTACCTGGAAGAAGAACGGCTCGTAAAGATCTTCCTTAAGAGGCTGACTTATCTCAAACTTTAACATTTTAGTTGGCTTAAGTTAGAGGTCGAAAAGTCGAGAGTTAGTCTGCATTTTTGCATTCCAGCTTCTCGTGCGTTATGCATGCATATGAGGAGTAATTTTGATATAACCTATCGCGGAGAATCGGTTATTTTCGACTTCGTCTTCGTTCATTTCTAAACATCTTTCCTTACCTACCCTACTTTAAAAATTCGATAATTTAATTGAACAATTCAGATTGCCCACACGGTTTCGGAAAAGACGATTGCGAAGAATCGACCTTAATAGAAGTTATTTAGTTTTGGAATGGTTTCGAAAACTTGAACCTCTCAAGCTTTCAATTAATTTTGGAACAATTTCAACTTTCAAACTGTAAGAGCTAACTAATTCGGTTCACTTGCTTCGAAAGCAATTCTAGTCGAAACGATCGCGAAAGATCGATCCACACAGACTTCGTCCTCCTATTCAACAATTACTTTTTTATGTTTTTCCTCTTTCTATTTACTTGTTTCTATGGTTCACTAAATTTGGGTTGAATGAACCAAATAAACTTTTCATCTCGTAGCAGAAGCTCAGTGCGAACGAAAAAGCAGTTTGTCGACCCTCGAAATTCCAGCGAACAAGAACAACAATAACATCACTTCTAGAATCGTCTAGGAACTAGGTCATCTGAAATTAAAAGCCGTAAAATTTGACGAATAGATACGAGAAATCCGTCGTAACGTTTAGTAGGTCGAGGTATTAACTTCCCAATGCAATGATTCAAGCAACGTTTCCGCCGCGGCGACCTCTAAAAGAAGTAATGAAAGGAATGATCCAGTTTTGATCTTGAAGGAAATCGGTAACAAGCGACCGGCGTTAAAAGTAAAGAAGTTATGCTGGTTTATTTTAAATTATTTTTATCTCCATTCAGATGTGAAATCTATCGGAATAGTCAATACCTTTTTCCGGTTTCAGTCTTTATAGATGCCTGAAAAATTAAAACACAAATGTTTAGCACGTTAACCTCCAATTAAAGAGGATTTTAGACGTAATTTCCACCGACGTTTAGTTTATCGTTTTGCATTGTTTCGTTCGAACGGTGGTGGCAGCGGTTTCTTCTCCGAGCGCCGTAAAACCCAAAAACCGGAGCACCGAAATTCGTCTCGAAAATTGCCGGATCCGGCTCGCCTGGTTTCATTGTAAATATTTATTCTGCGGCGTTAGCGGAGAAACGAACAAAGCAGTCGAAACGCGAAATTAGTCGCGAGGCCGGAAAGAACTTAAACAATTTATCACCAGGCGAGGAAACGAATAACTGTTCGAGTTCGTTTTTGAACCCTCGCCGAGTCAGGGAAATGAGTTATGGATGTACGTATACAGATTAGAGTAATGAGGATAATAATAATGTGGATGAGAAAAAACTATTTTTCCGGTATTTTTTATTCCTTAATAAATTATGGCGGTGATTTCTAGATGATTATTTAGTTGCATTCGATCTTGACTCGTTTATTCAAGGCAAGGTTACACCGGGCCCGTTCTTCTCGTTTCGCGAGCTATCGACAAGGCTAACAGAAAGACATCCGTATAAATTCAAACGCCCAGTCAGTGTTGTCTTACGTTGTCGATGAGAGTGTTTCTTAAGCAATCGTTTACTGTGTCTTGTTCCTTGTTTATACCGAGAATAAAGTTTGGGTGTTTAAAGTGAAAATGTAAGTGTGTTAAACGTAAAAATTGTCCAAAGAAAAATAAACGGATTTATTTAAAAGGAATTCAACGAAACTAAAACTTTATCGCGCGAATCATATTATTAGAACTGAGTGCAGATGGCCTAATCAGAACTCGTTCCACTTTTTCCGTTGTAGAATTTCCTACTTTGTATCGATTCTTAAAGAACTTTCTCGTTAAGCAATGCATACAAAGATGCTTTCGCTTTATTAGGTAAACATGTGAGTTCCGAAATATGCCTTCTTAATTGCATACTAACAAATTGTTCCTTCGGCTTCAATTCATTGATGGATGGTAATGATTTATTGAGACATTGAACGAAAATCTCGAAATTATAGTTTTAAACGCCCGAGGGGTGAAAATTATCTCGTCAAATACAAACCGCTCTCTAATTATGTATAAGAATCTGTTATTCTACTTCAACTTTTAACTTAATAGACCTATAAACACATCTGAAAACCTTAACTACAAAGGTTAATTTATGCTTATTTATTTATACACATATTTCTTTTATTAAAAATGGCTATTAACTTCATAATAGGGTGAAGTATGACGAAAGTGGATTTGAAAATTAAATATCCTAACTTTGTTTTTATTGCAAAAGGTTTATACCACGATTCTTTTACTACATTTCGAGCAGCAATGGGCGTCCACTTCCGACTTTCCTCAAGAGACTAATCTGGATCCATCATTCTCTTAATTTGCTTATCTGTTCCATAAAAAAGGGCAAAGGAAAGTAGAAATGGCTTTACTTCAATAAATCGAACATTTCTTGCTTCGTTTGAAGCATTAACCACCATCTACTTCTGATGTTCCTGAAAAACCGATCCACTGGACTTATAACTTTTTTAAGTACGTTTCGTTAATAAAAATAGAAGGGATAAAAAGTGTTTATGAACTTAAACCAACGCCGGATTTATCATCCACTTTATGTGTTTCACTAGAAACTAATATGAGTCCCCAGCTTCTTTCAATTTTCTGCACTTCATTAAAATTCAAGAGAAACAGAAACTGGGTATAGTTTATTCCAGCAAACATAATCTTTCTTTGCTATTTAGATTACTAACCAGAGTCCACTTTTGGTGTTTCTCAAGAAGGTAAACTGGGCTCATTACTCTACTATTTTATTCTTGCATGATTAAAGTCTGAACTAACAAAGAGTTTATATCATAAAATGGCTTTTCTGTTGCAATTGGATCATTAACTACCACTAACACAACACATCGACTAGCATTTACCTCGGGCGTTCCATAACAAACTAATATAGGTTTACAAGGATCTGTTTTTTCTCTCATTCCACGTATATGATAAACTAAGAATGGTTCATACTATACATACCCCTTCACTACAATTTGTTTTTGCTTGTGTATCCCTCGGTGTACACTCTTACTATGCCCCCACCTTCACACCACGCACATCGTTAAAATACATTTGAAGGTAATAGTGGAAGAAATGCAAAAAGCTAATTTTTCTAAATTTAATAGAACAGTGAGTTCTCGCTTAACGTTGTCTTAGTTAGGGTTGTTTCAGTGTTACGTCGTCGGTAACATTTACCATTCTCCTTTATAAAGTTGTAGTTTTAACGTCGCCTACGTTACAACATAAAATTCGCTATGAAAAGACGCGTTTTGCTCAACATCGTTTCGGTGAACATCGTTAGTTTTAAGAACCTAACCTCAACGTTAGGCGAGGACTTGTGTGTATTTCTAAAATATAACGCGCCCTCTCCAAGGGGAATGCTCTCCACAGGCCGAGAATCATTGCTTTACTCACGTGATTAAAATGTAAATTGAAGAAGAAACAACAGAATTGACACAAATAAACAGAACCTTGTTCTATTGTTTTTGATGTTCCGCAAGGAGCTAATTTAAGCCCAGAAGTTTTGACAAAATATCCATTTGATTTTGCTGTAAAACTGGAAGACACGAAATAAGCTTTGTTTTTTTCTTGAGATTTCTTAGAAAACGAATGCAGGTGCTTTTATTCTTCCACTTCTAAGTCTTCATTTCATTAAAGTCTAGGACCGAAAGAAACTACAAACGATTTATTTACCGCATTTGGAGACTTCTACTAGCTTCCACTATTTAGTATTCTGCAAGGGACTACTCTTCTTTTCAGTTTATTATATCCGGGAAATAAACAAAGTGAAAAAGGTGTTCATGTTAGGAACCAAAAGAGTTTGAAACAATAACCAGCGTCTACTTCTGGTGTTTCTCAAGAAATTAGCTACGATCCACTACTCTTCTTGTTCTTTTTTTTTTTCTATTGAAGATATACAAAATGTGCCAATTTATACAGTTGCATCTTAGAATTTCCTAGAATATTCCCTAGATTCATACCAAGAGCGATTGCTACCACCTTCCGTAGCTACATATAATTTAAACGCATTCTATATCAAATTCTTCATAACCTATGCGTCAAATTTATTTATAAGATGATACTAGGTAGAAGTAAGTCAATGAGTGTTAAAGCAAAAAACAATATATTAAAAAACTGGTGAAATGAAGTTTTATTTTGGGAGCACTGACTTATTTATCGTAACAGATGTTTGAAGTTCTTCTCGGTAGTGTCGGTACATACAATGTACCGTCCGCATGACTCATCCTCGATCGAATATAAAGGAGGTGAACGAAATTAAACCAACACGTATGGGTCGAATTTTACTAACGTTTACATCGTCTGGTCTGCATAATATACACTTACATTGACTGCTTATTCTCAGCAGTTAACGATCGGGTCCGTCCGAAACATCAAAAATTTATTTCGAATTTCTTGTGATAGAAGAAGCTTTCTCCTACAAAGCTTGTTTGGTTCATCATAAATTTTCTTTTTTTTTTTTTAATTTGATGCATACATTGTAAGAAAGGCTATATATGTATGTACATATAAAACTGTTAAGAATGTACAAATGTATTCCGATAATTATTACCAGTCATTGGATATATATGCAGATACAGACGTATGTATATTTTGAATTCCATTTCAATTTAGTTTATTTACAACAAGGGTAATTGAAACGAAAATAATTTCGCGTTACCCCTATTGAATTCATGTATGTATGTACACTTACATTTAAAATTATTGCAAAAACCTTTTCGTGATATTTTCGAATACACGCGCGCCGCTGTATTTATTCATTATTTATATATTATTATTATTATTATTCCAGGCGGATATTAAAAAATATATATTACGAATGCAACATGGAAATATTTCTCGCGATGGAAATGATTGCATAAAATATCGTTATAGCGGAATATTCAAATATTCCACATGATTTCCCGCAAAATAAATTTTTTATATTAACAAACGTAAAGGACACGGTTTGCATACTGTAAAAAATGCGTTATGTATAGACATACATCGAAATAAAATAACGAGTTTGCATTTTGCGGATTAAACCACAGGACGCCCCTTTAAACGACGGAATCCGCAAAATTGATTTTCGATTTGTTTCAAAGGACCGGTATATTTAATTTTTATGCGCATAGATAGCGTTTGTTTTGTTCGCTTTCATTCGGCTTTTTTCAATGGGAATTTTAAAATTTAAAAACTACTGAATAGAATTTTGATACGGCTTAAGGGATAGGGGTTTTAGAATAGGAAATTCAGTTTTAACGCTTACTTTTTAATTTAGTTGACAACTTAATAGTGTTGGCGTGAGTGTGTATGCGTAATTATTGACAGCTGCCACAATTAATTTTGTACACTCTGTAGTGGTTACAGAGAAAGCAAAACGGATTTAGAAAATAATAGCAATCATAATATCTACTGATAACACAAACACTATCAGTAGTAATAATAGTAATAGCAGTAATAGTAGCGGCGGTAATACAATAACTGTTGATAATAGGAGGTATCAAATTTTCTCCGTTATCTAGTACGCTTACGGATTACATCTATATCCACTACATCTGTTGTTAATAGTATCATAGTATTGTCATTTCTACTATTTTGTTGTTATTATTATGCTAATTCAGGTATCCCTATCCGTTAAGAACGATTATCTGATTAAGGTGTCAAAATATGGCATCAAGAAAAATTCGCTAAGTCAAGTGTTATGACTTGGAAAACAATCGGTTGATTTAGGTGTAGGAGTATAGCGTAAGAAACGGTCAATAATTTAATTGTTTCAATCTATATATTCATCGGTTTATGGCGTTTATCAGTGTTGTGTGATCTGCAAACTTTTACTCCAGTATATTCTCTGTTGACATTGTCCTTCAGTTATGTTCCTTTCGCTCATCATCTTCCTAAAATTTTCTCCCAGAGATCGTCTGGAAAGAAGCTCTTTTTCTTCTTCCTGGAGAAGTCAATGTCCATACTTTCTTTGAAAAATCTTCCGTTTGTGATCATGTCCACATGCCCAAGCTAAATCAGCGGTCGCTTCTCCATTTCATCTAATCTTATGTATATCAAATAAATAAAATTACTTTTACTTACTTACCACACCTTCTGAAAATAATTTCAGATACGTATTTCGGCAACTAAGTTGCCATCCTCAGTGGAAAACTGGGGTAATTAAGTATCACCAGCGAGATCTGGCGAACTTCTAAAACGAACGCCACGAAATGAACACTATACAACTCTAGCACTAAGATAACACTGATGCTTAAGTGAAACGTGTCTGGAATTATTTCCGAAAGATGTAATAAGGATGTCCTTATAATTAGTCTGGAGAAACAGCGATAACAGCGTATAATTACGTAATAAGTTACTACAGCATCGCCGACTTTCCACTCTAGCCAGTACGTGCTGTATGCCAGTGGTTCTGTGTATATGCAGGCCATCGTAACTTATTTCGTAATTACCGCTGTTTGTCCAGACTACTTATAATACTTGTTTGTTAATATTGTCTGTTTGACATTTACAATTTCTCTGATTTTCGCATATCTTCTACTTCGTCCTTTTGAAATTCTGCAGGATCTTCTTAAGCATCCATTCCTACGGCTAGTATTTTATTTTCATTGGCCTTGGTCAGTCTCCAACTTTCAGCAGCGTAAAGTCGGTCTCCTTTCAAGGTGATGTCAAAAAGAAATATAGTAGTATAGTGGAATAGGTACTAGGGTTTTCAAGCATAAACGAATTAAACTAAAGCCGAAAGAAGTTGGTCTTCCGCAAATTCAATCCTCGTTTCCCTCGCCCCTATAGCCAATTAATATTCATAAGGTAAGCGTCGACCTCGTTTCGAATATTTACAAGACGTTTATTAAAAACTCATTACTTAATGAACGAAAAGGGACGCGTTTGCTTACGGGCCCGTAAAAACGAAGATAAGAAAAAACAGTAAGAGCTCGTAAATATGTTTTCGACCGTTCATCCGGCCTTAATTCTAATTATTTTCGATTTTTAGCCCGCTTATTAATCACGATGGTTAGGTTCTCGTCCATCTTTGCATAATAAATTTTAACGAGAAAAAGGAATTAAAAAACAAGAAGGAAGAAAAAAAAATGGGAATATAATTTCCGATGAAGTGAATAACAAGCAACCTAATTGCGAAGCGGTAGTTGTCGGTTGTTTTGCACTTAAGGGCAAGGGTAAATTGCAATGTGTAGCGGGAATTACGTAAATGTTTAATTATTCCTTTTAGAGATCCGTTTCGCAGCGCAAAATGTAAATGTCGGCAAGCGGACGCCGTTATGAGAAGTGCGGTTATTTATTTTTATGTAACGACAAGGTCGACAACTTGCCGCGGTGGATGTTAAAAATTAGCTTCGTTTGAACCTAGCTGTTCGGATTAAATTGCATTAAATTGAATAAATACAGAGAATGGTGAAACACCACAAGCACTAAAGGTGATGTAACTCGATTCGAGCGAAGAATTTGGTAAAACTTCCAAAGAGGAATCCATTGTCATAAATTCCGTTCCTCATAATACATATTAAGCAGAAACACACATATATCAATAGAAAATACACGTGCATGTACAGAAGAACAAGAAGAACTAGTTAGACAAGAATTTTATTAATATCTACAGAGGCAGTAATAGATGAGCAGGAAGCACAAAAGTAGTAATGGAGGTGCGGTGTAGGGCGGCAGAGCTGGCAAAACATCAAAAGCCTACGGATTTAAGGGACTTCACGTGAACTATTATAATTATATTGGCTCATGGACACTGTTACCCGTCATACTCTCAAAGACCGAAAACTAAATAAATAATAAAATCAACTAAATAAATGGGAGTACTAGTAAGTTAAGTACTTGTATAATTAATCTTTTAAAAATTCTCTTCCGCCTTATATATATATATATATACATATATATATATATATCAGAGAAAGCACTAGAAGAATGTAGGAAGATTAACAGATATTGCAATTGAAAGGGAAATGAAAATCGTAAATAACACAAGTCACAAGGAAGCGCATACACAAGGGAACAATGGTTAACATAAAACGAGTAAAGAAGGTATTTCGAAGACTAGATGTCGACTAGGACAACTTTTTAGTTAAGCCATATTACGAAGGGAGAAATTTATGGAACAAAAATGGAAATGACAATGTAAAGTACCAAAATATATTGTAGGTGAAAATGAAAAATGACAGGGATATACAAAGAAGAAGTATATACATATATACACAAAAATCTGGCGGGAATGGCTCAAGGAGAGCCATTCCCGCCAGAATAACACACAAGAACAATGGAAGAAAATGGGGACGGCGGTAGAGGGGGCGACAAAAAACACTAAGTAAGCGAAAACTATGAAGAAAGAAAGAATGCTTAGCTAAGAACAAATCAAATTGCAGTAGAGAATGTGAAATATGAAGGAAAGATATTAGGAAAGAAAATAGTTGAAGTAATTCAGGAGGATAAAGGTAACGATGCCTGAAACTGGAAAAAGAAAACCGAAAATTCTACTATTGCGCAAAAGGGGATTTACAGACCATAATAATTACCCTGTCGACAATTATGCTAAAGAAAAAGTTGAAGGGGAGAGCACAAAACATAATTGGAGATTTTCACTGTGGTTTTCAAAAGTCCAAATCAACTACAGATCAGATTTTTCCGGCCGAACAAATGCTGACAAATTGTTTAGTACGGATTAACTACTTGTACGTATATATTGGCTGTACAAAAAGTTTGGAGACACAAAGGTCAAGAGTTATGTAATTTTCAACGAGGAATTCAATGGTGATCTTAGATTTGACCATGAAATAGAATTTCAAGGTCACTTTAAGATCAATTTTTTCTTAATGGAAACCCCTATTTTTGACTTCGGAAATTATAAGAGCAGGATATTCACATAACCATTCATTTTATAGTTCAAACTTATCTTAAAGGGCACTGCAAGGTCAATTAAACATGAACCAGGTAGTTCGGGTATGGATATTCTGAGAAATCTCAGCAGGGAAGCCGTTTTGCGAAAAGAACAAACGTTTCTTATTTTAGTGCACATCTTGGTAATTCTAAATTTGATTAGTTTCAAGTTGGTTAAAGAAAACTAGTCTCTGGTTCATATTCAAATGATCTTACAGTGCCCTTTAAGGTAAGCTTGACTTATAAAATAAATACATATTTGAAAATTTCCCGTTCTTTTGATTTTCGAAGTAAAAAATAAGGATTACCATTAAGAAAAAATATATTGGCCTTGAGATGATCTTGAGATTCTATTTCATGGTCAAATCTCAGGTCATCGCTGAATTTGTCGTTGACCATGAGTCTTGACCTTAGTGTTTTTAATAGGTCATAGCGAAATATTTAGGTGTCGCCGTACTTCGGATACACCCGGTATATGTACATACGTTTCTCCTGAATTCTTAAACTGTATATGGTTTAGCTAATGGAGGAAACATAGGAAATGCACTCGGAAGCTATAACATGGAAGTAAATCGGACTAGTTAGGATTGCACTATTAGGAACGATAAACATAGGCAGAACATATGTATAAAGAAGTATGGCGTTTGGAGTATGGACGGAATTAAAACAAGATTACTTTATAATTTAAGGTTAGAATAAATCAAAAATAAGGGCATCGAGAGAGAGGGAGCATTATTGACCAAAATTCATGAATGCCTAGCATATGCGGGCGATGCAGAATAGTTCTAGGTAGCTAGTTCAAGCACGGAGTAAAACGGAACTACGAGTAGTAGCACAACTGTTAGAAGCAGCAAAAATAGGCTTTAGAATTAAGAAGGGAAAAGCGGATAAATGTAGTAGACAAGCAATACAGTACCCAAACTAAAGTCCTAGTCGTGCAAACAGAGTATATGAGTAAAGTAACATTTGGAATTGGTATCTAGTGGGCTGACTGATGCACTTCGCTTAGAGCATGTATCGTGCCTTTCCCCTACTATCGCCCTGTTGATGATGGCTCAACCTACAGCTTTATCTTTAGTTTGGACGCCTCGCAAACTTCAAGTGGATTCAGTGATGATAGATTCTTATTCTCAATTCTGTAATATCCCAGCTGTCAGGCCCTTAAGTGGTATAATTTATAGTCACTTTGCAAAATTTACAAGTGCTGCTATTCACCTATTGCATTCAGTTTAAAATCTTCCGACAGGACACCTACTAGCATTCGTAATTGATTTTTACTAAGAATAGTAAGGCTTCTAGATCCCTTTCCGTTATAATTTCCGAGAAGACATTTATCCTCCCTCAGTCGCTGAAGGCTTTCCCAATATTTTTCTGTAGTCCTCTCTTCCTTCCCTTGTTAGCATTTTAGGAAACTGACAATACTTACTTACTGACAATAGCCCAAAAAAGGGAGTCGACCATTACTAATGGTGATAGTGATCACTACCTGGCTAATTTATTCGCGGCCTCGTTGCCTTCTCGTCCGACATGACCTGGTATCTATTGCAAGGACACTTGGTTGCACTTATGCACAGCATTTGATTTCTAGTGTCTTTGCCAGACCTATCCGAATTGATGACCAGAGGATGGCTACTTAACCATCAGTAATAATGACAATTTTCGGGTTTACATGATTTCTTCTGCGATCTATATTCCTATACCGTGAAATTTCGCTTGGAATAAGCTGAGATAATGTCCCATTGACTAACAATAAGAGTATTTGGTATAAGGCTCATGTACTCGTGTCTCGAGTTGCAGTCTGCTGTTTCAGATCCTTCTGTGTACCACTTTAGCTGTGGTCTGAGGCTGCGTCCAGTGGAATCATCCTAACAATTCCTCTTTTCAGTCAATTATATAGATAAGTTATTCTCAAAGTTGTACTTCCGAATAATTTGTCCTATAGGCAGTGTTAGAAGGTTGGAACTAAACGGAACTGATGGTAGCTTCTACAAATTGAAATTTAGTCCTCCTTCGATATCAACTATTCCAATAAGGATAAGTCTTGCAGTTCGCTCAATTACCGCATACAGCAAAGTGGTTCTAGGATGCCCTCCATTGTCAGAGTTGAACAGATCTTCTCTTTCTCTTTCTCAGTCATGCATGCGGATTTTTGCACATTTGCAGGAGCTATTTCTCATTGTACTTAAGCTGGTAGTGCTGACCCCAGTTAATAGCATTTAAACCCACGTGTAGTTGCTACGTATCTATTTGCAGATAACTGATCCCCAATTGTCCAGAGAGTGAATATCCATGGTTAAGGAAGAATGTTATGAATCATACAATTTCTCGCTGTACTTAAGTTGATAATACTGACCCAAGTTAATACCATTTAATTATACGTGTAGTTGTCACGTATCTGTTTGTAGATAACTGATCCCTAACTGTCCAGGGGTGAATATCCGTGGTTAAGATAGAATGTTTTGAATCATATAATTAACGTTGAAATATTATAGAACTAAGATCGATGTAATATTGATGTATCGTGGACTTAACGGATCACGTTGACCTGATTGCCTCTCTTATCGTGTTGGTCAGTTTTACATGACGCAGCTTTAACGATAACGTAGAACGATAATATAATGTATGTAATGTAACCAGATGTAACACAAATTTGACATTGATGTATCGTCGGCTTAACGTTGATCTAAAATTATTTTAACCTTGAGTTGGTTGTCTTTTTACTAGCTTTGTCAGTTCCACATAGACTTGATACATCATCTGCACCAAATTCATCGAGTACAATTTGTCACATAAAAGGATATCGACATAACTTTTACGTCGACGTAATCCTAACCATCGCGTAATCTATACAAATTTAGCGGTAACCATTTGCCAGTTTGAATATGCTTTTTTAAAAGGAATAGAAGAGTCCGGATTACAAATCCGCCTACACCTACTCGAATAAAATCGCAATATCCGCTATTTCATATCACCTTCTCGCCTGTTTCTTTTTTGCCTCTTTTCTTTCGGTTTTCCGTGGCGCGTCAACACCCGCAGGTAATATCACGAGCGCGTTTAGGTATTATGTACCGCCCACGTTTCTCGTCTCTTCTTTCATCCCGAAGCGGCGCCTCCCCAACCTTTCGACAAGGGGGATGGTAGAGTCTTATACAAATATATTCGCGAGATGATGAACTCGTACAGGATGATTTATGGCATTTGCGGACCAGACTACGAACGCGGTGAAGGAAGCGGGTAGCTTCACACCTATTTTCCTTAAAGTACATCATTAATTACGCCAAACGATGCCACTGTCGTTCGTTTGCGGTGGTGCCAACTACAGATGAAGAAAAAAGACGGGTATATTTATTCGCCGATATGGACGACGTATTGTTTCAGGTCGAAATGTTCAGAACGCTGTGGTAACGGAATAATATTGATTTTAAATAATAGGGATATTAACGAGAATTGGGGCGCTAAATTATGAATAGGAAAACTATTTTTGTAAGTAGTAATTGGATTTTAATCAAAGCCAAGCAAATTACGCTAATCTTGTGCCATTTTGAGGTTGTTCATTAAGCCGTTTTATTATTTTCTTTTAAACGATTTTTCCTCTTTTTAGCAAAATGCAACCGATTTCGAGGTTTTCCACAGCTCTCCTCGCTATCTTCTTAATCATCCTGACGCTGATCGCTAGCGAAGTTAGCGCACAGTTCCCGAACAACCACTTCGACTTCTTCGCCCAACAGAATCTAATAACGAGCAACCTCAATGCGGATTCGAGAGGATCGCCCCATCCCGCGGTAGTTGAGAACGCGCTCGCCGAGGCGCAATTGCCCCCGGAGCTATTGAATCCGTTCTACAAGAACCCGGCCATCGTCGCCGGACTAGCTAAGGAGTCCTGGTTTGGACACAAGGAGTTCCCCGTCCATAACAGGGAAGCCGATAAGATTCCTAGATCGGAGATCCTCAAGATCGTCAAGAGGTTAGAAGAGCATCGTCGCAAATGAAGGTGCGAATTCTGCGAAACGCGGTGTAAATAAATAGGGGACGGAATGCGAGAATGGAGAAATCGTTGAGTTATTTGTTTGCGATTGAAGAATGATGTACAATAGTGGAACGTTTCAAACGACTTCTTCTGTATATAATAGTGTACGTGTCAGTTTGCATTTCCGTCATGAGTACATCACGATCACGTCAGAATTTCGTCATAGTTTTATTTGATTCTTTTTGTTCTAGTATTAAGCCGATTTGTAAGAATTGCGTCAAGATTCGATCACCGATAACGTCACCGTCAGCTTTGCGTCCTTCAAACCTTCACAGTCAAGCCACAACCATATACTAACGTTAATCAATTGCGTTATTGTGATCGAATCTATGCAAGCATATAAAAACTTTAACATGAATTACCTACAATAAAGTGCCAAGGAGGTTTTGATTATTTTAATTTGACAGTAGCATGATAACGGAGGGTGAGTAATGAGCTCAAACTTTGGGTACAATATCTCCATGCTCTGAGGAGGATTCTTTTGGGGTGGAAAAACAAAAATTTTTAGTTTAGTACATTTTCGCCTTTTGCTTTATGAAAGGACATACTCGCGTTATCCTAATTGTGCTCCTCAGCCATGTTTCCTATTTCTAGACCTTCACTCCTTAGATGTTCACAACTCATTTCATAATTTCGCTTGTTTTTATTTCATTTTTGTTTGTTTTTGTTGCACAAAAGAAATGGACCGACTGGAATGTAACTGGTGGAAGAAAATTACAAGAAATTTTCTCTGAAATCCGATTCGTGCTAAATTATGATTCCTATTACAATACAAATTCAAATTGTTATAAAATACAAATCTCTCATAATTGCTTCACTTCATTTATCTGTTTACAGTTACAAAATAGGCATCTAAACACGCGTATTTAACCGATTTTTGACATACAATCGCTTCATGTTCGTCATAACATCAATCAAAAATTTCGATAAACATTTTTTTGGAAAGTTTATTCTTATTTTGTGCATGTATTCCTTATAATCATAGAAAGTGTGAGCTATGTTTTGAAGACGTTGACTTCATTATTAGTGAAACACGTGTCTAATTTTATCAACAATTGTGTGGAAACGAGTTTGGCCATACGGCTTAGTATCCAAGTAAATATTCTATGTTAGATTTGCGCCAGATATAGCTAAGTGGTTAAGAAGCATTATTCGAAGTCGTTCTTGATTAATCGAAGCCCCACTCATAGACCTAGCCAGGTACCGTAGTACCCTCCACTTCGCACCAGGGTTTGCAGCTCAGGTAGATGAATCAGGAATATCGAAGTGGTCTACAAAGTTCGGTCATCGATACAATGGTAGCCGAAGCCCAATAGGGCGGCCACTACTACACCACCGGGAGTTTTGGTCTACTAATAATCCGTGCAATCATTGCGCAGTGGGTGCTGCTATTAAATTTTTGTGGAGTTGTGTTGATTAAGATTGAGTTCGTTAATACTGTCGATGTCTGTGTTCTACATCTAAACCACAACTATTTTAGATCGGAGACCTCTAGTAACTTTTTTCACCAGATTATTTGGATGATTTTCACTCTCTGTTAGAGCTGAAGAGCTTTCAGTTGGATGTGAAGACCTTTTAGTTGGTTTTAACGTAGGTCAAAGTCATTCGGAAGGGTATTGGGTCAGTTAATTCTCTGGAGAAGAAATTTAAATCTGAATCTATTGGTTCTTTGAGACATTCAGTCTTTTCGTCAGCAGCAAAAGTTACCTTTTTGTCTCGACCTGAATTGCGGTTACACTAATATTGGGATCTTATGCCGTGCTATATTACATTAAGTAACATTTGGAATGAGGTGTTGCTTGATTTGGCCGAGTTTGAGGCTAATGTGGAATTCGGAAGGGTTGAGCAGAGAGCGCTCCGACAAAGAGCAATTATCTCCTCTTTCTTATGGGAAGACTAAACGTCTAAAGCAACGTTTAGATACAGACTTGAATTTCTTGTCTTAAGGACCAAATGAGAGTAATTGGCCTGTATTTCTTCGGATCGTATCTTTTTCTGAATGTGCTCATTTAGCTTCGATGGGCACCAAATTTACCTTGCGAAAAAAGAGTCATTCATAAATTTAGCTAAAATCACGAGTTCTTAGATTCATATGAGTTATTGGAAACGATCCTGGTGAAGTTAAAAAAGCTCGATATCGTATTAAATAATTGCGTTAACAATATTTTACTGTGACATAATTACAAATAATCGACCTTTGCTTGAAAGGACTCAAGCTTGTATCTCAACTCAGGTGGTTTACGATAATGCTGGTTTTTCAGGAGACTCATGACTGCGAACAGACGAATTGGATCAATATCGAAAATATTTAATAAACAAATTGCGAGAAACTGGAGTAAAATTCTGAATTTTGTTTTGGCAAAGAGCCATCTTTTTCTCATTATTTTAGAAAATTATATTTGCAAATTACACATGATACATTTGTTTTCATACCATCATCCAGCAATTGTTTGGTGTGCACAACTGATGTGCGCATGTACATAGATTAAACTTTATTAATCTTAAATCATGCGAACCTGACAGATAAGTATTACTCATATACACCACCGTTCTGGCAGATCTAAATTAATACATATTACAGCCGCTCGTGTAATATTCTATTGCTGATGGTACCTGCTACGTTTTAACATATCTGACACATTATAATTCGGGTTTCAAGTTTAATCTAACCTCCATCTAATTCGCTCCGGTCTCAGTCGGATATTAGCGTCTGAGTAACAAGTTTTGTTGTCTCTAGTCCTCGAAGTTCTACGTATGTATGTACTACATTGTACTTCCCCAAAACTTTATCTTTGTGTATCTTGCTTTGTATATGCAAAATAACTGTACCTATCGGAAATTTTTAATAATATCCATATCCGTTTAAATTCATCAATTTCAGCTTTTATTTATTACTTTTTGTAATAAGAGTTGGGAATTTTAGAGGGAAATATTTATGAAATAATGTCAGCATTGATCAAATTGTGTACAAAATTGCACGTAATAAAATAGAATATTTAATTACCAATATGATCGGGGCGTCGATATTAACTCTTTTCAATATTTATAGTACAATAGGTAATAATTTTAATCCCATACGTTGGTTTCGATATTACAATATTTCCAAATAATCTATATCGTTGTTTACGTTATTGAGGTTCAATCAAATCGGGCTAAAAGTTTCGGTTTTATATAAATTATACCCTTAATATTTTATTCTCAAAAGGTTTGTACGTATGAAAACTAATCGGAATGTAGGTACTTTAAGTTCAAATTGGCGCACGCTCTTTTTACTAAAGGTCTTGGGGTCCCCATTTTCAACTTTTCTGCTTTCTCGAGCCTCTTACTACTTTCAAGCTTATTGTCGACGGGGCGAAATTTCCGCTAAAACAGGATTTTTATTTCAAACGATTGGCGATGCGTTTGGATAGATGCCATTCGAAGATGTGTGCGTAAATGGTCGGAAATTAGTTGGTGCAAACAAATGCTCCAATATATAGGAAACGGAGACACTAGAGGTCTGAAAAACTACACAAATGGTTTTAAAATATGAAATTGGTGAACAGATTTTTTTATCAGAAAACTAAAGCAGAGGATAATCGAAGAGGCTTAATTATAGTGTCGACAGATTGCAAAGTGAGATATGATTCAGTGCACATATAATTGTTGAGGAAACGATTGAAAAAGCTCGAGCTAAGAAGAGGACTTAGGCAGAGACCCATCGGACCCATGTTCTAAGTATTCCATCACTCATAGCTATATCACCGTATATCTTACATATTTGTCTATGGATCTATTGGTTACATATTGCTTGCATTCAAAAAGCGAATTACAGAACAAATTTCATTACTCGTAGGGCCTTCTATGGTCTTCAAAATCATTAGCGCACAACCACAAGTATCAGAGTTTGATCATAATGACTGTAGGTACTCGTAAGTCAATGAGGTCGCGAGTAGCGCTATTTTTCGGACGCGGAAATTATAATTAATATAAGCGTTCAAAGGAACACTGGGACAACGAGAAGAATTAAGCCGAAAAGGCGAAGGGGGAGAAACAATAGAGGGAGGCGACTGTAACAAGAGCAGCACGAAGGAAAGGAGACTTGTGAGTATTTAACGGAAGGTTGTAGATTTACAAGTACATCGACAACCCGTAAAACTCCTCATTTGTTTATTTAAAAAAAAATTAGTGTACATTACAAAATAATCTCCTATTAGTTAATTTGATGGTATATTTGACATGAGGGGATATCCACTCAACAATGTTATTCCGCTGAAGATTCTATTTCTTCATATCATTTGGCGATACTGTTTTTAGACGTTTAGGATTGCGCTTGTTACACAGGTTCGAAGCTAGTTCGTTGGGATGACTCTATAATCGTAGGAAATATTTATTAATTCTTTCTTGGCGTTCTTCTTCTATTATTGTTAAACTGAGATCTGTGTGTTTCAAGATATACTATTAAGAACTTTATGTTTCTTAACATTAAGATATGTACACTTAATGTCTCAACATTAAGTGTATGTATTGTGTTATATGTGTCAAACTTAAAATATGTATTAATTTAATATTTCTTAGTCAGCATGCAACTATACTTTTAGCGGCTCCAATGAGTCGAGATCCGGATTGTAATCCTAGGCGCCCGGTGCATTCATTATGCCCTAATATCGTCAGACGTTATGGTTAAAAGCAGACTTGGTCCTTTCAAAGTATTGATATTATTATCAATGCTTTCCAATAAATAGACAATGCGCTGCGTTTAACATTTACGTTTATCCGTTTGTCTGAAAAATATTTACGTTTTCAGTTTCGTCATTTAAAGGGAAATGTATTCCTTTTAGTTTAGAACTGTTTACGCCAAGCATTTACCGGGAATTTTGATGAGTCTTCAAGTCGCCGGAGAGTAAGGTGATAGCAATTTTTGAATATAAAAGCGCCTAAGATTAAGGGTAAAATCAGTATTAGAGTTCAGTTCGTTTAAAACCGTGTTTTTACTTCGCGTATTTCTCGCGTAAACCTAGTGTATATGGCTTTACAACCCATGCACAGTGGCGGAACAATCCACGGCGGCGTTCTTTAATAAACCGTTTAAAGGACAGGCTTCAGCGAAGGATTCTTCAAATCAGGAGGATCCCAAACATATACCATGGAGCATTGGTGATCATTCTCAATATCTTGGATTGGAAATATTGAGTACTATTTAAATTGGGCTTTGCTGGATCACCCCATAGCTCTAAGATATAGGTCCAGACCGGCTTGATAATTGCAGTATTTTATTTTCTGATGATTTATCACAGATCCTTTGTAATATACATGCATAACTCTAACCTATAGTCAGGCCCGAATTCCTAGGGCTATGGGTCTTTAGGAGAACATTGCCCACTTCTGCAAACTCAACGATAGTCTCTCCAAGTTATTTTATCATTGCGCGAAGCGCGCTTGTACCTTTGCATAGCATATGGTACGAAGTTTATGTTGCAGCATTGAAACGCCTTCGATTATCGTTTGTTGTTTGTTCTATGATCTTCGGTTGGTATCTTAACTGACTGCTCTAAGTGATCAGTCAAAACTCTCGCAACTAGTTCTAGAGCTTCTTTTAGTATTTCAAGGAATTTCTGGTCTTTTTCAGTAGAAAAGGTAATAAGATCTTTTGCTTGCCTCAATCTTGAAATATTCCTCCAATAGGAGGTCTTAGCTCCATCTACTGTCGTCATTAAATGGTTTTGGTGCGAAACACGGTGCCACAGACCGTTCTGGAATACGGCCGTCGGCAATGTCGTTGTCTTTAGTCGTATTATATTCTGACACCTACATTAAGAATACCGCGTTGTTTGCTGCTGCCCGTGGGATTACTTACAGCTGCAGACACCTACAGATTGTAATGGTTACGTAGAGACTAAAAACAGAAATTGGATGAATGAGGAGCAACCGAAGATAATAGTATATGGTTTATGAATGACACTGATAAAACTTAAAAAGGATTTTTGAGGGCAAGAAGAAGATGAGAAGGGAAGGAAGAATATCACCCAGTGGTTAGATGTGGATATATTATAAAATATAATCTAACAAAGAGGAAACAGTAGGTAATTAAATCTTACTTACTCGAGCTCCCCATTATCTCTGGAAGACTTACCTAGGATTTCCAGAAATATATACTACGGATATGTAGTGCTTTCCTTCCGTTAAAAAGGTGAAAGGTATAATGATTGTGGCCCTAGGTATTGTACCGATTTGCTTCGTTTCGTAGCAAACAAAAATTTTCAAACATTTACATTTTGGTCGTTATAAATAATGATGCTAGAGAAAGTATTTTAAGCAAATTTATTCCAAATCGTATCCAATACCAATTACGCAGGACATTCGATCCCATACAAACGAAAACCAATAATTTTTTTCACGAACGTAAGAAACAACTTCGTCTGCAGTTCATTAAGATCGCCATTAGTCGCAACTATTTTTGTTATAGAACAACTGGAAAGAGTCTCAGTATTGTTACCGATCCTCCGCCTGCTTCTTCTCCCTCTTTCTTCCATTTTTCCTTTTAGATTCTCGTAAATCGAGCCGGTACTGTAACACGTCGGCGAAAGGACAAACAATCATTAAGCAATATCGAGGGTTTGTTCGTCCGTTCGTAGATACGCCAATAAATAACGGTTCCGGTTCCGCGTCGCCTATTTGTCACTGGTGCACAGAAACAAAAGCGTAAATAGACATAGATTATTCCGGGCGTTGCGCTACGCAAATATGAGCCGGCATTCGCTTTTGTGTGCGGTAAAATACGACGCGTCTACGTTTGAAACGATGAGGAAAACGCGAAATCGTATATGCATATTGCGATATCGATTCTTTTCCCGGTTAAGTCCGTGGAGAGATAGATAAAAAGTTTTCTTGAAATTGTATGTGTCTTAACTCGCTATGGAAATTGGGGAAAATGTTGCGAGGTATATCTCGAAGAAGGAAATCAGTTATACGTAGTCTGTTGCATCCATTTCACAAAATCGAGAAGAAAGCAAGAATTTTTTTACAGTAGGCTGAGACTTTTAAGATGGATTAACATTGATAATTGGAAATAGAAGCCGTTTAGTAACATGGCCTCATTACTAACCAAAAACGTGTCATGGTATTAACCAGTAATTATGTGGCGATGAATTTACCGATGCCACTTGGTGTTAATAATGCTATATCAGAGTCCTTGCATAAATTTTAAGTAACATTATTTAGTAAAAGTTTTATAGTTGTTTTTGTTTCTCTTTAATATACCAACCGAATGTTATAATTCCATTACAATTTTGCTTAGAACGGAACCCAAAAAAGAAAGGAAGACATCGGATACATCCCCGTTTCTGTTCTCCTTTTGTGACAGCGACATCAATCACTCCGTCGTTGTGTCGCCATTACGTACGAGCAAATTCCTTTTCGTGCGTTAGATGGAAATTTTACACCTCGCCAACTCTGGAAATAACGAGCGTTCCGTCTACCTTAGCGTACGCATTTCAATAACAACGAGAGATTGATTGATACCGAGAACTTGAGCGAAGAGAAACTGGCGACAAACAGCGATTTACCCTGAAATTTTCATGGTGTGACACCTAAAACTTTCCTACGAAGTGCTGCTTCCTCAATTGCTATTTTCGCAATGTTCATTGAAAAAGAAAGCGTTGGGAAATACAAGGTGTTAACCGACATGCAAGGCATACGATGGGAGTATATAACATACGTCCTTTTATTACATTGCAATTAAACATTACAAAAAGTAGTTCTTACCCCTGCCATACCGATTTGGATACTTTCACATACATATTTCGACAAGTTAGTTCTCATTCCTCGTAGAGATTATACGAAGAAAAGAAAGAATCACTCGTTCACTTTGGTTAACGTAATCACCATCTTATTGTTGGCAGTGAAACACGGTCTATTAAAAGCTGTGTTAATCAAACTTCAGGAAGGATTCTTTCATTTATTATCTGAGAGTGATAAATAAAGCTTAGATTATTTGCACGGAAAAATCAGTAAAATATGAACATATATATGCACATATTTTGAAAAAATATGCGCATATTATTTATTAACAAATATGCACCATATATGCAAAATATATCCATCAGTATGTCAAATTTTCGAGAACAAACATAAAAACAAACGTAGCTATTCTACGAAGAATAAATTTGTTTTACGTCTTTACAATAGGTTCATTACATAATATATTTATATATATATATATACATATATATATATATATAGTTACAATATTTTTAACAACACCCAGGTGGTATTTACAAAAATATTAAAATTTTACTTCCATACAATTTACGTATAAAACTAGCCTAGCAATATATACCTACAATTTTTTCATTACCTAGTTATTATTATTAAAAAAATTGATTATCAGATGTTTTTCTAAATTTTCTATCTTAAACGATTCTCGTATGTCATCTAAGTAAGTAAGTGTAGAATATAGAGAAAGATCGTTCAACATCGACGGAGGCAATGGGGACATTTTTTAAGTTGGCTAAAATATATGCGTCTAATTCAATATCATCTACAAATTCCCCATTTCAAATATTAGAAACTTTTTAATGAATTTTGAATCCTTAATTTTTTTCTAACACTAAGTTTAGCTTTTTAAAAATTATTTTACCTGTCTCTGTCACATCTTTATAGTACTTGCTTATTGAAATGACAGATTTAGTCAAAAGCAATTTCCTTGATTCTAATTTCAAAATTGTTTCTGCTACTACAGAAAAATTGCTTTCAATAAATGCTAATTGACTTGGTATTACATTATTTTTGAAACATTTTCTTCCTTCTCTTATAGCATTTCAATGATCAGATCCTTTTATTTTTTCCTAATTTTGTGAATAAAAATGGAAGCATTTAACCTTGTTCCCGTAATCTCGTAATAACTAGTTGTGGAGGTAACGGTAAATTCGGAGATGATTCTTTGTAGAACTGATTTCGTAATGGTGATTTTTGAAAAAATTTCTTGATATTACTTATTAATTCATTTACAAGAGGAAATTGGTATCTAATTTCTTCCGCAATTCTATTAATATCATGAGCCAAATAAGTGGTATGAATTAGATTAGGAAAGAATATTTTGAGATTCACTGAGGCTTTACACATGTAAGAGGCAACATTATATAACATTAAAATTATTTTCTCCTGTGGTATTGGATTAGAAAGGAAAAAAATTGTTAATCCAATATGAATAAATCGAGTCATTGTACAATTATTGGTTTTCTCTAATTGTTCACAACTTATTAAATATCATTTTCTATCGTTTTCGACATTCAAACAACCAATTAACAAATTGACAATATATCGACCACAAGAATCTGTAGTTTCATCCATTTCAAAATAAATTAGTCCGTTACCTATCAATGTGCGGATCACAGCACATATTTCGGTGTATATTTGGTTGACGTATTCCTTCCTTAAAGTACTTTCATCGGGAACTTGTTTTTGGAAGAATTTTTCAAGGAAACTTTTTAACTTCGGGTTTCCTAAGTTTGCTAGTGGAATATTCGCGGTTAAAAATGTCTTGCACGACTCCATAGAAAACTTTTGCAGGGCCGTCTTTTTCTGACTTCTTAAATGATTCAAAAAGGCGACCTTGAGAACCATTGCCAGAGTTGAGTTTTTCACTTTGTCCTGGTGTAATGCAATACCCACGTGCTGCGTTATTAAAAATTTCTTCTCACACGACACCTTAAAGAATGAAACGACATTTAAATACAACTATTGTTAGAAACAAAATATTAGATCAAACTATAGGTAAATGAACTTACGTTATTTTCTCCGCATGCTCTACAAAATACTTTATTTTGTAAACTCTGGTCGAACACTAATTCCGGGCAATTTTTATCCAAGACTACACTAAACTTTCAACTTTCAGGATATTGGTATACGTAGTATACGAATGTAATGGGCACAACGAATGCAAGATATCAAATGAGTGAGTTTTACCTTAGGCAAACTATTTTAAAAGTTTGAAAATTACAATTTTTCCAGAATAATTGAGATAAAACTTTTACTACCTAACTACCTTTGTTAGTAGCAAGGCGATGGTCTGGTAAGAATAGATAACGATTAGATAAATACTTGTTTCGGTTCCAAGTTTGGGTTCTAGCTGGACGGCTTACCCGGCATCCAGTTTAGTCGGCGTCTGATTTGGAATTCCAGGTAGTTTTTGCTCAAATTTCAATCTTCAATAAATTTTAATATTAATAAAATTTTATATTGAAGAAAAACTGCGATTAAAGATAAATATCGACAAAAATGCAGCATTCGATAAAAAATGCGTTAAATTGCAAAAATGTGCATTTCTTACTTAACCTATTTCAATTTGAAAACATTAGATTTCTCCAGAAAACTCGAAGGTTTGTTGATATACCTTTTACTATAGAATGTGCGTTTTGCGTATAATCCGAGCTCTGGTGGTAAATTAATTCTCGAGACGTACTCTTCGAAGTTACTCAAAGATGGTTAGAATAAGAGCTGCTCTGTTTGAGTTTATTACCTTGGACTTACTTTTACCTCAACATGATTTCGTTATTTATATCTGTACGTATTCTCTTCAGATCCCTTTTGCTTACGGACGCTTAATAGCGTTTTCACCTGACTTCGAATACGTGGATGTAATCTCCCTTTCTTACAGTACACAATTTCGCGTTCCTGCCTCTGGTATCTATCAGATATTCTCCAAAATCCGAGACAATATTCTCCCATCTCCCCGGCTTATCCTTTTCGCGTAAGACGACATCGACAGTAAAGGAAAGTCGATCGAGGTCGGGAGATAGATTTCGCCCCTTCCGTCTCGAAAAGATATATTGAGAGTCGCGGAACGTAGGATTTATATAACCGATATAAACTACGACCGAAGGTGGCTCCGAAATCACGGCACCTACATAATAGAAGAAGATTACGCTCACGTGTGGCCTTCCGCGTGACAAATAGGGTTTTCGTGGCCCGTGGTAGTGACGGCATCGGGACATCGAGAGTGACATAAAATCTATATACGTAGAAAGAGCGCATACGTAGATTGCGTAGGTAGAGATATCGCATGGGAGGTGTTGCTTGTGATTAAAAAATGTAGAAAATCTTGTGATTCAAAATGTAGATACGTACGATTTGTGGGTAGCAGCTATTGCACAAACTTCTTATTACAACAGAAATGTAATAAACGTATTATATGATACGTTTTATAGGCGAAATATATTATTTCTGCGTGAATCGGTTTAGGGTGCATTAGATCCTGTTTCCTGCGCTTAAAAATCTTGTCAAATCTTTAAGGAACATAATGAAATAAAATTTTGAAATTTGTAGGTTCTGAATTACTGCATTGCATTTATTATCTTTACATAGTATGGGTCTTTATGAGTTAACAAATTAAATACCTATAAATACTGCAGTCTGCAAGAGATCTAAAGCGGTTGATATCGTTATGAATAGTACGACCAAAACCATATTTGAACAGACTTTGTTCTTTATTCATCCGAACAACAATTGAATTGATGAAATATTTGAAATTAGAACTTTTCTTTCACGGCAGTATCATTCATTTCAGTTCTGCGTTTGTACAACATAAACAAGCAAACTATAGGGTGAAGTGGATCGAAATACGAATACTCATTGGAAAGTGAACAGGCATAACGTAGTAGCGTTAGAAGCAATAACGGAATATAAAACGAACAAAGCTTATTTGTAAATGGTGTACAAACTCGTTGACTCTTCAAATCTTCACAAATTAGCTTCTGGATTACAAAAAGAAGATCGTCCGAGTGGTATCAATGAGGCGAATAAATAGCATCAACTTAACAGATAATGGAAGAAATTAATTAATTGATGCGGGAATTACTTGTTGTTTTAAGTTTCAAAATATGTAATGATAGTGCCACTACAATATTGTTTGTTGTGAAGTGTGTACAGTGTGGCGAAACAATATTGTATTGGTACTATCACTAAATATTTTGAAACTTAAAAGTCTTTTTGATTTATCATAAATTTCGTTATGGAAGAAATTATAGCGCAACTATGTTGTGCACAACCGTTTATAAGTATCTGAACAGAGGAAGAATACGGGCGCATATACTTATGTACCTTTCATGCAAACCAAGTTCTACGCGAAAGGGATACGTATATGTGCAGAACTCATTTTATCGGCTTATTTTCCACGATGCTCATACCATGTAGTCACTAAATATGGCCAGCAATCTGTGCCGCTCAAGGGTTTGACACCTGAGTTATTACCACAAGAATATTCTATATTTCGTATTATGTATTTTACGTTGAATTTAATGATTCAAGTATTGTTAAGATAATATACAATAGTGGCCCCGTACCCGCTGACTCCGCATCGGCGGTTTGATAGCGCTCGAAACTATCAAACGCCCGTTCACGTACGATTTAAACATCTTGGAACTTGCTCAAACTCTCATGCCTTCGTTAATTTTATTTAGTTCAATTAGAATTACCGGAAAAGATAAACCTTGTCTGTTATCATATTTAATAAATTCGTTTAAATACAAGCAAGTAAATTGTAAAATATTGTAAAATGGTTTCTAAATCGAAAAGAAAACGTGAAGTGCTCAATATGAGTGAAAAATAAAAAACTGTTGATATCATTGAAATAGAAAAAGTATATTGCAGCCGTATCCAAAATCTATAATAAAAACCAATCTTCTATACGTGAAGTGTTGAAAAGGAAAGAAAATATCGAGCTAGTTATTGATTCCATATGAAGACATGCAACTTCAAAATGAAATAAAAGAGGGAAGAAAGCAATCCACAGCAAGTAAGCATCGACTCATCATATAGCTGCCGCCTTGTTCCCAGGAAAATTTAAACAAATTATTGTTGAAGAAGATTATCATTCTAAGCAAGTTTTTAATTGTGATGGAACCGGTCTTATGTGGAAAAGAATATTTCTTTCTAGATTTTGATAGTTGATCTAGTTAAGATGTGAGTTTGTTGCATGCAGTTTTAAAGGATGCGTTAGGCTACCATAAATTTTGTACTAGATGGGTACCAAAATTTTTGTCGGAAGATCACGTAAAATACAGCGCACAGCGGCATCATTGACATTTCTAAAGGCCTACAAAAAGATGGTGACTCACTTCTTGATCGTCTCGTAACCGAAGGCCAGATTTGGGTAAAGTATGTCAACAATGAGACAAAAATATAGTCTATGGAGTGGGGACACACTAATTCCCCCAGGAAACCAAGTAAACGTTTGCAGACATTGTCGGCAGGAAAACTCATGGTAACCGTTGTTGTCAGAGGTTTTGTCTTTTCACGACAATGCACACCCGCACTAGGCCAATCAAACTCTGGAGCTCTTAAATGGCTTTGGTTGGGAAGCGCCCCATCCTCCTCCATATAGTCCAGATTTGGCGCCAAGCGAACGAGTGGTTGAGGTCTCAGGCGGCAGACAATGGTATCAACAAACTGGTGCATCGCTGCGATAAGTACCTCAATTTGAACGAGGATTGCGTTGAAGAGTTAAGAGTTGAATCATATGAATATAATAAAAAGTGTTTTCTGCCACTTTAATTTGCTTTTATTCCAAAACGTAAGTTAATTTCTGGATAACTCTCGTATATCTCCAACATCACTATTTTCAAACTAAAAAAGTGATAGATCGAGTTTTCGAAGCCTTGCTCGCCATAACTACAATTCCTTCAGTATGCCACAATTTAAAGGCATTCCGTTACTCCAAAATAATTCCGATCAGTATCGAACTCAACAAACTCAGGCACCGGCATCGAAAAGACGTATTCCAGTCACGTTCTGTTCTCGTCCAGACTGACTCCTAAACACCAATTTATTAACGGCAATGACGTCACCGGATGAGGAATTCGGTAAAAAGCGATATGCGGAAATTAATTTTTGTCGAGAATTCTCCGAAATACGAAAACGCGGACGACGGATGGTACGACGTGCCGATAAAAGGGTTCGGCATTCCTTTTCATTTTGGCTCGTTTTTCGGGAAAAAGGAGCGCACTCCCGCGCCGGCCTCGATAATTAACTATGTAAATTCGCCAAACAAAACATTCCGGTGCGGCCGGGTCGCGGCCCTCTTTCCGCATAATAACGCCCTCAAGTAGACCTAATAAATTCGCTCACTCCCTCGAAAACGACTCGAGCTACAACGGGAGACTCGTAATTTAATATACAAGAGTATTTTATCTCTCCGACTGTTACTCCTTATCTTCTTTGCTTCGCGACGGAACGGAAGGGATAAGCGTTCGCCCGGTCCTCTTGGATAATTAATTTAATAATGAGAGGGCAAGCAGCATGGCGACTTTTGCCCCACGGAAATCGCGACAAATTAGAGAGTTAATCCCGGCTTCCGCCGAACACGGTCCTTTCTTGGAGTTTCCCGGTTCGTTATTTCTCCGTCTGTTCATCGCAACCAGGGTCTTGCGATAACATTGATTTATTTCAAATTCGAATCTTGGAACAATAACTCAAATTGGTTACGACCGATCGGATGTGATATCCCAAAAAGCCGCCATGTGATCCCCAAAATGATTTTTCGAAAGGAAAGACCTTGATCAAACAAAAACGTATGTGATCCCTATAAAACCTTATTGTTAGAAGTCGGATAGAACCGGGAAGATCAACGGACTCGGCGTTGGGCGATTTGAATAGGCTACTGTTGAAGTCGATTGAAAAAGAAGGTAGCCACTTTCTCAGAATTAGAAGGAATACTCAATCATGCTACTACAAACTCAATTGTGGGGGCAGAAATTGTCCAACGAAGGCTTTTATTGCCTCTGATATGCAGATGACTTAGCGATCGTTGTGCGAGGACGATTCACAAGTGTCATCTCAGAAAGAACACAAACCGCTTTTAATGTACACAATTTGTTTAGGTAGAAGTAGTTATCTATCAACGCCCAAAAAGGTAGATCGTAGCCTTCACCAAAAGGAAAGCGTTGGAAGGCTTATAGCCGCCAGTGCTATAAATTCTAATTGTCAAAGAGGCTAAATAAGTGGGAGTACTATTTGACCAAAGGGGTACGTGGAACTCTCACATACAAAAATCCATCAATAAAGCGACAATTGCCCTTGGCAGATGTAGACGAATGTGTCGGGGCGGGAATATACAAACTCAAAGAAGGGACGATGGTCCAGATGAGTCTAAGTAAAGATACCACGGTATCTCAGGCGGAAGTAGCCGCGGTACATTATTGTGTAGGAAGAATTAATAAACAAAGCGGATCAAATCGTACGGTGGCCATTTGCTCCGATAGCCAAGCAATGCTGAAGGTACGAGGACTACCGAGGGAACAAAAGACTGGCAAACTGGCCCGAAAGGCTTCGTCAAGGGCATTTATAGAACCGGAGCCCTCCTCTGGGATTGCAAAAATAAAAATCAAAACTATCATAAGAAAGTGGATCGAGGATAAATCTCGGTAGTAGTGGAGGAACTCCCTAGACGAGAGATCGACAAAACCGTTGCTTAGAGAACAAATACCGAAGTTTACAACGGACCTACTGCGCAGGAACAGAAAGTTTGTATGAGTGATAGTGGGCCTACTAACAGGGCACAGCAGGCTCAACAAGCACATGAACAAAATTGAATTGATTCTGTCAAATAGAAGAGGAAACCGCGATCCACGTACTATGCCAATGTAAGGAATTGGAAAGGTCACGACTTTCACAAATGGTAGACGAATATACTGAGACGAGAATATATGCTGAAGAACCGCTCTCAAAGCTTTTAAGTCTAATTAAAGGCACAAAGCTGGAGAACGTACTCTAAGGAGGCATGCGAATTACAATAGATCTGGTAAGATCGCAGTGGAACAGGCGTCATTGCCACCTCAAGTAACCTAATCTAATCTACTAGCTGGATGTTTCATTAAATACACATATTCTCTTATTCCAATTAACTCGATCTACTGAAACGGTACATCCTCAAATAACTGAGCAATACATGTAAATAAGACCTTTTCATCCTGTTTCCGTTTCAGTAACCAAGTATTTTCAGTAAATTTCGATGAGACTGCTACGACAATTTTTGTCTCGCAAGACCTTTCCCTATTACTTGATATAGCACTTCCTGGATAAAATCGTCAGTAATTCAATTATCTTCTTTGTATTTCGTCCTTTTCCGTTTCCGTTTTGTTCTCCCGCGACCGGCCGGGGGTTTTAGGAAGAACGGAAGTCGGGCCGCCGACGGGCGGTCCCTCCTTGTAGATCAAATTTCCGATTGGCGAGCTTCCCGTAGGCGGAAAAAGCGCAGCGAAATATAAACTGATCGAGTTCGCAAGTACGAAGCTGGTCCTTGGAGAGATCAAGAAACGAGGAACGGCGGTAAAAATGACACGACAAAAAGACGAACTATGGAAGCGTTTTCTAAAGAGGGAATGGGGACGATGGGGATGGAATGATAAGTTGATCTAACACAACTATGAATTCGAATTAAATTCATTTTGGGCTTTAATGGTAAGCCCTTTTTCTAGGTGGATTTAAATAAATTCGTCAAATTTTGAGTGGTTAATATGCTATTTCTGCAGAACCGATTATTCCAAGTCCTAAACCACTTGGACGTGCGCGAAAAGTTTGACCAGCGAAAGAATCTTAAAACAAAAGATTATGTGTGCGTGAACTGCACACATAATCTTTTGTAGTAGTGGAAGTGAAACCTTCGGAAAAGTAAACTGCGAGAGAATGAGACAAATGCAGTATTAGGAGTGGGATAATTGTAGGGTATATTTATTATAATATTGGTACCAAAGCTTCGTAATACGCAGGCACATACATGACACACGTTCTAACACAAGTACAAACATATACAGAGAACGCTTTGACCAAAGCAAGTAGTGATGGGAAAAATCGCTATTTTAAATAGATTTTATTTATTTAAAATAGCAGTTTCGACCGTTATTGCTATTTTGAAATAACGGTTTCAACATAACAGATTATCGTTATTTCGCAGTCAACAGTTCTACACGATAACGTCATTGTCGTTTCTGAAGATTAATTCATATTATAGGCTGAGTTTTATTTTTATTTATTTATTTATTTATTTATTTATTTATTTACTTATATTAAAATTATGTTATTTTGTTCTATACTATATAACAGTTTTTTTTTCTAATTTTTATAAATAATTTTTTTATACAACATTGTTCTTTTATTTTACATTTGATAATTGCAATGCATATAACTATTTAAAAAAATGCACCGGTAATGATTTGAACACGCACCACCAGACGAGCAATGATGAACCGTAGAGGTTGTGCTACTGTCGTTTACTTGCAAGATGAGTAAAATTACAGGTATAGAAGGTACGCATAATAATTCAAAATCGATTTTTAGATAGGAGTGAGGAAGTTATTCTATCTCATTCTCTCGCGGGATAAATCCTATAGATGTATATGTTTCTTCCTTTTTAAGGTCGCTTTTTCATTTCATCGAATTTCAAATCACTCACAATGGTGCTAAAGAAGTTTTCACTTCAAGAAGGATTGTTTTTCTTTTGAAACCAAAGAAATGCTCTCATACTAACTGCATATTACATTAGATTAGATTACTATACTTGGGGTTGCAATGACACCTGCCCCATTGCAACTTCTCCAGATCTATTGTGGTCCTTACACCTCCTTAGAGTATGTTTTCCAGCTTTATTCCTTTAATTAGGCATAACAGCTTTGAGGACGGTTCTGCCACATATAGTCTCGCCTCGGGATATTCGTCTCCCATATAGAAAAGTCGCGTCCTTACCATTTCCTCACATTGGCATAGAGCGTGGACCGCGATTTACTCCTCAATTTGACGGAATCTACATATCGTTTCTTCTGTCAAGCCCATCTTGTTCATATGCTTGCTGAGCCTGCAGTGCCCTTCTAGTATGCCCACTATCACCCTGACAGACTGTTTGTGCCGTTGTAAACTGCGGCATTTGTTCTCTAAGGAACTGTTTTGTCGATCTTTCGTCTGGGGAGTTCTTCCATCTTTCCTGAGATTTATCCTTGATCCACTTTTTATGGCAGTTTTGATTTTTGTCTTTACAATGCCACAGGAGGACTCCGGTGCTATGATTGTCACCGGTGCAGTTCCTCGGGTCAGTTTGTCAGTTTTGTTATTCCCGCGGTAGCCCACGTGCGCCAGAACTTAAGCTATTGTGGTGTACTAATACTATGCTTCTATAATTCCATACAAGCCTTGCATCTACCTCTACCGAACCTAGTGCCTTCAGCATTGCTTGGCTGTCGGAGAAAATGACCACCGTGCGATCTAATCCGCTTTGTTTATTAATTTCTCCGACACAATAATGTACCGCGTCTACTTTCGCCTAAAAGACCGTAGTATCTTTACTTAGACTCATTTGGACCATCGCCCCTTGCTTGAGTCCGTATATTCTCGCCCCGACATCTTCCTCTGTCTTAGAATCATCCGTGTACCAGATAGATTGCGCTTGCATAGGTCCTTGCTTCCATTCCTCTCTATCTAGTATAATTATTTTATATTTTTCTCAAATTTGAATCTGTAAAGCATGGCATCACTCGGCATCCCTGTGAGAGAGTCTGTCTTAAATTCTTCAATCAACTTATGATCGTTAGTGCCGTGGGCTTGAGTTGTGGGGGTTTGGCGTTGCATCAGTCTGTAGGCTACTGAGTTTGCTACTCCTTGTATGTATATGTCTAGAGGTGGTAAATTCAATATCACCTCCGATGCATCTATAGAAGTTGTTCTAATTGCTCCTGTGGTGTTTAAACATACAAGTCTTTGTACCTATTATCTCGGTAGCTCCTTTTTGCTATGTTTTTTGGACACCATACGACTATGTAGCCTTAGAGCCATCTTAGGACTAAGGTCCCAGTTTATCCCACATATTCTCCTACATCTGCCAAGGGCAATTGCCGCTTTATTGGTGGTTTTTTGTCTGTGTGAGTTCCACGTAAGTATTTGGTTAAACAGTACTCCTAGGTACTTAACCTCCTTCGCTAACTGTAACAACGAACGTTTCGCCACAGGCATTTTGAGAACACCAATTACAATCGATATCGGTAACTAGTCCGTCAATTAGGTGTAACATTTTTAGGGAACCCCATTTGTGAAGATAGGAACAAAACACAAGTATTTTGTTAGTTAAAACAACATTCATAATTATTATTTTAACCTGCTTCTTTCCCACTTTGTATTTACAGACCTAACACGAACGCGTTGCCCTTTCACATTCCGCCCGACGAAATACCCTCAAGACCTTTGTACTCGATAGTCGTGGGAATGAAGCAAACCAGCGCTCCGAAAAAAACACGCGGAGATACAAGAACGATCCATCTCCTGAAAGGAAGTCAATTTCGCCGCTGAATTCAATATTCAGATATTCATAAAAGGCCACCGTCGTAGGCTGCGATTCTTATTTTTCGCTTTTCTTTATTTCTTTTCATTTTTCCCTTTTTTTCTCCATCTCGAAACCGAGGTCCTTTGTATACCGCGGAGCTCATCTCGGTTTTAAATACTAACCGATAAGTAAGTTCCGATCTCAAAGGGCGAAGTATTTTATTTCGACTCATTTGCCAGATAACATCCTAACGACAGGCCATTATCCGCTATCCCTGCTTTGTTAGAAGAGGCGGGTCTTCCTTTTGCCGGCCGGAACGAACCAGATCTGGAATTTTCATTAAAATGTATGTCCGGGGATTCTTCCTTTTTCGTCTGTTATCTACGCTCCCTTTCGGCCCTTCGCTTTCCGCAGAATTTGACGAAGAATAACCGGTCCGGTATCGCGAGCGTTGCGATTATTCCTTTCGGATAGGCCTTTTCGACCGTTTCCGGAACGGATTCCCGGTATCTGGATGTTTTTGGGAGTTTCGCGAAAGGAATCGAGGAGACCGAAATAAAAGTTGATTGATAATCGATACTGAGCGTAAAAAGTAGTCGGATCGCACATAACCGTTTTTCTCCAGTCGACAAATTAATGTTCGAATCGATGTTTCTTTTAGTTAATGGACGGTTTCATATAAATAAGTCATTTTGGACGGGGATATACTAGTTGACGCATTAAGAAACAAAGTGCTATTTCCATTATCCAAAATTCCCAAGGACAAATCAGATAATTAATCTTTGTAATTTTTATACTTTGTACCTAAGATTCATGCTGTATGGAGCGTGTCATAAGAGTTGAATAATCCTGCACTAAATCTGAATTTAATTCAATAGGTCGTACAATTTCAGATTTGGAATAGGTCCTCCATCTGCATGCATATACTAATTCTCTTTCCATTTTTATAAATATATATACTATTGTAGCTATCTAGTTCCCTATTGTTCTTATCACTCTAATTAATTTCAAACTTTCCATTGACATAGCGTGTTTTTTGTCCAAAATACTAGCTATACTTGATTTTTTCGGCCTGTTCAATGTAAAATGAGCAATGTGCTCCTTGTATCGTGTTAGAATTGATCGCTTTGTTCGGCCATTTTATGCCACATTCCTGGCAACTGATTTCGTAGATACCTATTACTAATTTATTTCACTCTTACCCTTGGCATTTCCCAAAAGATTACGTAATGAATTAATTGACTTATATGCGACCTGTAAATTGAATTGCTTGAAAACTTTCGAAGGAGTCTTACTTGATCTAGTGTTCAAACTCGACCCCTAAATCATTTTTCTTAACGTCTTTAGTTAACATATACATCAATTATATCTATATGAAGTAAAGCAATTTTGGAACTCATTTTATCCTACTGCGACATCACTTGAGCATATCTAGTTTCCAGCGACAGATATTTCTGATTTTCGACAAATACTTCTTGAAATATTCGGTATTCCGCCAACTTAAACATTTTCTTTACTTGTGCCGCCAGACTCAAATTGCTGCTATTTGCCGTTTATTTATCTACGACCCAACGCAGATCCTAAAGGGCGCAAAATATTTTGTTTACTTGTCCAACTGTATTCCGTATTGTCGCAACCTTGTTAAATCGAATGTAGTTTAAACTGCTGAGTGTTTTGCCAGTTGGTTAAAATCTGTCTTGTAAATTATCCTTGGCAATTAGATCAAAGAATTTTGGTTAGTGCTTAGTTTGTTGCCCTGTCCAGTTACTAGATGTCTTTACATAGGGACAGTTACTGGTAGCTAACTACTCCTGAGATCGACTGACCTATCTATTGGCTTAATTGAAATTCAACTTTAGTTAATCCCTCGCACCCTTCATCCTGTTTAAAAACAAATCGCGTCATTTTTTTATTTACTTCCTCTTCACTCGCTCGTCACACTGTATTGACTTATAAGCGAACATTAGTAATCCGCAAAATTCAGATTTCGATCAAACTGTAAAGACTGAAAGAGTACCTTCGTACTTTTTTAGCGGCTGAACCCCCTCCCGATTCTCCAAATAATTATACGATTTTCAAATATTTGTAAATATCTCGGAAACTATAACATATATTATTTTAGAATATAATTAAAAATATATAACGAAGGACCGGCCATCCTATACACCCCATTCTTTTTGTAATTAATTTCTTTTTATTTATCACAAATCAAGTCGGCTTTACGTAGAAAACGATGCTATATATCAAATCAAGATAATACTAAAGATATTAAAATATTGTAATAAAGCTTTATTTGTCATTGATTGATATATAATTTGATTGATTGAGAATTCTAAATATATAATATATAAAAAGATCTGAGATATTTACACAAATTTAAAAATCGTACAAATCTTTGGAGAGGGTTGTACCCCGAAATCTGGGGATTCAGTCGCTAAGAAAAATTGTACGTTTTGATATCCGATAAGTTCTACACCGCACATTCCAATGTCCTCGTTGCTTAAAAAGCCCATACTCAAGCTAACGCAGCTGACAGTTAAGGAGCTCAAAAATGTTGTTTTCATTTACTATTACATTTTTTACTCTCACTATTCTGCATAATGTACGCAAAATACGAAGCGTAGCGCTTGGCGTATTTTTAATGCGTTTAATTGTTTTTCGTGTTTTAATTTTACCCAATTAATTTATTTTCAATAAATTTGTAGGACAGGCTTTTAGTTTATTTACGTCACTGATAATTGGAACGATAGATTTTGGTGCTAATCGTGGCATTAATCTACAAATCTCTCATTAATAATTGGCGTCCAATGAGTTGACAATCTATAACAATAATTGAATAATTTTTTATGGCTTTAATTAATGGAGAATGTGAATTATAGTAGATTCTCCAACACCGTCTCTATAACAAAAGATTGTTTATTACATTTACATTTATACAATGTTCTTGAAAATTGATAGTCCACATTTTTCATTCTGCATAAAAACGCACTTGCTGCATCTCTGAAGTATGAATTCAAATTCTACAGATGGCATCATCAGATGATTCAGTTATTACTTACTTATATACAGAAGTGTAGAAGTGAGGGTCTTCGCTATTACGTCATTGGGTGCTATCTTTATCCAGTGTAGTTTCCAATAGAGCTTTTTCAATACTTGCATTTGATGTGGTTAGGCCTGCCTCCTGTTCTCTTCCTTTCTACTGTTGTCCCCCAAACTACCCTCCCTTTCTCGTTTCGTGCATCGCAACTATCTGATCAAACCCTCTTATCTGGTATATTCTTATTTTTCCTGTTATTCACTTCTAATCTTGTTATTACGTTGATCTTTATTCCATTAATTTTTATGGCATCCTTTATTTTTCTTAAGACCATCACCTCACATGCCTTTATTACCTTTTTATGTATCTCTGCAAGTGTCCAGGTTTGATTCTCATATATTGAAGTTGGTAACAAAATTGAATCATATATCTGCGTTTTAGTCTTTTTTATATTTCTTTTTTATTGAACAGGGAATTACATAGTGTTCTGTACAGACTTATTATTTTTTCGTTGTTTCAAATTGTATTAAAACAAATTAATACCATATGTGTATGCTGCTGACGTACCCGAAGCGGCTGATCATTAAACTGGGAAAACATGCGGTATGATGAGTCATCTGTCCTTTTCACAATGTAATATTATATCACAAAGGACAAAGAAGAGATGACTTATCATACCGCATATTTGCCCAGGCTACTGATCATTACATCCGTCATACCATGACCGTTAGATTTTTTAATTTCTATCTAATCAACGTTAGAGAAACAACCAGAATTAACATTTTGTTTCATTGGTCGGCAAAATTTGAACTTATTCCAGTATAAAATTCGTAAAAAAATAGTGTAAATAGAAATGACGTATGTATGTACTGCAAATGTAATTTTGTAACCCAATTGATATTAAGCTTTTCCATAATTTTATTGCAATTTATCTTTAGATGGATTTTCTTGATTTTGAAGCAACATCGTTTCATTTCTTTCCTTCATATTCGACACTGTTCAAAAGAAAATGGCATTTATATTTGCAATAAGAAATGCAATGATTGGAAAATATTTAATATTTCATCATAAATACGTGAAGGTATCACAATTGTCCCACATTAGATTTTGTAATGATTATTGATGCTTTCTAAAGCATATTGCCAAATGCTTCGGGAAGGCTCTTAATCCTCAACGAGTGCTTAAACTGTCCTGATCTCAATTTCAATTTTGATGCAGGAGAAGAACAACTAATTAAGGTATACAACAAGTAGATTCAAGTGCTTCAACATGACGGGAACAAGAATTAGCTGACTCAACTGTCGCAATACAGCATTAGGAGTTATCATCTACTTTGAGTGTCAGAATATGGTGTCAATAATTTTAGACTGATTGAGGTGTCAGAACATGGTGATTGAGTTGTTAATTTTTGACGAGCGAACATTAGGTCATCTCTACCCATGTCTCCCCATAAGCATCTTGTTTTGAAAAGGACAATGAGTTGCCGCACTTATTCGTAAGTGTCAAGAATGCAACCATCAGGATTATTATTCTTGTAATTACGTCATTTTCTTTTCAGTTAAATTTCAGAATTTTGCTGAAATTACAGGATCTATTGGAAAACTACAACTATGTACGTTTGAAACTGTATGAGTTCGTTTTCTTACCTGCTTTTTTGTCTAACGAAACCCATTTCATATTTCAATTGCAATCGTATTCCCGAGCAGTTTTACAGCTTCCTATTATTCCAAAAACTCGATTCCTTTCGCGAGAAGGTACGTCCTAAAATGGTCCCCGATGGGAGTCGAAACAATTTCAGAAAGTTATTTCCTTCGTCGCCTTCGTCCAACTAAGGAAAATCGTAAAAATTGTTTCCGCAATCTATTCCGCAAGATTAATCCTTTCGTACGTCAAACTAGAAGCAAGGATTCGTCTGTTCCGATTTCTAGAGTGCGGCGGCAATCGTAGGGCAGGGCAGGATGCGATTTACCGCGAATCCCATTATTTTTTACGAGCCCCCGACGACTCGGACGTAAAAACGGGTGAATTTAAATAATCCTTGGAGTTTCGCGTATTCTCGTTGTCTCGGATTTTATAAGGAATGACGATTTGGTTGTAGGTTAGCTGCATGTTAAGAAGTCGAATTATTCATGATGTTAACCAACGGATTCGGTTAGGAGAATATCCTACTATATTTGATTCTCTAATCCGTTGTCTGCTGGACTCTTAAACAGAGAAAGCGTAAAATTATTCTAATCTTCGACTCTTGGATTCTTGGAAACGTAGAAGTTCGGCAATTTTTTAAACTGAGGTTTTGAAAATCAGAATTAAACTCTGAGCATCCTAAAAGGGTAACTCCAGACCGAATTTATCTGAAATTTTCTAATCTTTAATGTTTATAATTTTAGATAGCTTAACACGTCGATCGCTTTTGTAATACTTACGATACATTTGGAGATTGTTGCTTCCACAATTTACAACATTCTTTAAAATCTTCTAGTTTATCTTGGCTAACTATTTTATTCTGAATTAAAATAGACTTAACGATTTTCACCATTCAAATCGTTAACGAAAGAAATTTTTCAATTGAATTCTCAAAAATGCAATTCTAAGCAAACACCCCGAACTTTACAACTTGAAGAAAACTTGATATCAGAATAATTCTTATCTTTTTCGTAACTAGTGTGTTTCACTGTATTAGTGTCTAATTGAAACTAATTTATAGATTTATACGTCAAAAAGTAGTAACAAAGTGCTAGATTACCAGAGTATACAAAATAATTTTAGGTATATAAATTTTTCCAGAATTTTACCCTTTAGTGTTTTAGTTCCAAAGTTTTTCATTTAAATATTACAAAATTGATTTTCCTCTCGGATGTTGCCACCTTTAACCAGGGCACCGTCTCTAGTTTACAGGTTTTCTAATCAAAATAAGTTGGGAGAGGGGCGGTCATTGTTCATATTGGAATGTCATTTGGGATAAAATGTTTAAAGACCGTCCATGTTATGCAACATATCTATCTTAAAAAAATTACTTTCTTGAATGTTCTGAACTTTCTCTAAAACAACTTCCTTCAGGCTCAAGTTTATCTATTATTTCTAGAAAGAGTGTCTGGAATTTTCAGCGATGTCAGAGATGTCACGTATTGGGATAATTTGGTTTGATTGCTGCTAATTTAAGAACAAATTCATCACACAGCTAAGCCTGGAATATTGTAATTGATTTTCACTGCATTTAGTGTACTGATTTTGAATACTTTTTTAATTGATACAATGTTGAGTTACCAGATTTGCCAAATTCCTATCATTAAATAGCTTGTGAAGGTTCCTGCTCATTATGGACCATGCTTTGCGTATATACCACGAGAGATGTTAAGTAAAAACACTAAGGGCTGGAATTTTTGACAGCCCGCAAATAAAGCAACTGATAAATAATACTGCACCCTATATTCCCTGAACTTAACCTGAGTAGAGTGCGTGGACGTTATCGGTACTGGTTATGAGACACTTTTTGGATAACCACAAAGCTTATAACTAAGGTTCGACAAACGAGTACATGACAAGTTATCGTTAAGTAGTGAAAACCGGACTGATGCTGTCACTCCATCGCTCGTCTCCAGTTACATGCAAGACGCGACATTAAAATTTGGGGGAGTGACAGCGTCAGTCCGGTTTACACAATTTATGAGGCACTCGTTTGGCGAACCTTACTTATAACTATGTTGAACCACTAAACATCGATAACTTTAGAGATCTTGGATGTAACATGAGCATGAATATTTATTACGTACACAATCACTTAGACCGCTTTCGTGCCAATTTAGATGACACCAGCGAAAAGGAAGGTGAAAAATTTCACGAGGATATAATATCAATGGAGGACTGCTATCACGAGAAATGGCATTCAAAAATGATGGTAGATTACTTCTGAAATTTGCAAAAATACTGTTATAACAAGGTTCAGTTAAGAATGTTCCGCAAAAAAGTTTCGGTAGTGTTAACTAATTTTTCATCCAACTTTCTTTTAATATTCTGTTCTTACAGAGTTATGTATTGTTACTGCAACAATACTGTTTTTTATCATAGGAATACTCAACACAATACATCTACGCTGTTTCCTTCAAGCCATCATTTTCCTTTTTCTGAACTTAAGCCCATTTAAGAGTAGAGTACCGTGAATCACGCTATTATCATATCTAAAAATTTAGGGATATTAGGCGAACTGCTGTCAGTACATCAAATATACATAATATCAGCTAACGAAATCCTGGCATAAAACATGTGATGGAGTATGTAATTGTCCATAATTTGTCCATGTGAGGAAATCTAGCTTTCATATCACCACTTGACCGAAAACTCTGGTTTATTAAATTAACAGCTTGGGTGAAAATCATATCAAAATCTTTAGATCTAAAGATTTTTACATCTATAACTTGCTTTCGGTACTTTTTTAAGCACTCTAAGACTGGTAAAATATTCATCAGAAAATATAAAAAAGAAGAATATCTAACGTTTCCTTAGTTTAAAACTTACCTCGGTACTTCACCCGGAAGGTTTCGAATCCAAACGCATGTAGAAACTGCAAACTTTAAAAGTTTAAACAAGAATTTTTCCCAAGACCTACTTCTAAAACAACGCAACTCCTCGATAGATCAGTTCAGAAAAAGAAAAATTAAAAAAGCCGAAGCTTTCGCGTCGGAAAAACTTTTTCAAACTTCCGTCGATTTCCACCGCGAAAATGCGTGACTTCCGCAAGTCTAACGGGAGGAAGGTCGCAACTCGGGTTTGTGCCGAGATCGCGAAGCGTTGGAGTGAACTGTGCCGCCGTTGCGGGACCGGGCCCGAGACTCGGTTCTGGCAGGGCATGCGCACACCCTACCAGAAAGAACCCTTTTCACGTCTCGACACGTGCGGTTTTGCATTTTTTCGCGTTTTTCTTGTAGGTATATTTCTGCGCCCAGCGCGAGATTTCGGATCTTGCGATTTGCATGGATGCCGGCGGGCTCTGATTAAACAAATTAAATGAATAATTTAGTTCGTTATCACGAGGGTTGATTAGAATAATAAGGGGAGAGCGGAGTACATTTGTTAGAGAAGAAAAGAACAGGGGAAATTCGAGGTTTTCCGTCGTACCGAAACGGTAATGGGGTGAATGTGTCTGGTATTGGTGGTGTTCGAACGAGATTGAATTTGAGGGTTTCCGCTAGTAAGTGGAATGGGAGGAATGTTTAGGTTGCTCCGTAATTTACAACTTTGAGGCTGTGGTTTTGCGAAGTTGAATGATTTTTTTGCTAATTTTCTTTTAGGTCTTCAAACCTTAGTGAAAGTGGGTCAAAACTTTTGAGAATATTCCAATTTGAGTTAAAATAGAAAATTATAGCAAACCATCCATTCATTCCATACAAAACGAAAACTAAATACACAAAAATAAATAACGCAGTAAGCGGGATGAGGATCTTTTTAATTCCACAAAATATACTATCCAGCTGTCAGATGATATCACGCAAACAAACACATCAAATTTCCATTCGGAACCGAATTTGCGCGCAAGCAGGTGTTTATAATATCCCTTGGCACCTTTTTATTATAACCCCCCTTTTTTTATTAACGCGTATTCATTCCCAAATAGCTACGCGTTCATAAATTCGAGCATCGATTCTCGACAACAATACTATTTCGAAATATTCAAAATTCGTTTATTCTCGAGCTCGTGGAAAATTGAAACTCATCGATAGGCGAGCGAGCGAGCGCTGGGCATTGGAAATGTGCGTGCATACTCGGCTAGCCTTGTAGAATGGTATTTTCAGAGCTCGGATTCTTGCCTGGTTATTTAACAGTAAACATGTTAAAAATATTCGAACCGCAATATTTAGAGGTGGATGCGTGCAGATGTATCGTACAATATCGTACAATAGGCTTTCGAATTTTATGTGCCGCTAAAATCGCGCGCCGGTAGATTTGCTTTTATAATTAAATTAACCGATTCGTAGGCCGAAATTTCGTTCGCGCGCCTCGGTAATTGGGTTCCGAATGTGAAATTGACGTCCAATTTAATTTTCATTGAAACGGGTACGCGTGTTTTGGCGAGTATCTTTTCGCGAAACCCATTCTTTTGAAATCGTGGACATTCAGTTTCAATTCAAATAAAAAAGTTATACCCAATAGATGTAGTGATGGATATATCGTAACTACGTTGTTCTCCACTGCCAGTTACTTATACGCTAGTAGCTATTAACGATGTATCAGTTGTCTAGATCAAAGTGGATAATTGGCCATTCTCTCCGTGTTAGTTACGTATCTTCATATTCGTTATTTTTTAATCGTATCAGCTACGTGGCCTGAAGCTAACAAACATTTATTTATAATGTGTTAGCTGCATAACCCTTGTATGTCAGCTTCTTCTATCAATCACTTGGATACCAGTTATATATTTAAGACGCATCAGCTCAGTGAGTTAGAGCCGACTGCTTCCTATCCAGGGCATATCAATCAGTTATTCAATCCAAATGTTTAGAGTACTTGCTTACGTATCAGCTATTTAGCTTAATCTTATTAGCTACCTGATGGAGTGCGAACAGCTATGTCTCTATGACGTAACAGCTATATAGGTAACCACAAGGGGCTGAATTGGACTGTTATAGCTTTAATTGTATTGGGTTAACTCTTTCCGGAATTGGGCCGTGCAATGACTGAAGATGATAAGAAAAATTCTTCCTAAACATGAGATTGAATCCTTCGACTAATCCCTTATCAAAACTTCCCAATTTCTGCTTTCGACTAAAGACAAAGTTGATAAAAGCGTATATCCTATACCATGTCCTTGTGGTTGAATACATATCAGGAAAAAGTTCGCTCAGTTAAGATTCGTCTGCAAGAACACCAACGAGTGCGTTAAGGTTCTTCTGTTAGCGCAGAATACCACTTGGAGACAGGTCATAATATTTTCTTCGATAAAAATTGAGTTAACCCTAGCTAACCCTTTTATTTTTGAATACCTGAAGTTATCGTGGAGGTTACCTTTCTTTCCTCTTCTTGCAAACTACTAGTGTTGTTTCAACTATTCATATATTCCGCTTCAGTGTGCCCGATATTCAATTAATCGTGCTTTAAGCTACTTACAAGAGTGACACTACATTGAGTCAGTTATTTTCATTATTTGATTTTTATTTCATTCTTTAAATATCCTCCCCTCTACCACTTGTAGGTCTATTAAACAACAAATTAGGATAGTAAGCTATTTCGAAAGCCAACATCTTAATAAAATAAAATCTGGATGACTCTCCATCTAACGATCTAATTAAATTAGGTGCGTTAATGGGCAGCTACCAAGTAAATGTGCTAAACTTACTAACAAGTAAGTAATCACAACTTGCAAATGCCAATAATCCGTGAAAAGAATTAAGCTTTATCAATCGCAAACCACAACTGCAAACTTATTTGTCATAGATTCCGATGTAATCAGGTATGCTAATACTTTTCCTGCTTGTGGGATGGGACCATATTTTTGGCCAATCTCTACGAGTTATCACGTATCGCCTGAAGAATTATATTTTGTCAATTGCAGATCGATAAAAGTACTGCACTGACGAGTCACAATAAGGACGAAAGTAATTAATCTGCAGTTGCAATCGGCGATTGACAAGGGTTTATTCTCCAAACGGATTATTACTATATGCAATTTGTGCTTACTTAGTAAGCTTTCGCACAGTTACTTGGTAGCTGGCAATTTAATTAATGCTTAATCTAATTAGGTCAATATATGGAATATCATCCAGATTTTACTTTATTAACAAATTTGGAGTTAATTTCTATATATTTTCATATTTCTATATTTTGAGAACGTTAATAATTAATGATTTGATTAACGCTCTATAATATAGCCATTAATTCCCAATTTGTTGTTTAATTGACGTAAAATTGGTAGGGGAGAGGATTTTTATATAGGTCACAGGATATATATATATATATATATATACATAATCTTTTATCCTTGTATACCTTAAATCTTGACATGGAAAGAGTTTTGTTATTGGCTCTGGTCGTTGAAGTCGTTGAAGTCTCTAAATAAGTAGTTCGAGAACTAAGTTGTCATCTACAATCATTGAGGGATTAGTTGTCTAGATCATAGCGAGCCCCTCTACCTGTGTTACAGTGACTCGTATTAAGACGGGCACACTGGGCCACTGACGACAAAGCTTAAAGCTATTTATCTACGATATTCCAATCCTATCGCTTTTATATATCAGCTATCTGTCACTTGCACTCTCTCAACGAATCAGCCAGCTGCCAGTAAGAGCTCCCTATCCAGGACGTCTTAGTTACCAATACGCTTTACATTAGCTGCTCGCCTTGTTACTTTATCGTTTAATTTAAATTTTGGTATACTTTTTTATTCGGTTTGGTCAACAATGGACCGCGTTATTTCAAGTGTATCTTTCATCAAAATAGTCAAAATATTCGACGTCGGTAAGTCTTCTTGCAGACCAACTTTCTGCGTAGGTTATGACCCGTCAAATGCTGAAATGCGTCGATATATGCTCTTGAATTTGATCGAAGCTCGGCGAATTGCGCACTTTCAGTGGATTCATATTACAATTGGTACTGTTGCTATTAACATTATATACTAATAATCTTAATAGTAGTATCAACAACCAGTCCAAGACACGTCAGTTGTCTACTTATTCCCTACGTGTCAGCATCTGATATATTGGTTACCAGTTTCTGACGTAAAGCTAACAACTATTTGTTTACGTAATGTCTATAATATATACACATGCACCTATACGTATGTAGCATACCTATATATATTCTGTGCTCTCTTCGGCGCATCGACTATCGATTTTCGACTTGTCAGCGTTTGTAAGAATTGTTGTTTTTAAATTACCCATCAAATTACAGAATTCTTATGGTTTTCAATTAGTCGTCAACTTTACCTTACAAAAGTGTATGTGATTTATAACCAGTATTGTTTTTGCCTTAATATTTTACTTAATCGTTAATACACTGCTCCTTTCGATTGTTTAATTAATGAATTCAGAACATGAGCTACCTCTGTTCGACATATCAGCTACTTATCTACGATATAGTAGCTACTTGGCCCAAAATTAAGGACTGCCTGTCTAAAACGGGTTAATTAATTGTGTCCCCTGTATTAATTACTTATACATGTCTCCGATGTATCAGCTATCGACCTTTCGCTTATCTCTTGTACAGTGTGGAATTCAACTATGTAATATTAAAAGAAAAACAAACTCAACGGTTTTTTAAACCCTGGAATATGTCGGTTGTAGTTTTTAAAAATACATTTAATTAGATAGTGTCAATTTTATTTGCTTTATTTTTATTTTGCAGTTTAGAATTTTTCGTTTATCATGTTTTATAGGTTAAAGGAGCATAATATCAATATTAAATGGTTAGCTTGATTTCTCTCAGAATTTTTGATATGTAACCTTATGATTTATTTGCATGATCATGAAGGGGGCAAGATCGCTATCGAATTCTACCACTAAAAATCCATATTGTGATTTAAACAAATTGCAATTAAAAGCAAATGAAAGTCGGAAACTGAAACGCACATATTAATGCGAAATAACTAATACGACATGTTTCATTGCTTTAAGAAACAATTGAATTCGTTCTTATTTTTAATAATCCGTATTTTATTTATCTTCTATCTATCGTCCTGCTAATACGCCATCGCCGGCCACCACGGGAAAATAGAAAGAAGAATACAACATTCAGTGCCCTCCCACTTCCTAACAAATCTCTCCATAAATCATTATTTTAAGAGTGTGCTGCATACTTGCAATAGCTTATGGGTTGATATTCAACTATTTCACAGTTTGAAAATTATGCAAGACACCTCAACGGCGAAAAACTTACTTTTGGTCAGACCTGTATTTAAAAAACTTGGTTTGGGTGCCACTGTGTTTTGACAGAATCCACATGAACTAAAATAATATCACAGCTGACTGAGTGCGATACGATAAGATAGGGAAACCAGATGTTCCCACGTTGACTTTGGAAGTAATTTATAACTCGAGGAAGCCAGGTAAAAACTGATGATAATGAAACGCTTTCGTACAACAACACTTTATTCCATAAATCGACAACTAATGCAAATAAGGAAAGCTATTCCCTTTAAAGTAGAATAAGGAAAACCAACATTTTAGAACAATCAAAATAATTTTAAATGAAAATACTAACTTCAAACACAGACCAATCCAACGATAATGATCAACTAAAAATACTTATCAATTCAATTACATGACAAACTAAGAATGTCGAATGTCGTACGTAGTAACATAACAATTCCAAAATTATTAGGAATCATAAAGAGCAAATTAATACAAATCAAAAAATAGTATGAAATACCGGTAAAATTTTAAATGCTTGGAACATAGGCCAAAGAATAATTAAAAAAGGAATCTTTTCAGTGAGGTTCAGCGATAAATTAACCCAAGATGACAAACTACATCGAAACCATATCGAAATCATATTCAGTTATCTTACGTCGATATTCCAAAAAATTGCAATCTCAGAAACTGCGTATGCAACGTATATGCAGTGGTCGAATAATCCCTGCAGGTACAAGTGCACAACAGTTATACCAAATGAAAATAATATGAAAATGTTGAAATAATGAAACAGAGTTACCTATTTTACCGTAGACCTTTGAAGCTTGAATCACTTGTGGATTTAATTAACATTTGAAATAGGTATCACTACTTTGAACAATTTTAACATGGTCTCGAGGATGGAAAAGCCGATAAGCGTTGGTGCAGAGACGGTAGGTGAGCAAGAATTTTTTTTTCTAAAATGTATTCTTTCAAAATGACGAGAATATAATTGATACAACGACTCCAGTGATTTGATTACTTACAAATTTATATTTCGGTAACGAATCTGTCATCCTCAAATGGAAATTGCTTGTCTTTGGCGCAACGGTTGCCCAGATCCGGGCAGACTACGACCAGTGTTCTGCACGTCAATTTGACCTAGTTTTAACGTGACAGCTATTTGCTTGATTCGTTTTAGCTATCTGGCACAAAGCTAATAGTTGATGTATAACCTTTATATACCAGCGAATTGTCACATCTAAGTCGATTGAATGTTCCCAACATATCAGCTGCAGCTATCTCTCCTGGACCTACGAGTTGTTTATTTCTTGGATGTTAGCTATTCATTTCAGACATATCAACTTGACGTCTGTATTTCAGCAGCTGTTTGTTTGAGACGTATTAGCTTTTAGTGATTGGCATATCAACTACCTTTTCCCGAACGTGTAAATTACCTACTTATTATTTCTCTTAGTTATTTATCTTACATCAATCACCTATCAGCCTTGGACATACCAGCTGCTTAGTTCAGGAGATACAGCTTTAAATCTATGTAGTATCAACTACTCTATTCTCTACATATCAGCTCCTTGTCTTCGGTTAACTGTTACCTGCCAAGTTTCTATGTTACAACCATCTGTCTCCGTTGTATTTATAAGCTATGTCAACAGAAGCTGATCGCTATCAGTATAAATCACTTGTAGTAGCCTGTATGTCGACTACCAGCAGCTAACTACAGACTTATCGGAGATGATTGTCCACCACGTGACCAGTAATTTTTTAATCTGGAGATTTTTGTGTTTATAGGTTTATGGTATTTGCATGTCACCAGGATCATACTAGGATTTCACATAGGCGTACAATCGTTATTCACAGTTTTTGCTGTCATTCTTTACGTTTTCGCTCCATTATTTTTATCATACATTTAAAGTAACAGAACTGTACTTTTCAGTACATAGCCGTTTCACCGCATTTTTATCTAAGGTAAGCAATGTAGAATATTATATGGCATAAAATAAAAATAATTATTTCAGGTTAAACTTTAAAATGTTTACAAGTGAACAAGACGCATTTATTCTGATGGCGCATTTTTGGAGCGGTACTCGAACTGAAGATGGGACTTGGACATACTCACTGCAGTCTTGTATTGAGCAATACGTAGGAAGATCCAAATAAAAATATTTCATAAGAATAGACTTCTGAAACGTTTTGAAAATAAACAGGAGAACCTACTGGTAAGCCAACTGTATTAAATGTAGATATTGTTGGTGACATTCAACATCGAATGGAGCAAAGTCTACGAAATTGCTACCCAAGTTATATGCTCAGGCAGGTATGATAACGTATTTCATTACTTATCAGAAAAGAATTCGATGTTTCCTTATTTTATAAGTGTCTCTTATGGAAATTGCCAAAAGGCTTTGAAGAGGATGTTGCATATGCATCTATACAAAGTGTCAGTGGTACAACAATTATATCCACGAGATCATCAACGATGTATTCAATTTTGTCAGTGGTTTAGTGAAAATTTAAACAATAACGATGTATTGAACAAAACATTTATGTCCGACGAGACATGGTTCCATATATCAGTCTACGTGAATAGCTAAAATTGTATAACATGGAGAACGGAGAATCCATATACTTTTATCGAAACCGGTTTACACCCTATTAACATTGATATATGGTTGGTATTATCAAGGCGACGTATTGTGGGTCTATATTTTTTAATGCTACAGTAACTGTTGAAAGATATTGGAGTAACATTTTACACCCATTTATCGAACAGTTGCAGGATGATTGACGGCAGGATATTTTCAGCTCATACTGCATTCGATACATTGGAATTCCGATGACAATTTTATAATGATCGTGTTATTAGTTATGAAAGATGGCCTGGAACATGACCGAATTCAATACCTCTAGATTTTTACTTCTTTGGTTATCTAAAAAACAAAGTGTAGACAAGGCTTACATAACATTGATGAGCTACAAGCGGCTATACAGTATGCAATTGAAGATATCACTGTAGAAGATTTGGAAAAAGTATTTGACAATTTAAAAAGGAGGATATAATTATGTATAGGACAGAACGGATCGCTTTTTGAACATTTATTGTAATTTGACTGAATTTATTTACTTTTCTCTTAATGTAACAGCAGCTGTTAGACTACCTGAAAAAATACATTGTCGCAATTATTAAATATAAATCTATCCCAAATTGAGAGGCATAGAATAAAAACTTACGATCTATCGAGGGATAAAGTCAAAAGTAAAAACAATTTCTTTTTTTTAAATGCGCACCCTAATTAAACCTTTGTAATATCCCACTTTCTGCAATATTTTACATAAAGCAATAGTATACTACCAATTGCGGTTATTTGAGTTTATTTGGTAGTCACGTAGTGAACAGGAATTGTTGATATCTCTGTACTTTTTGCCTGTTAGTTGCTAATCTTCTACTCATCAACAAGAATTCAAAATCAACCGGCATTCGCTCACATTCTTTCTATTCCAGAAATGGAAATGAACAGCTGGGAAGGTATCCAAAACTTTCAAATTTTCTTTATTTTATCTCCACACTTCGACATCTCAAAAGTGCATTGCATATATAATCCGATTTGTTCCCTAAATTTATGATCCCATTCGAAGGAAAATCTATTCTATAACTCTTAATCGCGACCAACATTCCCTCAGACTCAAATAGCCTACAACTAATTAATTTCAGAACGTTACACACAAAAACACGGTTACGTTGCTCGTCCACACATCGATCACCACCACTGACATACGAACGGTCAAATTCTCCGCCCCCGATCCTCAGAACCGACTAAACAACCGCCGCCTACCTCTCCTTTTCCGTTCCCGAAAGCCGCTTTCTTTATTAATTTAACCGGTTATTTTCCGACATAGGAACGTATCCCCATGCCGACGTCGCTAGGTTTATATTGAATATTCCATTAAGGTTTTGCGTTACTGCGCGCCGCCCTTCTCCGAGTCCATTAATGTATAACCGCAGTCTTTGCAGGCTGTACATGTGTAGGTCGAGGCGATCCCCCGAAATCGGAGGGTTGGCGGCATAACGGGGCAAGAGGTATAATGCACTCTCCACACGTGTTCCGCTCGCTATATAATATGTCATATCGATTTCAATCTACATATACACTGCGAAGTAAAAGCTTTTCCGATGGAAAATCGAATTCGATGGATTAAAACCGGAAATTAATTTGAAACAGTGGTAGTTTCCAGTTGTAGACTTTTTGAATTAGTATCTTTTCATCGAACAAAAAGAGGTGAAAGACGAAAGATCTAACAGAAACATTCTGAAAAGCTTCTATAATGGTCACCTAGATAACCTTATGGAACTACATAATTGCCTGAATTGATTAGCACATCAAGAATGTGTGGCGCTTCAAAAGTTCGAGACTTTTCGAGAAAGATCCAAGGACGTCTACCTCCCACCCGTCAATTAGGAGCACGGTACACTTACGTGTTTTTGCACAGTCCTGCCACTAAGCCAAATTTAAATTCAGTCTAATTGATTTTAAAAAGGGGTCGGCTTACCCAAGCTAATACAAACTCGGCTCGTGACCCTCGCCTACGCATGTAAACACAAACATACAGCCGGGATTACAAAATAATCACAGCGACCGGTTAAGCGCGATGTTCAAAAACGCGAAGACATCGCTGGTATCGTCACGAAGACCAACACACCCCTAAGTCCCGATGGAATAATTTCAACCGCCGAGAGATTACGTTCCTGTTCTTGTGTATATATTTGTACTTAGCGCTTACTAAGACTAAGGCGGAGACGTACGCGCGCGCGGGAAAGGAAAGACCCCTCAAATATTTACGCTCAAATTTATTACATTAACATACCCCTATTTACTTTGGAAATGAATCTCGTCCCTTTCCGCGCCCGTCGCACAAAAGGGTTGGGATAAATTGCGACAGATTGTAAATGCTACCATACATATTTATATGAGTCGAATCCTTTAGGCGCGAAAGTTTTGATTAGGCGTGTGTGGTACTTCGGGTTGCGTGTGTGGTACTTCGGGTTGCGTATGCGTGGGTGGGATGTTTATGAAGGCAGATGGCGGGGAAAATGTGGAAGCAAAGCATGCGTATTTGAGATCTTGTGGGAGATAGGGGTTTAATTTAGTGCCGATTAATTCGTCCGCCGATGTGTTTGCGAGTGAGCGGCGGCGGTGGCGGTGGAGGGTTTAATTTCGAGGTAATTCCGCGAAGAATTAAGATAATCGATAGATAGGCGCTCGTAAATGAACACATTCCTCGACACATTTCGATGGAAGAGAAGGATTTTGTGAGAGAGCCAATCAAATTCGAGCTTAATTCTTACTGTTTCAACATTAGGTAACAAGTTTCTAGTTGCAGTAGACTTTAACGCAAAATATCAACAATGGAGCTAAAGAATCACTAGACCTGAGCGCAGGTGCATACTTGCAGCCATGCATGAACATAACACCAATTATCCCTCCAGAGGCGGGCTAACATATGGGGCTATCAACAAAAAGAGATTACCAGATCTAATTGATTTCTGCTTACTTAAAGGTGCCACGAACTGGTGATTGACCATTCCTCAATTATAATAACTGTTTCATCCCAATTTACCCAGAGAGAAACACGAACAACTTTACATAACAAAAGAACAAACTGGGACATCTTCAGAGTAAATCTGGAAAATCATATCAACCTAAAAAATACCTTTAAAATCCATGTTCAGATAGAAATCGCTGTATCGACATTAACTCAACAGATTCAACAGGCAGCCTGTGATTCAACACCTGTGATAAAACAAATTACTACACAAATGAATTGCCCACCATCTCTGAAAGAAAAATACCAGAAAAAAGAAGATTGCGAAAATGTTGGCAAAACAATCGTACTCCGGGAAATAAAGCGGCACTCAATAAAGCTAAGATCTCAAAAAGCTGATGTTAGAAGTGAAGAACGAAAGTATTCCAAATCATTTAAAAGAATTAGATGCAACTGATAAAACGCAATATTCCTTATGGAAAACAACAAGGTATCTGAAAGGACCACAAAGGATCTCCCCGCCAATAAGATATACCAATGAATGCTGTGCCAAAACGAATCGAGAAAAAGCAATTGCTTTTGCCAAACACCTGGAAAATGTATTTGAACTATTCGAAAGGGAAATCACGCACGAATTAAGTGATCAAATATACAATGGCCTAGAAACTCCCTACCAAATGACTCTAACCATCCATCCATCAGCCAATCTAACACAGCAAGAGGTAAAACATGTTATTAATAATGAAATAAATCATAGGAAAGCACTCAGATACGATGTAATCACGAGCAAAGTATTATTGGAGTTACCTCAAATAACAATCAGCGCTATTACTCACATAGGCAGTGCCATCGTCTAAACTGGATATTTTCCTAGTGATTGGAAAATAGCCAAAATTATTATGATTCCTAAACCAGCAGATGAACTTACATCTTACATGTCTATTAGCCTACTCCCGATGTTGTCTAAGGTCTTCGAGAAGGTCTTTATCAAGAAATTACAGGTGATACTTGAACATAGTAATATAATTCCAGACTACCAATTCGACTTTTGGAACAAGGACGAAACTGTCGAGCAAATCCACAGAATAGTCAATACAATAAATAGAGATTTAGAATACAAGATATACTGCACTGCGGCATTCTTGGACGTTACGCAGGCGTTCAACAATGTTTGGCACACAGAACTCCTTTGTAAGACCAAAAATTATTTCCCATATCAAATGCATAAAATAAGTAAATCTTATATGTTGAACAGATATTTCTTTGTCGAACCGCATGACGAATTTACGGACTTGAAACCAATATTAGTTGGAGTGCCTCAGGGTAGTGTTCTAGGCTCCATTTTATTTTTTCTATACACAGCCGACATGCCAACAAAAGATTGACTACAACTGCTACCTTCAATGACGACACGGCAATACTGGCATCTGGCGATCACATTCACCAATAGAAAAGAAAACTCTCCAACTGTCACATTTAATGGCCTCAGAATTAAACATGAAGAATGTATCAAATATCTAGGACTGCATCTAGATTGAAAGCTCAATTAGAAAAAGCACGTCTTTACAAAAGAAAACAATTAGAACTACAGTTTAGTAAACTGTGTTGGATGCTAGGGGGAACTCCCAATTATCCTTAAATAACAAACTCTTATTGTATAAAACTATCTTAAAGCCAATATGGATATACGGAATCCAATTATGGGGTACTACCAGCAACTCAAACAACGAAATTCTCTAACGATTTCAAAACAAGCTCCTTAGAACAATAGTCAATGCACCGTGGTACGTTCCTAATTATGTGCTGTATAACGATCTTCAGGTACCTTCAGTGAAGGAAGAAATTCAAAAATTTAGTGAAAACTATAGAGTCAGAGTGAGCACACACCCCAATTAACTAGCTGTTACATTAATGGAGGAGAGCGCAGAAACCAGGCGTCTGAAACGTTACAAACCTGCGGATTTACCAAATAGATTTATTTAGACTGTAGATTGTAAATTTGTAAATTTATATTTTAACAAGTGAAATTGCTCACTGGAGCAACTTCGCTCAGAATTTGTCTAACAAAATACTTATTATCCTAAAAAGATAGATTGTATGCTATTTGGAGTTAAAGAAAATAGGTGAAAGATACTTACAATGAAAGATTTCTTTTAGATTCTTTGAAGTTGATAAAGATCATTTTCATTGTTACCTCTTCCTAGCGTGGCATTAGTCAAATCTCACTTGTGGATCCAAACCTTATCATTTAGTTCCTAATCCCCCGATTTTTTGCCTGGTGGCTTAACACCTCGCCTGAACTCTCCATGTTTACTTTAAATTAGGATTATGTGCCGGTCGAAATAGGACGAACTTCGAGCGTGCGACAGTTTACGCTTCATCGAATACAAGGCGCTGCATTTCCCCTTGCCGTTGATGCCAAACCATTGAAATTCAAGGAAGGATTGACGCGAGACATCCTCTCGTAGTTGTACTAACAAGATAGGAACAAATCGGCGACCCGATCAGCTCGAAATGAAATTATTACAGGCCCACAATGCGAAGGATGATCGACGAAGATTCGGAACTGGTTTGAAACAATAATAATTAATTAATGCTGTTGTCGACTTTCGAGTAATAGAATTAATTTCATTTGATCCCAAAAATATTTTCGTTGGTTGAGGTGACTGCTGCGATCTAAACTTAATGTGACGGTTAGTGCTCGTATATCTTGAACTTCCATTTGGAAAGAAAAATGCAGATTAAAAAGTTTGTAGACTTGAAATAAAGTCGAAAAGTCGAAAGTCGATGGACACTTATGGGTTTTGAGCTACATCTTGAAAGAAAACTGAAGGCTTGAAGTATTTTAGTTCAGCCTGGATACTCATCTTCGTATAAAGATGTTTGATAATAACACCTGTCCCTAACTTGCTTACCCGGTACTGGTTCTGGCAATTCAAAGATTTGAATCGAAGTAAAGTTATCTTGGATAAGTATGGAAATTTGAAATCACGGCTTTGGTGACAGATCTGTATCTGACTAACTTTCTCAAACTGGTGGATTTTTAGATATTGTCTGGGAAAAAAGTTAGTAAAGTAAAGTGCTTTATTCAAGACGTGCACATTTATGCGTAGCTTGATATTACAACTTTCGACATTTGCATCATTTTAATCGAATGATAGGCTGTACCATTTATCCAATTTTATCTAATATTCCCCCGTTTTCAAGAAGAAAATTAAAAAGTTCGAAAATTTAAAGACTTGAGACTAAGGCTATGGGAATATCCAGGTTAGTCATCTCCAGTCAGATTTCTTATGAAACTTGCTATCACAACTTCCAACTTTTTGCAGAATTCTGACAATTCCCTCAATATTCTTTATTAACTTTACCAAACTCGTACCTTTTGGAACTCAAAAAATTGATGGCCTCAAGATTTAGGACAGAACCTTATAGTTTGTCTTATGAAATAATTTTGACCCAGGCTTTATGCAAATTTTAATGATGAGGTCTATATCCCCTCTGGTAACTTGACCTAACTTGGAGAGAAAATAAAGCTACAAGATTTACATCAAATCCTTATGACTAATTTTAAGTGAATCTGGCCCCACGTTGTCAGCTTTTGACATTGTATAAGATAAAATGGTAAAGTCTGCCTTTGACTGATTTTCCTTAACGTGTGTACCATTTGCAACTTCACGCGGGTTCACGTTCAAAGGTTTAGAATTTAATGCGACAGCTAACTTATGTTTTCAATTACTGACTTTTCTCTACAGTTACTCTACCACGTTTTAGGTTAAATAAAAAATAAAATTGTATTAAATGTATTCGTATAATCTGGTCGCCATTTATTTGACCTAACAACTGGTAAAGGCAACGCGAAAGATAAATATTTTTATAATCTTGGTGATGATTGAAGAACAGAAGTAAAAGGTCGCCGAAATTTTCAAATTTCGTGCAGAGTTAGAGCCACATGATGGCTTCTACCTTCTCATAATACTTTGAGCTCGGTTGAATATTTAAATCGATTGGTTTGAAAGACAAAAGGAATTTTAGTTATGTAGCATTTGCCCCTTATCCGCCGATACTTAATAAAGCCTATGACTTCAAATTTTACAAAACAATCTTTTAGTTTATCCTATGGGACCTTCTGGATTCAGAACTGTCCCATTATTGAATTTTACAGTATTTTATTGAGCTCTGTCTCTAACTAACCATATAACTTGTATATGTTAAGCTATTGTCTATGAAGAAACTTGGGGGTTTTAAATCGGAAATAGAAACCTGAGGAACATTCATCCGATGTTTACTGCCATAGTTTATCATTTCTTACACCATTGTGATTTTTCTCAACACTGTTAATGTCCTTTAGACTTATTCACAAAAGAAATGCGGTTAAAGATTTAAAGGGGCGTTTCTTGGTTTGTATTCTGAGATAGTTTCAACCGAGACATAATTGGACTCTCTATGCTAGAGCTTTCCTCAATTTTATCTCCTAAGTTCATTGAACTTCAAAACAGGGGTTCGTTATTTTCAAAAAGCGTAATGAATATAACTCCCTTGAGGATGCGGTACCCTTTCAGAAGCCATGTAAGTTAACCCTTCAAGATTTCAAACAAAACCTCGTGAGTTATCCAAAGAGATCCAAACCTTTCATTTTCAGCTATTGATTTTTCTCGTGGTTCCTTGATGAGATGTTGTTCTGCACTTACTAAGCTTGTATAACTTAATCTATTATCTATGGAGTACATTGAAGTTTGTATGCTGATAATGCGGAAATCTTGAAGTATACTTCGAAGATGGTACTCATTCAGACTTGGTGTATGCTATTACTATACTTTATACATTTGATGTGACCCTCAGATGTTTCAAAGCTTCCAGCAGTTTTTCATGTAGGCCAATATGAGTATTCCAAGGTCCGGATACTCTTTAACGATTGCGGTGCGACATTGCCGACTCGAAGCTTCCTCTTCCCCAAACTCTATCACCTGACCTTGTCTGTGATTGTCTTTTCACAAACGTATGTCTGATGTTCCTCATATTATAACCACATGCCAACATGTCTAGCTAGCGAAGCAATTATAGTCAACGTCCCAAACAGATGTCGCTTGGCATCAATATACAAGAAGCACACATTCGAAAAAGAATGTCCATGGTGCATATGATGATGGTATTCTGAGGTGAATGCTCCATTGGCCCACAACTAACTAAGAAAGAATTTTGTCTGAATGCAAATCTAGAATTGCCAAAATCCCAATTCAGACCCAATTCAGACCCAATTCAGAAAAATAAGCAAAGCAGCTTCTAATGTACCTGACTTAAAATTCATCAAGCACTTAGTTATCCCCTATCAACTGTTGCCAATAAAAGCTTTCTATACAAAACACAAATAAATTCGCCACGCAATATCACCATTTAACTGCCATGCTATTAGCTATTGTTTAAAAGCGGAGGAAACTCATTGGACTCATTCCTCCTTTTACCGCCGCCTCTTTCGGAATACTCGCCCTAATTAGAAGTCTAGGGCGAAAGGCGCCCTTGTGCTAAAGAGTTTAATTGGCTATGGAACGACGGCCGATCAGCACCCGGCCGAAAGTTAATGATTTTACAATGAAATCTACTTTCTTTTGTCCGATTTAATTAATTAATTAAAATTTTACGCGTCCATTGTCGAGGACTGACACTGATATATGAACGGCCTCTTTCCTTCTCGCTGTTTTTCAACTTCCTGCGGCGCTCTCGCCGCCGCCAGCATCGACGGCGCTCGTTGTAATTGTAATTCGCTGTTTCATAGAGATCGAATTAGATGTTGCGTCCGAATAATTCCGAGGCTATTAATTAATTGCTTTCGGACGGCTAACTTTCTCGTGCGAAGTTCGCGAAAACAATTAATTGTTTCTTTGGTACGTAACAATTCCCACGGAGTTCCGTGAAATTAGCTTACAGCAGCGCTAGCTTTTATTAAATAGAGCAGAATCAATCTCTATTGAGAACGATTTGGTTGTGTACTAGTGTGTGGAGTGCGGGGTGTCAGGTGCGCAGTAATTAGCGGCGCACTGTAGTCAATGCTGTGTACTGTGGTACAAGTAAATTCCCTTAATGAAGATGACAACTTAGTTGTTGTAGTACATAATTTGGATTTAGAAGTTGTATTAACAGTTATTTTATTCTTTTCTAACAAGAATCAAACTGCTGGTATTGTCGCAATATTAAAATATTCGGACAGTCCGTTTCCGTACCTCAATTATCTCGCCAAATAAACGGCCCGCTTGGGAATTAGCATCCTGTCCGCGGAAATTCATATTTAGTCCATTCAAGACTAATTAAATTATGAAAACGCCCCTCACCAATAAATCTCAATACGTCTGTCGTAGAGGTGGCGTATAAATTACGCCTTTGTTTTGGACCGGCGGTGGTTGCGGCCAGTCAAACGCGGTGCTGGCAACCGCAACGACATATTTTCGCCGCTTTCATGATGAAGGATGGCGTTTCGGAGTCGCCAAGTGCAAAAATAAAGGACGTTCTTCCGTTTTAAAAGGGTTGGCAAAAAGAGATCGTAACTACTTCTGGACGTGTTTGAGGTATAAGAGAATTTTTAAGAAATACTGGTTGCGAATGGTAATATTTAACCTAGACTTCTTCTGTGGTTCTAATCCTTCTATTCTACACATTCAAACCCTTTACCTATTCTGTGCAGCATATGTGATACACAATATATACGATTATGGCGTCTGTGTATCACATATGGTACACAAACTTAAAAATTTTAATGCTTCTGTCATTCTTTAGAACGTATGAATTACGTATAGCTTGCCCCTGCGATAAACGTGTTGATATTAAGACATACATATTTGAAAAGTTGTGCATCACATATGAAATACTCATGGAAACAAAGGTATTTGTTATTTATAAAACTATTCTGTTCGTTCAATTGTAAAAATGATTAAAAATTTATTCTAAACGCTTTATTGATGTAAGAGAATATAATTATTATAAAATGGTACTAAAATTAAACGTTAATCGACATTCTCAAATGTAAAAAGAAAGCTAATTTTTATTTTCGTGAGTTTCATTGAAACAGGCAAGGCAGAAAGCTTTCTGACAAATTACAAACTCTGTAGGCACTTCTTTCGTTTCCGCCAAGGTATTTTATCGATTATGTTGTCCACTAATTTTTTTATAACATTCATTACACTTCTTACGAACAATTTTGCCGTTTTCTTTGCGTGTAATATTCGTTAGTTCATGAGCCTTACAAATGGGCGTTCTTGTGTCTGCCTTCTCGGGTAGTTGAAGTAAAGATGCGGCTAAGCATTTGGTAAACTGAGCCGGCTCCATTGTTTTATTGTCATAAAAGTTAATATATAACAGCCAACTGTTAAGAACTGACATGCTAATGTATTCAAAAAGTATTTTTCTGTACCACTTCACACTTTTTAAAGCTGAAGTGTAATAGGAAATCATTTGACCTGAAAGGTCTATGCCACCTTTCACTCTGTTGTAATCTAGTACTGCAGTGGGCTTTTTTACTTTTTCGCCTTGGCAATCTTTTTCGTTAGTTTCTCTCAAATCCATTCAATGGAAAGTTGAAATCATATACATTGATTTCCTATCTTGATACTTGATTATTCTAATTCCATATTTATTCATTGCTTCAATGATTTGTCCTTTGTTTAGTTTCTTTGCCCTTACTTCATTTGGAATACCACTTTGATTCATTCTCATTGTTCCATGGTATGTATTCTTATTCTTTAAAAAAGTTACCAAAAGAATACTACTGGACTAATTGTCTACAACAGGAACCTTACCCTGATTGAGTAAAGGTTCAGACAACGAAATAGCAATGGATCCGGATGTATTGGATGTTCTCGGTCCGCAGTATATGGAAAAGTTCCAAATATATCCTGACATCTCGCACGATTTGAACAACTTAAGTCCATATTTATGAGCCTTGCCAGGGTTGTATTGACGAAAGATCGGTCTTCCTCTGTGAGAGATCATTGTTTTGCCAACAGATACTTCTTCTTCCGGAGTATAAACCTCTAGAAATTTTGAAATTAGGAACTTCATGAAATTTGCTGCTTTATGCATCACCAAGTAACCCGTTTCGTTATTGCAAACATACCAGTTTTTTAGTATGAAAGAAAATCTGTTATAGCTCATTCCAATTTGGTGAAACATGGGATGGGGAAACATATTGTCTCATCGTTAGTAGTCTTCTATGTTTGGATACTGAATAAGTGCAGTTACTAAAATTACTTCCAAAAATTTTCTCAATTCGGAGCAAGTAACATCGACTCACTTGTTCATTCTGTATATATTCATATATTGTTGAGCATAACGGTTTGTTTTTTCTAGCATTACGTTAATAATTTCTTCATCATAAAATTGTTGGAATATGTCAAGAGGTACTACATTTCCATTTGTCACCTACAATCCTCTTATTTAAACCAGAATTGCCAGTAAAATTTAACTTCATCCTTTGCTGAAAATTCGAACTCTATTGAGTGAGAGGAGACAATGAATATGGTGTCACCGATAAATGATTGTCTTGAACATCTTCTTCGTCAGAAGATGTGTATAAACTTGATGCGAAATCAGATTGGGAAGAACCATATTCGTCACTTCAGTTGCAAAAATCTGCTGTACTATCTTCATTATCATTTGTATGAGATTGGTTGTAATTTCCTTTTTTTGCTATTATGACCATAGAATGACGCTCGGTTCATTTCTAGGCACAAAAAAGAAAATAGAGTTGGCAGAAAATATAAAATACAAAAACTTTTACTCGTGTGCATCACATGTGTTACACATCCGTAACAGAATGACATACTTACAAAGTTGTCCCGTGATACAAAAAATTTGTACGTATTATTTGTTTATTGTCACTTACAGGACTGATCCTGAAATTTGTTTCCATGTTAGTAACTGCCATATCGCGACTACACCATAGACGTATAGAAGCGCGCCCAAAATACTTAAACAAGCAATGGATTAAATCTAGTAAATACATAAATACTGTAAGAAAATTGCATTGTACTGTAAAAATCTTGAACCTGTGTTTCTAGTTACATAGAAAAATTTAATATATGGATCAAAATAACCCTTTGGACATATAATTCGATGATGATTCCACAAGTCTAGGGTTGACAATGTTAAGTATTCAAGCTTCACAGTTTGTGAATATTCGATCGGAAATGACAGCAATACCACAGGTATTTCGAGAACATCAAAATTTTCGATACAACTTTTCGAAGAAAGCGGACGATTTACATGCAGAAAGTTAACCCATCCGACATCTCCGAACACCAACACACAAGCGAGGACAAGAAATTTCGACGTCATTAAAGACGCATTCAGGACAAGCACGCCGACCGAAACGCGCCAACTTTTCGACTTCCCATAAATACGGCGCGTTACGTGTTTCGACTCGACGCGCAAAATAAATAATAGAAACGTGAAAACGTCGCGAATTTTTCTCCAATCTCCATCTCTACATCCTGTACGACATTTCTCTCTCTTTTCACCGACTGTACATTCCGAAGCCATCGGTGATGAGTTAATGTTGTGTCGTACATACTAACAGCGCGCGCTACTGAATCCGGCGCAAATCACGGGCAATTTTTAAAAACGGATTTGCAGCCGTACCGAGAGAAAAAATCTTTAATTCCGTCTCGACTGCGATAACGGCGAGACCCGTTTCGCAATTTCCCTGAGGACGGTCGATCGACCGTGTCGACGAGTTCAGATTAAAACGAAACGAGCCATAGTACAGATATAGGCCCGCGCGTACGCAAGGAAAAACAAACGAAAACTTGCCGAATTGGCCTCAATGGCGCTATTCAGTAAAATCCCGATGTCTTGCCGTTTTACTACCGTCGATTTGACGCGCGCGATACGCTGTTTCAATTGGATCGGTTTTATTGTGAGGCATTTGAATATCGATAAAATAAAAGCAAACGGTAAGGAAAACAGTTTGTCGTTGGACGGAGTAAAATTTTCAAACAGAAGAGTTAAATGCAAAGAAGCCTATCGATGGTCTTTTTGGGATTTAAGAAAACGTCGAGAAAAGACTTGACAATGATTTTGATGAATTACTGGTGTGTAAATCAATCATTGACAGCAAACCGCAGGGCATATTTCGTAATTTTATGCATGGTATTACCGATTTCCTCGAGATTGAACGGAAACCAGAAAAAAAAGCTAAACGGCGGGATCCAAATAACTATCTGACACAGCATGGTGATATACTGATAGGATGACTTCCACAATGACAGCTGCAACAAAGCTAAACACAAGCAACCAATAGTATCAAACGAGTACTATCAATAGAAAATAATATACATAGGTATATATAACAAAGCAAGTGATATACTTAGAGAGAGAGGGCTAGAGGATTACAAACAAGTAAACAAACAATGTAAAAGCTTAGTCCAGAAATTTGTAAAAGACATTATATTCATATTATTTTTTGCTTTTAAACACTACTGATGCCTTATATTCCCTAAGAGGTAACAGTAGAAAGAAGAAGAATATTGCAACATCCAAGAATTTAATGTCTAGTCCCTGGTATCAGAAAAGTTGAAAATATATTCCATTGGCAGAGTCTGGGTGGGAAGGGCTGAGGGCAGAACTGTCAATTAACTCCAAAGAGCAACTAGACTTAACGTTAACTTTATGAGTGTCCCTAATCCAATGGGGGTAATAATACACCGGAAGCTGGAAAGTGTCTTCAAATACTGAAGACTCTAAATCTCTTCGTGTCATTGGAGTAGTCAAAGATTTTACTTGTAGACTTTTAATCGAGAACAAATAAACCGCGGAGGCTTTTGCAAATGCTTTCCATTAGAAGTATCTGATTCCTCCTGTCAGGTAATGAACTCCGAAAATTATGAAAACTAAATCTTGCTTTGTAGGAGCTGAGTAATACAAGATATTCCAGTTCTCGTTCCCTATAATAGAAAAGTTGGCAATGCTTTCCCTGGACGAAGTGCCGCTGGAACCAATTCTAGCAGATAGTACATAAACCTCTAGGAGGATAGTTGGTATCGTTGATCTCCTAGCTCAATCAAGACACTAATTTAGGGACTGAGATCTTCAGAAGAACCGAGGAATGTGTTATAACTTTGATTTAACTTTTGATTATGGGGCACCGCATAATGCAATAAGCAAAGTTTTCATGTCTCGGTTCCTGCAATCATAAGAACTGAAAACGTATCCCATCAGCAAAGTATGGTTGGTCGTAGCAAGTAGTAAATATCGAATGAGACCGAGCTTAACATTGTTAAGACACAAGAATGTTCCTAACCCAATTAAGGCACTAATGGGGGCATCGAAACTTCCAAAGTAACTAAAGTTTGTTTTCTTTTGGACTTCAGATATATTATAGCTCGTATTTTGATTACTACTACGCTGAGTGTAATAGAGCCTGTGTGTCGGTCTTAAATAGATTTTTCATTGCTACAATAAGACTGAAATCGGTCCTAGATATTCAAGTTTGAACCGGAGAAAATCTTGACGTTGTTAATGATAGGAGTGCTCCTAATCTAGCTACGTACATGAAGACCCTTAGAGGGGCAACAACTCAAAGAAGTTAGTCTCCTAGTTATTAGAGAGATGAAGATGGAATTGCTGACATATATTACAAGAAAAGGCGTGAGAACATATTCTTTCCGAATGCAGATATAAACCATAAATACTACATACTGTTCAAAAAAGTTGGCAACATGCCGGATATGGATAATATAATTGCTCTAACAAACTCTGAGATACATGGGCGGTTCTACAGTTCTTCATTGTCTCGTTCTCCCCACCCTTCCTTTGAATATTGGTAGGATTTTCCGCTCCCATATTTCTAATTTGTTCTGGTTGCTTTCGTTCATCACCCATAATGCGACGTAAAAGTAGGACGTAAGACGGTCTCATATATTCTTATTTTAGGTTTTTGGGGAAACCTCTTTTGACCTCAGAATTTGGTTTAGCCCTCCTGTACATCTACTGCTTTTAGCTATTCTAATATTAATTTCCACCCCGTTACCGCATTTGTTGTTTATTAATACTTCCAAGTAAATATAACTTTCGACTTCTTGAAAGGTAATACTATGGCGTCCAATCTGTACCTTAAATCCTATCCTCTTTCCACATTACTCTTGCTTTTGATTTCCATATATTTTCTTTTCTCTGTATTAAGCAGTTGCTCGAGTTTTTCTTCGTCTATTATGAAGTTTCTAGTAATATGCTCCAATTCGTTTTTACTTTTGGTTAGCAGGACCGTCGCTAGCATGAGCAAGACACTAATGGCTCCTATACCAAAGTTGAACAGTACCGTAGGAATTTGATTCCCTTGCCTTACTCCAGTCTTTACTTCAAAATCCAATTTCCCATTAACCTTAACTGAACATACAGTTTTTCTAGCGTTGTTGCTATCAGCCCAATCAATTCTCCCGGCACCTCAAATTTCTTTAGTATTTGAAGCAACACCTGTTCACCGAGTCATAAGCTGCTTTGAAATCTATAAAAAGCGCATTGGGACGTATTTAGTACTCATATCATCCTAACAGAATTTGCTACAATTTAAGCAGCTGGTCTATCGTTGACCTATTTTTCGGAAACCGCATTGGTATTCTGTTATTCATTCTTCCGGGTAGCTTTCTAATCTACACTTTAATAGTGCTGCCAGACTTTTATGTTACATCTGAAAGGGCTTTTTCTCAAAAATTACAACATTCTGTTTTATTTCCCTTCTTATAGATGGAAATTAGGATAAAGATAATAATGAAGTAAATTATCCAGGGCCACAAACAGTAATTCAGATTTAGTGCTGAGTATTTGATACCACCCCTTTAAGGCCAAAAGCTCAAGAAAACTTGTCTAAAAAGTCTATTGGCCCGAAGGTAATACACCTCCCCCTTGCTTTCGATCAGGAGTATTTGTGTACTAGAAATTTAGCTGTTTTATCCCAGTCTTAAATCCTCTTATTCTATATTCACCGGTATATTTTCTGCAAGGATGTTTAAAGTCAAAACATCACAGTGCTCACAAGTGACAAGTTCTATCAAATAACACGGGCATATCTTAAAATTTCAGCAGCGCCTTCGCCGTTTAGAATTTACCTATAATTGTTGTTTACGTTAATTACTACAAAGGAAACTGCTGATTCCAATCTGATCTCTCGTCGCGACGAAGGCACAATAATTACACGTAATAGTCTCCCGATGAAGTTGCGCCGCCAAACTCCGCCCGAATTCAAAGCGATATATCATCTCAAACCGTTGCCTCTTTATGCGGCTTAAATTTAATACCCTCTACCTGCTCCCGATGCCGATTCATCCACCTTACGTCGGCGTCGCGTCCTACATACCAACCCTTCCGCCCGCGGTGTATAATGTAACGCAGGCACTTGAAATTTAATTAATAACACGTTGATAATTCCTTCGTCGTCATCGTCGTCGTCGAGCTAAATAGTGGAGCCGAAGCGAGCAACACGTTGAGGCTATATTACCCAACCTCGACGCATTAGGCGACCCATTATAATATCGGCGAAACCCGGCCGGAAATCCAGATTTCACAATAATTAATATTAGCGAAATTATTCGACGACGTTCCTTTGTTCCGACGGTAGGATCGGGGATGGGATTTTCATAGGACGGTTCCCTTCCTCTTCTACACACGGTCACGGAGTACATTTCGACGGTAATTTCCATTGTTGAAGTATTAAATTGATATTAATTGATATGCGCACGGATATTTACGGCAGTGGAAAGATGAATTAACGTTTTCGTATCAGTACAATGCTAGGAATATACTGTAGAAATTCAAATAAGATAGTGAATATCTTTATTATAGCAATTCAAACACTTGGAAACAGGCATTGTGACAACCAATGCGGCGTTCCAGCATTTGGAGAAAGAATATGAAGAAATAAATGATAGTTGGTCAACTCTAATTAGCTCATATCCCATACAGCGCACTTTATTTCATAATTGAGAACTAAACCACAAACCTTGTCTGAAACATCTGAGATTTGAAATCTAGACCTCAGCATGGTAGTCGAGTTTCCAAACCGATTAGTCACACCGAAGCTAGACGGAATCATAACTGGAGAAGAAATCATCACAACTTGTATGCGAACGATACGTTAATTATTATATCGGAGGTTATAATTTATTAGATGAATTGTGTACGCATGGATAATGGCTTGCATTTAAATTTAGATAAAATTTCGTAGATGGTTATTCACGGTTATCGGGGCGGTAGCATTAACGTTCGTTGATTTTTTAACTTTCAAACTTCATTTCCCTGTTTATTAACAAGAAATAACTAAGCAAAGATAATGTTTCCGAGTGCTTTTCGGTGTGCTCCCTCGGAATCCGGACTCAGAATTGAGATTTTTCCGCCAGAAAATTAATGGCGCATTTTAAATGAGAAAATTTTTAGAAATATATATTCTCAACTTTGTTTTTTTTTACATTGTCATTGGGCAAAGACGACGAATCTCGTTTAACCGTCGATGCACAAAATTATTGAAGTTTAGAAGAAATTTTTTTGATATTCGTGTTAGTAACATTTATATTACAAAAATTATTGTTGACAATTTTACTATACGTACCAACTCGAAACCTGGGACTAGATTAAGAACCATGTTATTATAATTTTTTTGTATACGTATTATATTTGGTCAATATTATGCATTATTATTAATGTTATGATGATTTTTATCAAAATCACTTAATAATGATCATTCAGACACAAACAACCATGAATCACTGAAAAAGTGAAATAATAGTAAAAAATATTGGTTTTCTGTTATTTTCACGTTCGACCTACCATTTTTGAATAGAAATGTCATTAGTAATATGAAAAGCAAATCCCTGAACTTCAACAATTTTGGTGATAGTTGAGCGAGATTATCCAGGTAATTTCAATATTCTATTTAAAAAAAAAAATTAAAAATCTACATTTTGTTGTTATTTTTTCATTTAAAATCCGCCATATTTAATTTTCTGAGGGAGAAATCTCAATTCAGAGTCCGGATTCCGAAAATGCACAGCTTAAGGCATTCGGAAACATTATATATAAGTTTATTTCTTTATTATTCTTTATTATAAACATATAAATTAAGTTTTGAAAAGTCCACTCTTTTCGGCGTTAATGGGTTAATAAAGCAGATACTTTCTTGGAATTTCAAATTAACGAAAGCTTACATTGGAAAGATGATTGTCAGTATTGAATCTCAAAATTTAATCCATTATCATGCGTATTTCGTTCATTTAAAACGTGTTTCTAGCAGTTTCCGTTGATAATAGCATTACTCGATAGTGAAGTTGAGACTGAATTAGCAGGTATGCTGTTTTCGTCGGCCAATTATTTATTTCTTAAAAATATCTTTTCAAAACTATAGCAGGCCTAACTGCTAGGCACACCTGTTGGCAGTTATTAAAATACTTCAAGATTTCAACTTTAACGAACATGTATGCCTTTAGAATGTGAGTCGACGACTATGATAAATGTATAGTCTAAATCGGAAAAATATCCCTGTGATTCAGATTGTTGTAATAGCAAAAGCAAAATCCTTTTTGGAGAAATTACGAAGACCAATAGAGATGAAGCAAATCCAATAGGCTTCGGTAAGCAGAAGTTGATTTCAAAGTAATTGCCATAATGTCAAATTATGGCAGCAAATCCAGATGGAGCGACTACTCTTTCTAAAGAATGTGATAACTAAAGTTTGACAAAAGAGTGGATGACGTGTTATCATTATGTAGTGTAAACCGGTCTTTTTCTCCACTTATCTGCAAGGCGCAATATTAAAATTTGGAGAAGTAAGGGCGTTAATCCGGTTTACAGTACTTAATGATAACATATCATCCACTCTTTTATAAAACCTTAATAATAAGCGAACTATTTGCTGTGTTGAGACTAGGCTTTATCGGAAAAACTGGCTCATGGCTTGTGCAATTGTTCTTCTAGATGAATTTCTATCTCTTGCTATCTGTTTCCATCCGGAAATTTCCAAACTGCTTATATCCGTCTCCACTTCTAAATTCCACCTCGCCTTCGGTCGCCCTCTTCTTCTTTTCCCCTCTATTGACATTGACATAAGTAATTTTGGCACTCTAGTTTCAGGCATTCTTTCTATATGTGCTCTCTACCGTAATCGCTGTACTCTTACAATCCCTACTATATTTGTTCCTCTGTACAGTTCCTTGAGCTTCTCATTAATTCTTCTTAACCATACGTCATTAACTTTCTTTCCTCCATATAGTTTCCTTAGTAGTCTTCTCTCCCACACCTCCAGTCTTGCTTGTTCCGTTTTATTTATTCTCCAATTTTAATTAATAAAAGCTTAATGGTTCAAACATGCATCTTGATGTATACAAATTGGGGCTCTAGCGCAAGGATTACTTTACTGAAGTTTATTATAAACCATAAATATCCCTATTTCTTGCAGTTCTGAAGTAATATCAAGTTCTTCCATCAGCAGTACATTGACCTAGATATAGTTTTTCTATTACGGTTACTGTAAGAAGGACCATGCAAATTACACATCCCAAAGAGACTGTCCCAAACGTATGTGGTGAGTTATAAGTTGCGAGCGCACCAAAATAGCACAATGCATTATAAATGCCCTAAGAAATAAAATAGTCTTCCTAACATGCAGAACAACCCAGAAAAACATGCCAAACCTATCAACAGTCAGATCCGTCACAAGTTCTTATTGAAAGCATCTCAACGGGGAAAAGTTTTGAGTATGCTTGCTCGGTTGCGATACTCAAAATCCAATCAAGGCTATGGTATACAAATTTCTTGACGTGAACAAGTTCTTGATTCAGAATGAACGAAAACAAAGTGTTCTTTCGCAACATACCAATTTGAACACCTTCAAGTAGTCAGCTCAACAACAATGGTGCCATGCCTACTAAGATGACAGGAAGGACCAACACGTTATCTGTGAACATCGTCAGGGTCTATTGTAAGATGATAAAATACATCAAAGCTTGTAGGCGTAGATTTTCTCCACCGAGAACAATAACCAAATTACCTCAATACCCAATTAAACGCATTGACAATATTTTGCGACCTGCTTCACCCCTAAAAACTAAGAAATATCTAATGTATGTTATTAATAAGGTTTAATAAAGGAGTAGACGCTGTGTTACCATTTAGTAATGTAAACCGGACTTACGCTGTCACTCCTTCGAACTTTATTATTCAATGATAACTTATAACAATATAACTTATAATTGAATAATAAAATTCGTAGAAGTGACAGCGCGAGTCCGGTTTACTACTTAATGGTAACACGCCATCCACCCTTTTATCAAACCTTAGTTATTAATAATCCTCTTTTCTTTAAAACATGTTCTATTTATAATATTCCGCTCAATAAATATGTCGATCTTTTAGTTTGCTTCCTTTTAACCCTTCCTCCTTAAAGCTCCTCATCCTTGATAACCTACACGACCTCTTTACGCGAGGCGCATTAATATTTAACATCAACATGACCTGTTATTATTACAGCGCCTTCTCATTAATGGCAGATGTCGCCGGCATGTTATGGCCCGCCTCCCGAAAACCGACCGGAAAAAAGTGTCAGCAGGTGTTCTGGTATTCCGGGCGAGCGCTCGCGGCGACGAGCGTCGCATCCCATGTCAAAGAATACACGTGGGTGGCCTTAATGAACGTATTTTCCGCCCTTCGACGCTTTTATTAATTTTTTTGTACTTTCCTTTTTCGTTTTAGAGGAAAAATTTAGGATTTTGTCGAAGGATAAAACAAGTTCAGTAGCGTATTAATTTAGCGGCGGATTTACGCAGGAGTCGGCCTAAAACTAGTCGATTTCGGAGGGAAACATTGAAGAAGAATCGCTTCGATCTTAAAATTGCAATCCAATAAAGAAAATCATATGAAAGTTCGCTAATATAATCGAAACTGCACTCTACGCCTTTACGGTTTGGTCGAATTAAATGAATCCAACCCGGATAATGAGGACCCCGGTTAGGATATTAGCTTGCAACTATGCAACATGAATGCGCCTTTCTTTACCGACCGGTTGGTCCCCTAATGGTCATTACCGCGGGCCAGCTCTAATTGGATCCGTATTATTATGAACACGACCGCTACAAACGGCCGGATGTTGGTGTTTCAGTCTAGTCCGCCCGGAACGAGAACTGACAACAGCGGTGGTTGCTGTGAGGATTTCGTTTATTTGCTTGACAAAGGTCACCTTTGATTGTTGTTCGGTTGTACCGATGGGAGAACGAAGCGTGCTTGCTTGTGCAAAGGGTCGTCGACTTGAATGGAAACCGCATTTCCGATGTAGTAGTCGGAACTATCAGAAATTATGAGACACGAAGAAAAAGAATTCGTTCCAAAATTCGACACTTTTTGATACAGCAAAGGAGAGTTCGAGTTGTTTTAATATTCAACACAAAAGTGATGTTGCAATTGCCATTGATCAGGCGCGTTCCAAGTCGCTATTCATGGGAGAATTTGACTCGTATAATTACACGGCGGAAGGTATTTAACTTCATATGGATCGGTTTTTATATAGCATCCTAATTTCAGAGATTCACTTTTTGGATTGAAATAATATATAATAATATGTACTATCTCTTGGGTCTCCTTGCATTCACCAGTAATACCATTTTTTAACATTTCGCACCTAAAAGTATTTTATTCATTTCGTAGACACAGAGAGCTTCAATATGATGTACAACACAAGACCATTACTTCAACTTTTCATAAATATTTGAAAATTTGAAGAGATGAACTAGCGGCAATTTCATCATAATTTCGGGTGATGGTGCTTCTTAAGACATAGAATACGATTATGTGTTTTAAATTGATGGAATATGATTGTTTAAAGCAATATAAAGCTTAAAGTGCATGAAATTTCTTCCAAATCTGGCCAAAACTGTTAAAACCTAAGCTATTAATGAAATTTAACATTTTGATATTTTATAAGACGCAGAATACGATTTTATAGTTTATTTATTCATAAAATGTCGAATGGCAAGGAAATGCAAGTTTTCAAAGGCGTTTGAGCCCACACCAAGATTTGATCCATGTCGATCGATTAGAAGCTATTTAAAGAAAATTCTGATTAAATTGTTGTATGGAGTGCTAAAAAAATGAGGACACGTAAAAAGATCAACCTAGACACATGAAAAGAAAAAGATGGAACTATAGCAACTGACGAGAGGGAAATTATGGAACCCTGGGAAGAATATTACCAAGCTATGTACAAATGTCAGATGAAGAACAAGATATTCAGGAACCAGAACCAATAGGAATGGAAGAAGAGAAAGATGATATAACATACAAAGAACTAAATTAGTCCATAAATAAGATGAAAATAAGTGAAGCACCCGGACACGATAGTATACCAACTGAGATGATTAAATACCTAGGAGAAACGGGGAAATACTTGTTACTAGACTAGACTAGACTAGAGAGGTATTATCCTCCCTCTATACAAACAAGGAGAGACAGAAGACTGTAATAACTATAAACGAATCACACTGCTCCGTTCAGCGTTGAAAATATATGAACAAATACTGGTAAATAAGCTACGACCACTCATCGAACCTACACTAGATCTATCACAGAATGAATTCAGGAAAGGCTACAGTGTCTAAGACCACATATTTATCCTTAAAGAAATAGAGTATAAAAGACTAACATCTAACAGAAAACCTTACCTAGCATTTTTAGACCTAGGCAAAGCGTTTGATAGAGCACCACAACTACAAATCTGGAAAATACTGAAAGAAAGAAAAGTCCCGTACAAATTAATAAGAGTAATGAAAAGTCTATACAGAAATGCCTACAGCTATGTGAGAACTAACGGTATGAATTCTATTAAGTTTAAAATAAGAGAGAGATTGCGACAGGGCGGTGCCGGGGTCATGACCCCGCTTCTGATTATATATCTGATTATCATATTTATGAACAGTATCATTAAAGAATGCACAGCGAAAATGTAAGCTCTTTCCATAAGCTATACGAATTTAAATGGGGTAAAGATTTCGATGTTTCTTTGCGGATTATGTCGTTGTTATGGCCAGCAGTGATAAAGAACTTGAAGAGAAAGTTAAAATATAGAAGAACACAGTAGATAAACATCAGATGAAACTGAATTTAAAGATATCAAAAGTAATGTTTATTGACAAACAGGAAGAGGATATCAGCATCAAGGTAGATGGCATTCAACTTTAGCAAGTAAATAACTTCAATTATCTGGGAGTAATATTTCAAAATAATAGAACTGAAGAAGTCGAAATAAACCATCGAATAGAAAAAGCAAACAAGACCTTCTATGCACTGAACCAGAATTTCCTAAAGAGGAGAGAACTAACACAAGCAATCAAAATGAATATATATAAAATCCTATACCTCCTCCTTCCTTAGGAGAGTAAGAGGTGTTACGCTAATGGACAAAATTAGAAATTCACAAATAAGAAAGGACTTGCTAATACAATCAATACAAGAATTTCTGGAATATAGACAACTAGCATGGTGGGGACATCAAAGGATGGGTGCCGACAGACAGGTTAAACAGGTATGGCGAGCTAGACCGACAATCAAGAGACCACCGATGACTTGGGATCAACTCTATCTAAGAAAGGGACCACTTGGAACGAAGCAAAGAAGATGATTATATATTATATATATTTATATATATATATATAAAAAGAATTCTGAATACTTATGTCTTTGAGGAAGTAAAATATAATGTGTTTTATATGTTATTTCGTATAGAACTGCACGATATCAGCGCATATCAAAACGTGCGTAGCCTACCACAACTCCATTTGGCTTAATTATGCAAACGAAGGGTTTACAGACGCGAATGCATCTGTCGCCCAGTTCTATCCGCACCTTTCTTATTAAATTAGTTCGTCTCGGCGTTCCTCCGAAACCCACGACCATATCGGGAGAACCGAAATTAACTTAGTCTCCCTCATCCTCCTGTCCCATCCCAGAAACGCAACTTCATCGTGCCGTATACGAACGGATATCCAAATCGCGATACCCCTCGCACAAAATGATTAGCCGTCGCATGAGTTGTATCCATCAAATAATTTTATGCAGTCACCCACAGTAATTGAGTCGGTAAATCCCGCGAAATCCTATAGCGCCGATAGAAAAGAGGAGAGAAGAGAGGGAAGGGAAAGGGTTTATTATTGCCGCAGTTCGACCGTTATTTTTTCTCGATTCGCCCGCTTTGATCGGGTTAAATTTGCTAATGGTTTTCAATTCCATTGTGAGCCGTTAATACGGATCAATTTCGACTAGTTACGGGTAGCCTTACGGAGTACCACCCTCTTTCATTTTAGCCAGTACTGATTTCATAAAACGTTCTCCTTTTATTCCATGCGACGTTGCCGAATCGAAGAATGAAATTTACGTTCGTGGTATTGGTTATTTATCATTTATTTATTGAGATTATGTCTTGTATTGTTTGTTCAGATGACTATTACTAGATTTGATTGAAGAAAATTTCCTTAATAGTTTTCATTATAAAACATCCATCAAGATCAGTTTTAGTTACCAAGAAGACGTAGAACTATAAGATCTTTAAGTTTGTGCCCTTCTTTTGCATTTATATTTGTTGCGTTGTTAAATCAAAGAATGAAATGTCTAACTTGGTATCATTGGTTTTATGTTGTCGGACCTATCACTTGTCCTTTAACCAGTGATCCTTTGCGATGCTGCTCCTCTGAGGAATATATATTGAGCTAAAACGGAACAGTGACAGCTCCGCCGCACCTAGAAACAAGATATCTCAAGCAACTGGCGATTGAAGAACGCAATCACTTTCCATTAATTTCTAAGGTATTAATGCATGACTTCTACGTAGATGACTTCCTTATTGGAGCAGAAACTGAAAAAGAAGTACATCTGCTTATTCAGGATTTAAATAATCTTCTGCATAAAGGAGGATTTAGATTACGATAGTGAGGAAGTAGCAAACACCAGGACCAACCATTTGTTCACAATGGAATGAATTCAGACAAGGGTTGAACAATCTTACCACAGTCCGCATACCACGACAAATGACACACCACAAAGCTTTCCCAACCATAGAATGACATCGTTTTTACGTTGCATCTATTCGCTCACAGTCACAAAAACAAATCACCACAGAACTTACTTCCAGAGGAATAACATGACATTTCGTGCCTCCAAGGTCGCCTCATTTTCGAGGTCTTTGGGAATCAGCAGTACAGTCGGTAAAACATCATAGCTGAAAGCAGTCGTGTCCAATCTAGAAGTTCCCATGCCTAGATGGTGGCTGACGAGGATCTGACTGGAGAAACCGATAACCAAAACCTTAGAATTTCTATCCCAGACGCTTGCTGTCCCAATCCCGCTAACTATCGAGGGTGAGATATTTACCCTTTATAAAGCCTATCAAGACCAAGAAGGAGCTTCGGCGCACGATGAAAGAAGCAATATTAGAAAAGTTATGAACTATATCGCCATCTTAATCCTTGGTTTCTCTCTTAAAGTTATGAAACGTTCCGAGGTGATGATTTTCAAGCGGCGGAAAAGAATTCGTCAGAACTACAGCCCCATAAACCTATTTCTGGTTTCCCTAAATTAGTAGAGTCCATTGTTCGCATCTCAAGGAAGAACTATTGTACCAAAAACTTATTCGGAATAAGCATTTCGACTTTCTCTCAAGATCTTTCGCAAACTTCTATTATTTTGCTTCATAGGACTCTACCGGAATGGCGCTCCTGGTTAAAGCCTTTGATTTTGTCTGACATACCGGGCTAGTCGACAAACTCGTGGGTATAGAAATAAACCACCATCTGGCCAGATGGATATTATTTTATCCTGAGAGCCTAGCCGGTGGTCAGTTCCCTCGCGTATCAGGACCCGTAGAAATCCCATTTAAGTCCTCCGTAAAGCAAATACGAAAGATTCTACCTTCCTAATCGTCTTTTGCCCTGACGAGGACCTTATTAGCGAATGCAAATCTGGGGATTATGCAGAAGATAGACGATCATTACTATCACGGGGATCTCAAGATGATAAATTTGTAATATACAAAGAGGCTAAAGGGGTCTGAGGAATTCCAGTTTCATTACAGAACGGGAGAGCTCTCGGAAAATTGTATTTTGTTCTTTGCTTTTATGTTTGACAGATTTGATCGAATTCCATTTCATAAATAGTTGTCACTGGGCGTCAATTCTATAAGATCTTACAAGTTTCTTTTGTTTTAGCCTCTATTTTTTTATAGAGTGATCCATTTCGGTTCCGTACGATATTTCCAAATTCTAAAGTAAAATGCCAGTTGGCACCACTTGTTATAATATATAATAAGGTTAGTACTTTGTTTTTTATCAACAAGCACTCGTGTTTCCATCAGCCTTACCTCACCAAATACATAAAATCGTAAAGCGTAAAGCTTCATTTCCCGATTGGTCGTGCAGTGGAAGCACAAAGTTTAACGTAACCCTACACTAATGATAGCGCACTGTGGACGTTACAGCAAATAGAACGCCGTCTGTATAATGCACATAAAGGTTTTATTGACCTACGGCCCCATACAACCAACGATAATAATAATTACGAACAGACGACGACCTGCACAATACGGCCCATCCAGGGGTAAAACGGAGCTTATATTTTCGTTAGAAACAATGGAGCTCTCTCCGGATTGTTATGATGACTGCTTTTAGAGCTTGGATTTTGCAACGTCCGCGCCGTAAAGCGAATGCATTGACCTTTTACCGGCGTCGAATGACGAGCGACAGCTTTTAAACGAAGCGATTCGGATTTCAGGGGTATTTCCGTCTACATTTATCGGCGATGATGACCGGCTTTTAATTACAACAAAAAGGGGGAAAACAATAGCCGGTATAATTTATCGGTTAGAAATCGAAAACGAGAAAAAAAAATTGTTGATGAATGCATTTTTATTTCAATAGCTATGTGGAGAAATTCAGGAAAAACTGTGACATAAATCGAGCAATTTTAAAAGTAACGTAAAACGAGCTAACAAAGATAATTTTGTAGCAATTATAGCAAATATTTTCCAATTTTTTATTTAAGCATTTTGTTAATATCCTAATAAGTACAATAGAAGATGATTAAAGTCATACCAGACTATTCACAACAGAGTTCGAAAATTTGCGACAGCTGAGAAACATTTAAGAAATATCTTCGTGGACTGGAGCTAAAAGGAAAATATGGAACAAACACGTAGATCGAATAGACGAACAGACTTCTAAAATGATCGAAATGTAATAAACTTTGCGGAAGAAGACTTGGGAGCAAACCGATCAAGATGTGGAGGAAATGTTGGGCGTCTACTTTGAAGAAAACTTAATTGATATAGAACAGGTGTCTAGCCAACTGATGGTATATCTGGTAAACCAATTTCTTAAAATAGATACATACATAATTTAAGGGGTAACACCAATCTAAATTTTTCAGAGAATCGATTTTTTATTGGCTTAATAGATGCTTTGAACCTTCTAGAATAGGAGGCAAAAGTTTATTACATGAAAAAAGATTCTCGCAATTTCGAGCTCTTCCCCAATCACGTCAGACACCTCCGAAACGACTACCTGCGTGAAATAAATACCTACGTTTTTGAGGCTGTCAAACCGATTTATGAGGAGCTCAGTCGAGGCGAGTTGCTAAATCTTTATTTGGGAAGCCACACCATACCAACTGAAGTTTCAATGTTACTGTTTGGAATTTGGTTCCAAAATCTTACTCAAGTGGCAAAAAGGTCTTAAACATAACGGCTAATATTGCTGTGTGCTATTTTAATGATGGTCTGACAAATATTCTACGAATCATGAAAGTGTTGGAAATGTATATTGTCGTCTAATTATATACTTTTTGTATTGAAGCCGATGCTAAGCGGATCAAGCACGCCGAGCTATCTCTGACAGATGCGAGTAGGAGGCGCGGTTACACAACTTTCGAGAGAAGAGAATGAGGAAGAATATTTGAACATGGAAAGGCAGCTTTATGGTCCTGGGATATTAGATTAATGGTAAAAATTATAAAGGGTCGAATTTTTCATTCGTTCATGTTTATTACACATTGCAAAACTTTAAACACGTTGTTCCCGAAACACGATTTTTCAAAACGCCACGCAGCATGACACCAGCAATCTTTATTTTATTAATTCGAATGTATTTTTGACTATATCTTTAACATAAAAATTTCTAATGAAATATGTATGGAATGTTCGATCAGTTAATTTAAAGATTAGTTATTAACAAATGATTGCCCTTTTTGGCCGAAACTTGAATGTTTTACTTGAAATAGTCGCCAATCATACAAAAATCAATGTTTTTCAAATTGTCAAAGAGCTGCTTTTCAGGCTGTGGCGGTGTGTTACGCCCTAAGGTTAATAGAAAATTATGCAACGACATATTACGTAACAGTACTTGTACCTGTTGACCAACACAGAATTATGCTTCCTTCAGAGCAGATAACCAACCGTGAACTGGTTTCTTCCTTTCTAGTACTTATGAACACGATGTAAATATTCGATGGCTATTTCTATAATATTTCTTGTTAACGAAATCCCCCTTCTAAACTTCGAAATGTCGAAATAAAATTTTGTGATCACATTAAGAATTCGTAAAACCTAACAACCAGTCGAGCTTTTAGAGAATTCCCTTCCTTTCTGAATGGGACTAAACATTATTTCGACGTCGCCTGCAGCATCTCGGACTTTTCTACAAAACAAAACCGATTAATCCCTGAATGGCGGCGGCGGGCCGCCTCGAAATAACGCGCAAAGATCGAAAATGCGGAATTTCCAATTAGACACCCCCGGGAATACAATCCCACGATTATTTGTCATTCGTAATTTCACCGCGAGCTTAAAATTTAACGTTACCGCGGAAGCTGTGCTTCTGGGTCTCCTGTTTCCGACTTTCTTCCAATTTCCTTTTTTACTTTTTCTGTCCACGACGAAATCTCGGTCCGTTCTGCTTCTCTTATCTTAAAGAAGATCCTGCAATAAGATTCTTCGTTGAATGAATAGGACGAACGCGAGCGAAAACCGAGTAGCCGGAGTGTTTAGAATTACCGCCAACGTCGACTTGTTACTACTTCGGTATTGATTTTGGTGTACATCTTGCTTGGACAATCTAAGTAAATAAAAGGAAGAAACCAAAAGGAGAGGAAATCGCAAATTAGCTAGTAGAACAAAAATAATCTCCTGGAATCAGTGCGGTTTTTAATCTCTGGAAATATAAATAAAACCAAGTGAACAAAACCATTTTATTTTTAGCATCAAACAACCATCTCCGAACAAAATACTCCAGAAAAAATAAATTCACCTCCGTCTCTCGTTTTCTTCTTCCTTATATTCCCGCAGTGAACACCCACGAAAATTTCGAACATTTGTTGAAAAAACTATTTTGTATTCATTCACCACGGATGTTTTCCTCCGAAATATTATACATTACAGATTGAGAGAGCGCTTTTCCCCGCGAAAATCCGATCTCTTCGGAATTTCCAGCCGGTTCGAATAGCAAACATGTAAAATATAGGCGCGTTCGCATCGCCCTCTTTTTTGTTTTTTTTTCATTTTTTCTTTTTCGTGAAAAACAGACGTGGAAAAAGCCGACTGCCAGAATAGCCGTCCTCTCCGGGGACACTCTAATCCGTTTTGCATGTTCGGGAACACGTAACGCGGATAATATTGACGAATGCTCGCGATCGGCGGTCGACCCTCAATCATAATAGTCTCGGAAATCGAGAAGAAAAGCTCGTTGGAGTATGTGTCGTGGTTATTGACGCCTCGTTGTGTAAGGATGAGTAATTTTCATCGTCTGTTACAGCTTACGATCTCAGTCCAGTACTTTAATTTTCGTTGTTGCCCATATTTATTTGCCTTTAACCTTCCTATACTCACGTCAAAATGAAAGACGTATACTATACTATATAAGTCGGTCTCACAGACCGTATGCGTGAGTATAGGAAGGTTAAATTCCGATACAAGTGCAAATCCACACACCAAAGTCTTTAAGAAACTTCCAATTAAAGTTAGATCATAATTTCTAGCGCTGGGAGCTCCTCGATGCTTAATAGGGGAAGACGTCCAGACGACCACATTCCATTCAAACGTGAGTCTCCTGTATGTAATATTTCCTTCAACAGCTGATTCGAATGTCCCGATATAGTTTCAACAGTCAACTGATTCGGACGCCTGAAAGGTGACGTCAAAGCCTGTAAACTGGCGGATGTTATGCTGGATAAAATTTTATTGAGTAACTTAAATTGCAAAAAATGACGCTAATTTGTAGCGTCGTAATTTAATCAATTAAATTTTATTCCCGTGTAAAACTTTCTATCAAAATTTTGCTTAAAGCGTTCTACATTGCTGTATGTATGTTAACAAAAACCGATCGTTTCCCAGATGGAGGGATAAAAGCTGGTTTATGACCGAGGCCTTATCGTACAAACATTTAAGTACGGTCTACATCAGCGAATCACGTCACGTAGTGGGTATATAAATGCCGACGCTCTCGACAAATTTTAATCAATCTCTACCGGGACTCAGCCTCTATCAACAATTAATATATCTAGAATCAATCTATTTCGAGTCACATTTGATATCAGAAAGTTAGACAACTTACTTAGGATTTGTATTTATGTTAACTATCTCTCCTAATCTTTACCTCTTCTTAAAACTTGCCTTAATCTTAGCATCGAAACTTTTTGGTAATATTCATCGACGCTGCCTGTCCACGACTGTGCACCCCGTGAAAAGGAAATCATCATTGGTAAGTCTACTTACTGAGCCGCCATTTGCGTTATATGTCCTAAGCGGGAGCTTCGCAAGTCGAGCCCACCACGAAAGATGACTAACGGAGTCTAAAGTACCCACAGATCGTCGATGTTCTCCGTAGAACAACCACGAACCAGTATATTTGGAAGACATATGCTAATATTTTTTCAGGATTAGTCCGTTCATTTTTATTTGGTACGAACTATTAAACTTTACGTGACATTTTCTCCGGTGATTTATTTTTCTCACAACGCTACCAATTTATATTGATTGTAGCACATTTACGTAATTGCTTTGTTTATGTTTCATGTTGTCGTTTATTTGACTTGTTTTATCATGTAAATATCTATTTTCACTTGCCTGTCCTAAAATAACGAATTGTAAATAATAATAATTTGTTCCGATCCTACGTACCTTATACGATTGCAGTTAGCTGATGAAGCACATGGGGAATTTTAACATTCTTTAATTGACACTAATCAAACACTAATCGAAAGACCACATACACTTGGAAGATAATTCTTACTGCCAAAGTACGACAGCGCGATCTTAGATTTGTATCCTCCCAAGACTGTCCACATCGAATATCCACTCCAGTAGCGGCAATCATGATAGCAGCAAAGGCACATAGGGGTCGATATTTCCCCTTATTTCTATATACACGTACCAAGCTTTCACCACAATTTAGAAACATAGCTGGTTTGAATGTGACAATATGATGTTTGTGAGGATAATCGGATAATTCGTTCTTTTCAGATTCTGGAGAAGACACTTTAAGAATGGCCTTCAGTTTGCCGAGGAGCTGTAATATTTCCAGACGCTCATTATTGTTGCGTTAATGATCTTCATCCGTTGTAGTATGTTTCAACTCCACTCACGTGCCAGAGCCGAGAAAGTCATTCTTAATATTCTTCGCACGATAGTTCTGGGAAGTCTGCCCGGCTCCAAATCCACCACTTCAGTGACTACCAATGGATTGCCTCATCTGTCCGCCCTCAGTAAAGCAACCCAACAAATTATGCCGCGTAATCATTGAGGCTGGGAATCTATAGATCTTTTTGTAATTGAGGATTGCGGCCAAAAAATAGGACCAACAAAATGGTAACAGATGGTCTTGTTTCGGAAAATCTCCGACCTATTGAAGTTGAACCTCAAAATGTTAAACCAGCACGGAATACGATCTGTTAATAATGATCGGAGTAACTACTAGTTTAGTCCTGAGACTCAATATTGAATTTATACCTACAGATCACCGGCACTATCATGGCCACATGATAACGAACGTGAGCTAGGAATACAGGATCGGTGGCCGGCGCTCTCCGTGGTAGACACACACAAGGATGTTATTCTGAAAAACGTATATCAATGCATTCTTCCTCATTTATCTAAAGCTCCCATATTTCACACCCGTTATAGAAGGCCAATGTGACCCACTGTAGACGGCAACAGATTAGGGTCTCAATAAAATAAAATTTGGGAGACTATCTACATATGTAAGGACCTAATAAATTAGGTGCGTTAATAGGCAGCAGTTACACACTGTTGTTGTTGCACAGTATCTCTCAAATATGTTAGATGCAGATCATCCGGATAGCAATGGTAAAGTGCGATTTATCGCTAGATGGTGAATGACCACGGTTTTATCAGATTTTCGTGAATAAGTTGTGATATCATCATCTTTATCTTTATATTTCTGTGCAAAAGCTTACAAAGTAAGCACAATTTGGGTGTGCCAATAATCCATGAGGTGAATTAAGCTTTATAAATCACAGACCGCAACTGCAGACTAGTTAGTTTCGGACTCGTCAGTACAGTATATCGGTTTGTAATTGATAAACTATAATTCTCCAGACAGAGAGACTAGGGTCTCGTTGTTGTTTAACATAATCACCGCTGTGTCGTCCGTTTATATGGCATTGAGTACATCCGGTTCCATGAGCATGTTCAAAAATATAGGCCGGGAAGAGCTTGAGTCGAAATAACATATCTGTCTATAGGTCTGGAAGTGGAAGAATAATCTTCAAATCTTACAAGAAAGGTTCTACCGATAAGTAACATTCCTGCAGACAGATGAGCACTGATTCCAGCACGGTGTTCAAACCATCCCTAAATTCAGGCAGAAACTGGTTTCACATGGCCAATCTTAGCTTCAATTTTTTCAAAACCTTGTCGATTATAAATTCTATAATGATATATAAAATAAATAAAATTACCCTTACTACACCTTTCTGAAAAATCCAGACACGTATTTTGGCAACTAAGTTGCCATCCTCAGTGGAAAACTGGGAAATTCAGTATCATTAGCGAATCCGGCTAATGCTCAAAACGAACACCACACAACGAACACTGTACAACACCAAAACACTGCACAACGAACATCACAGAATAAACGTGCGAAACACACCAAAACACCGTTGACACTGAGTCAGTGTCAGTCCCCAGTTTTCCACTATATTATTTTAGCCACAGTCTCCTTATTCTTATTTGAATTCTATAATGACTTTAACTTTTCTGGTTTCAAAAATACAATGACAATGAATTGGTTCGAACAGCTAAGGACGAACAGCTAATTCAATTTTGACTACATCACGTCAAGAACGATTGACTGATTAATGCGTTACAATATGGCAGTAAGATTTGAATATTTGAATATTTTGTAAGAATGTACATATCTGGTTTACAACCGAATTAGTTTAGATTCGGATACCTGTAAAATAAATCAACGTTAGGAGCATAGTTGTGGTAGAAATGATGGGAAAGAACATGGATCCGATAATCTCTACGGTGTTGATACATACAAATACTTAATGCTAATGGTTTGTTAATGGTGACGATCTGAATTCAACATATTTGAGAAATAGTCTGCAACAAAACAATGTGTAACATGATATTTTAATTAAAGTGTAAGGATGGTTTCTGCGAAGGAACAGCTGTTTAAAGCACCTCTTAGTCGGGTGTTTCCATTACATTCCACCTGCCAACTCCCAGAACAAACGTTTTAGAATGAACTTCTGCTAGTGTCGTGCGCCTCGGTGTTGATGGTTTAATTTTAATCTCATTAATTTCCTACGGACCTACGTTAGTTATTTAACCTCGTTGATTTTCTATTTATTTGATTTTTAGACAAAATTAGTCTTTTTCTTTACTCTGTTATTCTTGAATTATATTTGTGTTATTTCCTATGGGAGTTATTATTGTAAATGTTAAGGCGTTCCAATATGGCACCAATATGATTGGTTTATGTGTGACAATATGTTGTGATAAACTATCAACTGATTCGCTTGTTACAATATGGAGTCGAAGATAGTCAGCCAAGTTAAACGTCAAAAACGGTCAGTTGAGTTAGAAATCATAATGCGACAGGAACAAACAACTGATCCAAGCATCATAATATAGCATTAGGCGCGAATCACCTGAATGATTTCTCACAATGCGGCGTCAAAAATAGTCGATTCAAAATGTGATGGCATAGATTTCTTACTAGAGACATTTAAATGCCCATTCTTAGAAACATAATTTTCAAAAAGTAAGGGTGGAAAATACAGCGATTCAAATCCGTCGTAAAAGTAGGACAAAATAAGAGGAATAAATTTTAATGCAAACGTGGGTGTATGCGAATCTAAATGTAAATTCTGTCAGGGCTTCGAATAACAGGAGAACGGGATGTCTCCAGTCGATTTTTGAAGTACATCTCATATTTCAGTGCGATATTTGACGATTTCGCAGACAGAATATGGAAAATATGTCAAGAGGATGTAACAACATTACCTTTTAGCGAAATATGAAACGAGAAAATGGCGCTTTCTACCGAATTTAATAAAGACACAGAAAGGAGCGAGCAAGGAAATATCAATAGGAATTGGTCTCTTCTCTTGCATAAATATAGCGAAAACGATGAAATCTATGATATTCCGAATTGACTCCTCATTTCCCTAAACTAATAAAACTTCAAACATCAGTATATGTACACTGCGATTATTAAACTCAAAGATTATATACACGTTAAATACAGGACGAAGCCGTTCGTACATTTACATCGTATAAGGTCAACCCCTACATAATAACGCGACCGACAGGATACCCTTTAAAGTACACACTGGAAATAGCGTTCTCCTGCGAAATGCGCGGGGGAAAATGTCAAGAGAAACTCGTTATTTCGAGGGTATTTTATTTAAACATCGCCGTCGACCGTACGTCTAGCGTTATCTAAGTTCAACCCCGAACGCCGCCGACATATGCATGTTTAGAAATTCTCCTCTGTGTGTGTGTAGATATTCCTTCCCTACATGGAAACCTCTTGTTTGCAAAATCAACAGCCAATATAGAAACGTATGAGTACACAGACGTATATGAATGTTGCTGTTATGCAGTGTATTCATGGGAACATACGTACATAATAATATATGGGTACATACATACATATGTGTGTGCAGTCTTTTCTTTGGAAAGGTATTTTTACTTGTATATTGTTAGCTGGGAAATATAAAAGAACTGTTCAATAAAAGTAATCAAACACTTTTGAGATAAATCGAAACATTCTTTATAAACAAAGAAGCGTTAAAAAGGAAACGAAGAGTTCTGGCGAAGAAGGTTTCCAAATTTTTGATATAAGCAATTAATTAAGTTTAAATCACAGGTCAAGATTGGAGAGTACCAATTTCCTTCTTAAGCAATCGATATTTGTTAGTCCTGAGAAGAGGAGCAACAAGCTGCGAACTACAAAGATCAGGGTAGAAATTTCCTAACCTGCCTCTTGTGGATAAGGTTTTGATCAAAACGGATATCGAGGTATTTCATGTGAAGACTACGTGACACATTAACGTTATACAAATAGACGGTGTGATCAGAAAAGCGTTGCCTATTCACGAATTTAACTAGGACGTGTTTATATTCCATGGCCTTTAGTCTCGATCGAAATGTCCCGCCGATATCATTCTCGGGGCTACTGTTGCTAGCGCAATGTCAACCTAGCAACTATCTCTATAGTGTTCCAGACAGGATAAGTGCTCGTCTTGACAGTTTTCTAATTTATGAAACGAATCAGCAAAGCGAATATAATCAAACAAGCCTTAACATCGTGACATTAGCTCTTGGAAACCAGACTTTGTCCAAAATATTAGTGAAATCCACGAAAATGGATTCACTGAACCCGAATCCTTTATAAATCCTCTTTGGGAAGCTTCGAAACTGATATGGACAATCTAGCTCGTTATACTAACCGTTCACCTTGAATAATTGCTATATCGGCACCGAAGTGGATAATCATTTTACTTACGAACGAAATCAGGCAAAGTTAGAAGTACAAAGATAAGATAGAAATTAAAAGACAATAGAAAAAACATGAAGTGTAGCAACTAAGATGATTCGGGCATATGATAAGAATTTATGAGAAAAGAATAATAAAGAATGAAGTCTCGGGAAAAGATAAGAAGTGGCTTGTTGAGGATGAGGTACAATGAGGAAATACCTAACGTACTAAGAGGAAACGTAATGGATTGGACGCAATCCAAATGAGAGGCAAAAGATGGAGAAGAATGATTACCTCTACACCCATTTAGAAGAGGTCGAGGATAACTAAATAACTGTAGGACACTTGTTCCTGTAGCAATGAAACGTGTTCAATTATATTTTACCGAAAAACTTACCCACAAAATTACTAACCATTAGGGCATTCCACTACTTACCCTCGATTGACCTATTTACTCTGGTTACTCTTCCTTTGGGACTTCATTCGCAATATTCAGAAAATCAGTTCAATCACCTCAGTTCCTCCTTGTAACATCTAAAAATACCCTAACTTCGCCCCTATTTCACCTGTACCCTTCCGCCAGGAGCAACTATCAAAGCTATAACTCCAGCGGCATGACGCCTGCATCTAATTATATCGCCGGTGGATGGGGCGCAGGTTCAGTGTCAAAGGAGAAAACGCATCCCTCAAACGCGTGCGATGGGAATTACGCGCTTGCTTGCCCAGCTTGCGGGCTTGCAACTCTATTCCGACCTTACTGCTACAATAGTGATGGTGTGTGCGAATTAATTGAACCGCGCATTCAGTAGGATCCACAAATTGAATCCGTTTGAATATTAAGCAAGAAGTTGTTTATCCAATTTCCTGTAATAGCAAGGATGGAAATCGATATGTGTAATTGCAGTACGTATTTAGCTTATGTTGCCTCATTACCATTGCAGCTTTGACAATTAATCGGATAGCAAGCGAATCTAAATAGCTATTTTTCAGATGTAATTGGGAACTAACTCGAAAAAGGTTTTTTGGATCTCTTGAAATCGTTTTCATTATTACACATCTCTCTATGTGCGCTCGAAAGGTTCAATCAGATGGATATCGGTATTATACAGACATTTATCCAGTGTACTTAATTGTATCTTTCTTGTGCTTTACAATTGCTTAATTGTGTTCCATTATGTAGGAGGTAGATATAAAAAGGAAGTGTGCAACGCATCCAGATAAGTGTTGACATATTTGTCGTGATTTGACATTTATAGATTGGGCTAACGGTGCCGCCAATTGATCTTTGCTTTACCCATCGCTTAGCGTAAACCAGAAAATCACAAAACTGAATGTTATTTTCGTCTTCGTCAAACATAAAAGATATAATCATCTCCTGTGAGGATTCTACCTCACAACGCAGATTTAGTGATATCAGACGCCCCTCCACTCCCCGCCCCCTCCCCCGCGCGCAAATATAACTGCAGAAGATATATCCGAAAATGAAGAAGCTATGGAGTTTTGATATGATTTTATAGTCAATAACCCACGTAGTTAGGCATTTAAAATTACCCAAAATATAAGCTAAACTTTACGTTGAGGGTTGAAGGGCTCAAATCTTTTTGAAAAGTACACTAAGGTATGTTCTCTTTCGTATTCGCCAAAAAGAAATTTTTTCGTAAAGAAAATGATTTGTGCTGCTATGGACATGCTTGGTCAAGTACATAAAATACCTAAGTGAAGGCTGTTTACTGATAGTTCAAGAACTAGTTTCGAGGCTATACTTTTGCACAATGGTAATAATTCAATTCTCGCTCGCGACCGTTTCGATAAATTCTATTTATTCCAGTAGATCAGAATAAGTAATGTCCCAGGATCGAATCCGCCATCTCGGGAATGTCTAACAAGGTCAAATACCCATGGGCGAAAATGAGGGAGAATAAAAGAAAACTAATATGAAGGAAATATATGAATATATTGAAACATTTTTAGTATAAGAAGTGTGTATTATTGGACTGCATGCTGCGATTTAAAGTTAACGGCTAGTGGCTAGACTTGTTGCTTCTTATGCGCGTTGAACAGCAGACACAAGAAAAATTACTACATCAAGAAGGAATGGTCAAAGCGAAAGTAACTGGCACCCGAAAAGAAATACGTTGTATATCACTAATTCGGGCATCATTCGTCTACCTCTTTATGTAAAACTGGAGGTTTTGAAAAACTCTGTTGAGGCAATGGATAAAAATTGTACAGGTTTTCGTTATTTATTTCATATAATCGTGTTTCACTTTCGGTTTCAGCCAATTTCAGGATCTTTAAGGATACTTGAGAATCGCTTAAAAACTGATTTCATCAGATTGCAGTTCTATATAGCTATTTATACTTTTCATCTCCAGCCCAACTTCGCACTTTGACCACCAAATCTTCCTTCAAAGTCGCTGGTGGTACTTTCCTTATGAATTTTTATTCTGGATTCGAGCTACTTAACCTTCATTTTGATTACTACGTAAGGGTGGTGAAGCTCGACTTCTCCAATCTCACTATTTCCTCAAAATAGCTTACTTTTTCTCAGGCGGTACTCCCCTCACTAATTTTTCTTCTGCATTCGAACAACTGAAATTGCTAAATTAATAGGTGTACCTCGCTAATGGAACAGTCTTAGAAGTATTATATATTATATATATTATATATTATTATTATAAGTAAAATTTTATGACTAGACTTTTCCCGAGTTAGTTGCTGAAACATTACTCTCGATTGGTTCTTATCGTTTTAAAGTACTCAAATCGGCGGATAGAACTCGAGAAAACAGCAATGTATTTACACAAAAGCTATTAATAGCGCCCCTTTCTTTATCTTTGCCTTTTTCCAACGATTTCCAACAACAACAGCTGGATAAATTGCAGTTTCGTGTGTTTAAGCTCGAGAGCAATCGTTTTTCATTCCGTTTTAAAAGTCTCTTCGTATTTACTCCGCGCTGCGCCCCTTTCCTCTTCGTATAGATGCTTTTCAGAGTAACGGCGACATTACTTATTGGCCTCTGGAGTTTCTTTCGGCGTGATTTATATCCCGCTTATTGTAAATTTAAAACACATTTCCTGTACCTCCCTTCACAATTTCGAAGTCCCTCGCAAACGCTTTCTTTGCCTCGAACAAGTACACACAAATAGGGCGCTGTCGTGTAAAGATATGTATGTTCTCGGTCTGATTCGAGTGTAATGTATACATTCGTCGTACCCTCGCTTATTTCTCGAGAACTTCGGTTAGCTTGTGGGCGTACGGTTCTGTTTGTTTGTTGTTCGCCGCCGCGTTTCTCCGCCCCCGAACCCGGGGTTCCTCGACTTTCGCGTATTGACGTTTGAAAAGGGAAAATTATAAGACAAATAATATCAGCCGGAGAACGTTATTTCAACGGAATCTGGACGGTTAAGCTCCGAGGGAGGAAAAGGGTCCGCAGCGAGAGCTTTCGTATAAATGCCTTTCTTGTGCCGGAATTTCAATACTAGGAATAATTGTGCCGTCGTTTTTAAAACGTTGTAATATTAATTCCGAGAAAGAGGGGATTCCTGAAATATGAAAATTACGGACGAATAAATATAATATCTGGCTCGATGAAATAAATCCAACCGTCCCCCGTTAAGAAAGCAACTTTTTCTTGGAGTAAGTGTTTAATTATTTTTACGGATGTATTTGAGTGTGCAGAATTCACAAGAGAAAAAGATTTGGCAAACGCTCAAGTAGTTTTGGGGGAAACTTTTTGCAGTTGTCTCTTTTTACAAAAAATATAGAATTAATCTTTTCTAATGTTTCGGCTGAATTATTAGTGCAAGTCAGATATTTATCAATAGAATTTCCGTAAATCCCATCAAATATATTAAATAATACAATCGTCCAATCACTTTATGTTAATGCACTATTAACGATTTAAACTTCCTCCCTCTCCTCCATTATTCATTTAATGCGTCCGGTTATCAGGATAAACTGGAATTACATTAGAGTGCATACATATTACGGTGGCTTTTGGACAGATTTTAATTGCGTTTAACGGAACGCCAAATTTTGGGCGTAATAAATTATTTATTTCGCCTGTCGTCTCTTAATGAAACGATAAAATTTACTCGCTAAATCGGCGCTTTAATTATAATCCAATTAGTTGCTCCCATAGGTGATCAAATCTATGTGTTACGGAAATGTTTTGCCTTTGTCACTGGAATTTGCACGTTCCGTATTGCTCACAACAGGGTTGCAACAGATTTCAAGCTGAAGAATTGGTGTTGGTTATGTAAACTTTTAGATCAGATCCGATTTGGTTGATCGTCGAATTACAGATGGTTCCTTATAAATTAAGGATTTTGAACAAATAATTTACTAGATTTTGAGATTATTACAAAACAAGCTGGCTTAAAATTTTCCATTCCATCTCACTCCAACTAAAGTTCTCCCCGTAGGAAAGCCTTTTCCAGACATCAAAATTAATTTTATTACTAAGAGACTCCATAAAGCCAGATAACTACTTATTCGCAACTTCCCCGACAAATTCCTTTTCACCTCTTTTCTTTTCTCTTCGGTACAATAAAAAAGAGGACAACCCGGCCAAAATAACTTAACCAGGACGTAAATACCCAGGCAAGCTTCTTGCAAGAACTACCCTCCTCTCCCTCTCGCCGTCTTACGTACCGTTTCACCGGCTATAAAACGACGCGGTATTCGGCATTAAACAAGCAACTTCGCGACGGCCGAACTCGAAGTTCGGCAGTAACCCGCAGTTCGGAAACGGAGTTTCCGGACATGGCTCCATCATCACCCTTCCCCGCTGATGCGTCCTTTCCGCTACATCTGCGGCCGAAGCGCGGTCAAGCGGGTCGAAGCGAGGGAATCCCGAAAGAGAATTTTACGTCGAACCGCGGGCCCTAAAACCGAACACGATCAGGAGTTTGATGATGCCGCATTAGTGCTAAGGATTCGGCGTCGATCAAAAGGAGGAGTTGTTTACCGAATGGTCGGATAAGATTCTCGATAAGATTGCGGCGATAAACTAAGGGAAAGGAATGAAATTATAGTGATTAAAGAGAACGGAGTAAAGAGTGACAATGCCAGAAATGGAAAATGGAGATTAATATTGTTGGAGTGTGTTAATGCACTCTATGTATTTCTTTAGAATTTGTATGCCCCATTAGTACTGCTGTGTTAAAGTTAGCCATCGTAGTTCGAGTTTGGATGCGCATAGATTATTTTAAGGGGCTCAAAAGTGGTTTATTCTTGTCCTGGTAATAGCTCGGATATTAAATCTTTGCATTGTAAAGGTTTCCACATTTCTTGAGTAGATCTGTCGCTTCCATACGAAATCTACAACTGTTGCTACTAGTTACCTCTAATTTATGTAGGAGGCCATTCAATTTGCAATGTCCCGAAAGGCAGCCAACGAGATAGACAGGCCTTGGTGTGTAGAATTATGTCGTGCCTCAAGTAATCGGAGGTTAATATCAGCTTGTGGTAATGATTATGTCGTCTATATCGTTTGTTGCGTCCTCAAAGGAACTCGCTAGGATTCTCAGTCGACTTTTATTAAAATTGTAGCAGAAGACACTTTGCTTGCCCTAGTCCTGAGATGTTTATCCCCTTTTGTTCACGAGCTGCATGGTTTCAAACATTACCTTCTACGATCGCCTTTATCGAATGCTATAGAAGCAGCAAATCCCTGCGAAAAATGGCCATTAAATTCTCCCGATTTCCCCCGTAGAAAGAAATGTTGCCCCTTTTCTTCTTAGCGCCGGATTTTGACTCGCTAGATTTACTGCTCCCTCCGAATAGGCTTATTCGCTTTCTTGCCTTACTTTCTATTTCTATCTAGAACCCATAAGTTTGTAGGCTAGGGATAGATGGTAAGCTCCTCTTTCAATTACCTTCTCTTTATTTTCTAGCCACTAATGTTTGTCGATTTCCTGGTGGACTGTTGTTAGTTTAGAACTCCTCCCTGCCCTATTACTTCTGCAGCTTGTGTTATTGTGATATCCCTCGAAGTGGTTGTAGTGTTCTTCGCCTCGTGATGACACAGAATAGTATAGAACTAGAAGCTTTACTACTTGAGTCATAAACAGGCTATCTACGTCCGGACGGTACCTGGTATCCGTTCGCTAAGATTCTGTTTTAGTCAGAGGCAATATGTCGTTTTAGCTCCTCCATTATGCCAAGGTGGCTATACGTTCGAAGGAGAAAAATGGAGAATACAAGGAATGTAGTCATTAGGAAAAGATAAATAAGAGAAAGAAATGACAGCGTTAAGAATGGAAAGATGATAAAAATAAAATTGTTAGAATGAAAAGAGAACAGTAGCAAATTATTAGGAAGAGTTGTAAGAAAAAAACAAGAATACAAGAAGAACGTGACTGCGGTTAGAGTGAAAAATCTGAGGTGTTAGGAATAAAATTCGTAGAATAAAAATTGAAAGAAAAGATAAAAAGGAAGTGACCATGCTAACAGTGGCAAATGGGAATTAGAAACTCATTAGTTGTACTTTCTACTTATTTCATTCGATTCCTAAGCGCAATTTGCACTTAGATAAAGACACTGTGCGATCTAATCATAAATAACGCTAAGTGATCGATTTGGCGCTTCAAAAGGAATAGTCGTGATTTCCGATAGAGTTCTGTCCAAGAAAACTTCATATTGAAGTTTCAAAGCTCTTCTGTACTAGCAGTTTCCCTATCCAGCTAATAATCACCACAGAACGATCCGAAAATTGGTAGGCAACTGGTAAAATAGAATGGATACACACTCCTTGCATAGGGCAGTTAATTAATCTATAAGTCAAATTAGGGTTATTTAGCTCTAACATTTTTGAGTGCGCAAAGAAACGCACATAGCATGCAGGTAAAACATCCGAAAACTACTAACCTGATGCTGGCAGTGAAAGAAACAATAATAATAAAAAGGAAGTTGTTCTGGGGTTACATATGAATGTGAAAAATGAACGCTTTCCATTGGCCGTACTTTTTAAATAGATTTACAACCCAGGCCGATTTTTGAGAATCATTTAAAAAATTTTAGACCATCGAATTCGGCGCGTCCAACCTTCTTAATTGAGTTCGATCACCTTCAGGCATCGATATTTCGCAAGCGATAATAGAAAACGAACTGCCAACCGAAAAGTTGGAATCTATAGATCTGTCGAATATGCATATTTCTGACACGGTTTGTAATAATCCGGCTTTCTGCTACACCCAGAAATAGAGAAATTGGCTACCCTTCGGGATTGCATATTTCCGGTGTGGATTTAAGCCCTGTGTAGATATAATGTTCGAGGAGCTATTGAAAATGAAAAATATGGCATTTCAAAGGTTAAACAATAAAATCTGGATGACTGTTCATATAACGACCTAATTAAATTAGATACGTTAATGAGCAGTTGCCAGATAACTGCTCAAAAGCTTACTAAGTAAGCACAATTTGCGTATGCCAATAATCCGTGAGGGGAATTAAGCTTTGTCAATCGCACACCGTAACTGCGGACTAAATAGTTAGGTCTTTATTGAGACTCGTTAGTACAGTATATCAGTCAGCAAATTGTGCTTACTTAGTAAGCTTTGCAGAATTAGGTAGTAGCTGCCTATTAACGTACCTAAATTAATTAGGTCATTATACCGAGAGTCATCCGTATTTTATTTTTAAGACTTTAGCTATCGAAAATAGGTTATTCTTATTTCAAAGGCCGACAAAATGTTGTGCTCCAAAGTCGTGTAGATTGGATAAAAACTTGAAAGAAAATGACATCAAACTTCTTCGGATTATTTATCCGCGACGTCTCATGTTATTTTTTTGCTCTTTGTTCATTTAGAATGTTCCTTATAAAGTATATCACTACCATTATCGACCGCCTCTCATTGTTCGACGATTTTCGAAACGTCGTCGAGGGGGTTAGCGTGACAATACCGCGCGAGTGAAAGAGACAATAAAGCGTATTTCAACACGACATAATGAGGAAATATATGTAGGAAAGGAGGGCCCTCGCGCGCAATGTACCTACGATCGTGTAACTCGAAGACAATAAAGAAGTTCAACAAAGGCGCGCACCGTTTTTCACCGAAGAAATTACTAGACGCGTGTCGGGTTTAGTGATAAATAATGATACGTATTCCGGCGACTTCAACAAAGAAGAATCTGGCTGCCGCACGTCTGTTATTTTAGTCTATTTCACTACTGTCGGTGCGGGAGCTTTGTGAGAGACGTTTCGCAGCGTGAATATGTATGTATGTGAGAGTATGTACGTTTTCGCAAACAAGCGCTATTTTAACCAATTTTTGAACAGGCAAAGGGAGCGAATTAGACTTTGACGGTTTCGTGCGGTCCTTTGCGAGAGTACGTGCTTTTCAGTTGTTCAAACGAGCCGCGTTGTTGCAAACTGGTAATTGCTCACATACATCCAGTGAATACAGCTTCGAAAACGGTAGTCTATTGTATGTAGATAATGATTCTGTAGTTTTGAAAAAATAAAAATGTTCGTATATAATAAAAACCAATTTTTCGTACCGTTTTAATGGTAGTGAAAGATACGATAACATTATTTTCGGTTCTATGTGAACAAATCGAGATTTTTAAATGTAAGCATGGCTTAGATTTGGTCAGATAAAGTCTTTTCTTTAGAGGCGATCAAAATTGGTTTCCGCGTCTTTCTTAAGGATGATTACAATAATATGTCGGATATTCTAAAACAACTTTTGAAATTCTAATATTGTTGGGTGAATGTTTATAGATTTTGAAGTAAGAGTGGGAGTTGAAGCTTAAGTTGAAACTTTTAGCACACTCGATTTTGAATGGTTTGGGATGATAAGAATTCTGAAAAGTTTGAAATGAAAGAGAATGGTCTAACTTTAGAAATATCATAATGAGGAGTTAGTTCGATTTTGGACATATTGTATCAGTTCAGGGTTTTAATCTTTAAAGCTTTGAAGATTTTAGGTTGCATACTTAGCTCCATTTTGGGGACTTGATAACAGGGAATATCGGTTTGAGGTTGATGATTTTAGAATGTTGACTTGATTTTAGAAACTATATAAAATTACACCGAAAGGTAGAAAGGGTAAAAGATTATATATATATATATATATATATATATATATATATATAATGAGAGACTGGCTTGAGGATATAACTTAACTTCGCAGATTTTGAGCTGACAAAGTGAATCAAGATTTTCAGTTAATAAAGAATGGCTAGAAAAGATAAGAGTTAGACTCGGAGAAAAAGTAGCTCTAGTTTTCAGATTTTAAAAGACGAAAATGGTCTAGCTTCCAGATATTGAAATACGAGAGTGCCTCTACTTCGAAAATGTTGAAATAAGGGGATTATAGAAATCCGTAAGTAAGAAAAAGTGTATTGGTTTTGAAAATTTTAGGGTAAAAAGTCTTTCAACTTTAGAGATTCTTGAATGACTTAGGAAATTTTAAAATGTACGAGAATGAAGACTTTAAAGATCTTAGAAACAAAGTGACTCAATTTTAGAGATCTTGTAATAAGAAGATGGCGTGGTTATAGAGATTTGGAAATATAGGAAAGATGTCAAATTTTGAAAATTTTAGGAGAAAGAGGAGATCACTTAATGTGCGTTCAATGTTGGAAACTTTAGCTTAAAGTGATCCTATTTTGAAGATTTTAGAGCGAGGGAATGACTAAACTTCAAAGATGTATAAAACGAGATAAAGTTTTCCTACTTTGGGTGATTTAAGATGAAGATAGTGATAGCGACTTTAGAATCAAAGAGTGGCGCAACTTCGCTAATGACTATGAGGTAAGAAAATTGGTCGATCTTAAGGATTCTAAAATGGGTAGGTGATTCAATTTAAGAGATTTTGGAATAACAGGAATTTCGACTGTAGGGACTTCGAAATAAAAGCCTGACTCGGTTTATAGGAATTTGCAACTATAATTGGCGTCTCAGATTCGAAACTGCTAATATCAAATAATCGATGTTTTGATAGATTAAATAGCAAAAACGTGTCTTTCGAATAAATATCTAGCTTTATTTATTGAGGTTTAGTAGTATTTTGGGTACAGTGATTTCTTGTACGACCGATATTTGATGTTTAAGGGCAACAGTTCAAACTACTGACATCGTAAAATTCAACCAATCCGTCTTGGAGAATAATCTTGGTTCATAATGACTCTTAGTCATCGCATTAGTTAGGTCAGTATGTTCAAACTCAAATTTTGCAAAGACCGATTGCACTATTCGAAAGCAGATCCTTTTTCACAGTCCGTGTAAAATTGTTTCAGAAGGGGGCTAATTTGAAACCACTAAATTAGGTGGTTTAAAATTTTTAGTGATAAATTGATATTTTTCACTATTATCTGTAACTGGCTGTTGCAGTACTATCCTAGCATTATTCAAACTTCCCCAGAAATTACTTCGTCGTTGGATGAACAGTCATCACCCTCACGGACAGCTAACTGTTCAAGAGAATACAAGTGAAGAGAAAAAAGTACCTTTCTTAAAAAGTCGAACTTGCTCCTCAGGCAAATGTTAGTCATCTTCTCAATGTGTAAGGCAATATTCCACTGAAGCAACATAAGACATTTCGCATGATACACGCCGTATATTGCCACTTGTTTTTGAGGTGCGACTGAAATAACACTACCAAGTTATATCGTACACGAAAGTTAATACACATACATGTCGTATGCGGTATGATACGGCATAACCTTTTTTAGAGGAATTGCATCAACAGCATCACGTCTTGGGAAACGGTCGCGTCTGCTGTACATTTGGTAATAAGTAAAGGCAAGCAAAGAAAAAGGGCCGCATGCCAGTTCAATCCCACCTTAACGCGCTTGTCTGGTCTGGGTATACCTCAGGGGCTCACTGTTAACAAGTTTAACAAGTGAGTTCGGGAATTTAGTGCTCCCGAGATACCCGAGCTAAAACCCAAACTAAGGAGTAAGGTAACGTACCGAGAGTTGCATGGCTGCACGGGTGTGCGGTATTTAACGTTCCCCTGGGGGCACCAGGCGAAACGCCCTTGTATTTAGTCTTACCTGATTAAGCGGGGCTCTGATCGGACGGACAGATACTTCCCTAGCTACTCTTCGTACAGCTTCGCTATCTGGAATTTCCAAGGCTAAAGTGCAAAAGCTTGTCAAACGAGGTCAAAATTACATACAGTCTAAAAAAGCCATAATCAAGGCCAATTTCACTAGGCATGCACAAAGAGGTCAGGTTTAGTCTAAATAAGGAAGTTAAGCCTCAACAGACGGCGGAAGTTTGTAAACATAAAGAAATGATGGAAGTCCAAAAAGGCGAGATCGGAGGGCAATACTCCCGCAGGTCTTCCGAAAGGCAAGGGGCCAGAAGGTTTAATCTTCAAGGAGGCTGCTTTGGAAAAGATCGCGGTAGTATGCAACGACTATCCAGTCACCCAGGTGGAGCCGGCAAAGCTTAAGGCAGTCCAGGAGTCTATTGTGGAGGCGTATAACAGCATTACGGAGCAAGGGCTTCAAGTCCGCTTTAAGAATACACCTCTATGCGGAAGAACCGCTCTCAAAGCTGTTAAGTCTATTTAAAGGAATAACGCTGGAGAATGTACTCTAAGGAGGCATGAGGACCACAATAGATCTGGAAAAGTCACAGTGGAACTTGCCACCTCAAGTAACCTTATCTTATCTTATCTGTTCTGGATACACATTGGCACAAAGAATTCGTCAAAACAACCAACTTGAAGAAAGCTTTAAAATCTCCACCCTTTCACAGTCTGCTGATTAATTGGCTTCACACTTCTTAATAATGTTGAGAAATCAACGGATTTCTTGGTTAACATAAATAAGCCCCTTTCCAAACGAGTTCAGAGTGCGCGGTAGCAATCACACAAATCGTACGAATAATTACCAAGCCCCATCTAATGTGAAGAGGGTAAAATGTAAAATTTGGTGAACATAATTTGAAAAATCAGTATTCTTCTACGATGGCTTTTATGTAAGTTGCTTAGTAAAGGATGAGGTAGTTGTTGAGCTATCTGAAGATAGCGTATAGATTGTCACCAGTATACTGGTTAGTATACAGCAGGTCCTGCGTTTTGAACCCGACTCGAATCACTCTACAGGGCATTATCTTCAGTTAGAGCTCAATATATTCCTTGCTTGGATGCAAAAAGAACTAAAGCGATTGCAAAATTGTTGATAGGAAACGGGAAAGATGAATAATATGATGCGCGACATCAAACATTTGGCATCAAAATGTTTGAATCATAGAGTGTTGAAGAAGAAAATAATACAAATAATCTACGAGGGTAGAACAATGAAGAAGAACAGAATAGTACATAACGGAGAAAGTGCAGAACCAAGTGCAAAAACGAGCAGAAAACTGGGGTATTAATTAGAAAGAAGTAAAAGATATAAAACTAGGAAAATCGTAACCTAAAGCAAATTCAACAAAATTTTACACCAGAAAATAGATGGACTTAAAACTAACAATAAGTGAATAAGTATTTGAAGCAATATTAATTGTATTCTAACAACTTTTCGTTATAATTTGATCCTCTCTCTGTATCTGAATGGAACAGATGAATAAAGAACTAACTTCATCTGGATGCACATGCACACGTTCCGGTGCCACGTCAGCAAAATTGATAAACAGCTCGCGTTAGCGGTAATAACACTGCTCCAATCCTCTAGTACGACCATGATAAATGTATCAACGCGCCTGCAGTTGGAGGACGTGATTGTCCTCTACTGACCGCTGCGAGTTGTTATAGATCATGAGAGTTGAAACGTAGAAACTCTCTCCGACTAGTTGCGGTGTTGTTTTCACCATTACTTCGCTTCGCGTTGATATATTATACGACCGGTACGAAAAAGGCCCCTGTCAAGCTTCCGTTTTGGATTTCCAGCTGTTTTCGGTTTAAAGTCTGTAGATCTTTAACTTGAAAGATCAACCCTTTGACGACGAAGAATTTTCTGCTGAAAATTTTTAAATTTCTTTTGCGGATTCTTACTCTGAAGCACTATATTTCACGACTAAAGTGTCGTCAAAATTTCTAAATTTTTATTCCTTCTACGAGAAAAATCATGGGACATATGTGTCCCATTCGTCGTCAAAGGTGATGATTTGTGAGCAAATGCATTGAACATTTTTGAAAGAATTTTGTTGTTACAAAAAATGAACATGAAAATGCTTGCAGAACTTATTGCTTTATTTACATTGTAAAAACAGCAAAAAGATTCTATTGCTTGCTGATCGTTTGTCCAATAGTTTGCTGTATCTTAAAATTTAACTGAAGTGGTCTTTGAGTGAAATCAGCAATTACTACGTTATCAAGTTTAATAGAGGTGGTGAGATTTGCAACAGTCAAGTGTTTTCTGCTTACTCTATTGTTATTAATTATAGTAGAGATTTTTAAACATCAATGAAGGGGACTAATATAGGTGTGTGCGCAACTAAATTTTCGAAATCAACTGAAGTAAATATTCCTCGATGATGAAAATCACCCATTTCCGTTGCTAAAGTATAGCTTCTTGCTCCGATTGGACCTCTTCGAAGAAAGCATGCCATGGTGCTTCTACTTGCTGTTATACTTGGTCTTCAGTTTCCAATGGCTGGAATTCATGACGTTTGATTATAACACGTACATCTTTGATTGGCGACTTCCTCAAATCATCTGCCAACTTCTGTTCCAGTCACTGTAACACCGAACTGAAGATATTAGTGCACATGGGGCATGCATAATACTAAGTTCTCCCGAAGCTAGTGTCTGCATCCTGGTGAAATCACTTATGCATTACTGTAGGGCCAATTTATAAATGAAATTTTATTGTTCTTCTTCCTCCCCTTCTTGGTGCAATTTTTAGTCAAAACAGCGTACAAGCAAGGGGAGGCAAGACACGATATGTCGGTACTCTTTTCGGCCAGACGTGATAGAATCGATAATTTTGGTGTATATTGATCGATCAGGTTATATCGGTCGGACCTTTCCCACAAATTAGTATTTTTCTAAATCGGAGCAGCGTCTTTCCACTACTTTGGGTATAATATACATACGAAAATTAATTGAAGGAAATTTTTGCGTTCTAATTAATTTACAAAGGAAGAAATAGAGTGTTCGATATGGAGGGTTGATCAGTTACCACACCAGAAAACTACTTATTTTGCATGCTTCTGTTCAAGCGAAAATGGTCGGTGGAGTTTAGGCGACAACTCGGTATATGTTTTCTCGGAAATAAAAATCATCGTTTAACTTTCTGGAAGGTTATCTGTCAAACAGCTTCGGGTACAATGTAATTGACCCTTCAAGATTTTCCGTCCATTTCTTATAACATGTTTTGGCCTATTCATTTTTTACTTCAAAAGGTCTGCAGGTCAAGACTAAAAGACAAATGCAGTCAGTTCGGAAGCCGCCGTTTTTCGGCGACAAGGAACTCGATTACCGCCGGTACAACCTTACATAAACAATGACAAACTTCGATTCGTCCGAGGCAACCCTCGTCTTCGGCTAATGACAATTGCCACTCCGACGTTGTACCTTCTTACGCGCCCGTTCCGGTAACTCCACGCCGCTTCGCTCTAACAGATTACTTCTCCGAGATCATCATCAATTTTCCGTGGGGTGGGTGCCCTCCGAGAACAATGGTCTTCCAAGCGCGCGCAGATGTTCCGCGGGCTTTTTATCCGGAATTACCTTGCTTCGGTGCTCTCTTTCTCTCTTTCGCGCTTTCGTTCTCGCTTTGGAGCCGGACCATTATGCTCCGACGGGCCTTCGTTAGTACCGAAGTCGGCGAGAAATGAAAATCTATTATGTAGTAAGGCGAGGATGTCGGAGTTATCGCACCATTATGCAAATTGTGTACCTACGTTTTTTGAGCGACTCGTTCGTCCGATCGACCGAGTTATTTAGTTCGTTAGGTCCGTGTCGGAGAGCTCCTCCGTAAAATATGACTGTGGAGTTTGTAGAGCTTGTGGCGGTTCGCAATCAAGGAGCGGGAAGAAGACTGAGGAAGAATTTGATTGCGAAGGGGGCTTTCGCTGATCAAATTCTAGACGGTCAATTAACCCTTTGGAGTCCTTCTTAGAAAGAATGAAGGGATACATATCTGTCAATTGCAAGTTTGCAAGCATTGAACGTTGCGGTCGATTAGAATCCGTCTCACCCTCGCGCATTCCCAACAAAATATCAATAGCACTCCCTTCCTCTCATATTAATTACCGAAATTAACGAGGCCAAAACCGCCCGACATTCCCCAAGGCCCCATCTTATTACAACGATATGATGCATGCATATGACACAGGAAGTAATGGTAGTGGCGGCGCCCGGTTTCCGCGCAGTTATCGGCCCAGAAAACGTTAATTTTCCCATGGAGTAATTACGCTAAAATCAGTTTAGTAAATGGAACAACAAGGGTGGAAGATGTGCAATAATTTTCAGAGATCCGAAGCGTCGGAGAGCCGACGTCGTCGTTTCCAGGAAAGTTCTCGAATGCTGGACAGGGACAGGTGGAACTAATTTGGTAGAGCGTTGAACCAATGATGCGGTATAATTTATTTATGACGATATAGTTGTCTTTTTCGCAGTTGAAAGCTTGGAAAATTGAGTTAGAGGCGAAGTTCGTATTAGGTATTTTATTTAACTATTCAGTTGTCAAAGATCTACAAGCATTCCAGAAAGAAATTGATGAAAATGCTTGAAGCAAGTGGATAATGGATCAACATCTGAACGTTTGAGCAAGGAACGAAAAGGAAGAAAAAGAATAAAGATGCGAGGGTTCTGAAAAAATATGGAAGTATTGAGAAAAGATAAGGTAATGAATCAAAGCTCTAACCACATAAATTAGTAAGAAAATAAAAAGCGCCAGTGGTGGTGAAGTTAAAAAGATTAGAACATTTTTTAAAAATCTTAAGGAAATGTTCAAAGAGGATAAGTTAAGAATCGACATTGCAAGACAAAGATGAGGTACTAACAGAAGAAGGTGGTAGCGGTGATGGTGCTAGTAATAGATGGGAAGAAGGAAAAAATTATTAAGAGAAGATAAGAATCAACATTCGAGGACATATATGAAGGAAAAAGAAAATAAAAGCACTGCGATGGAAGGGGAGGAAGAAACGAAACTATGAAGCATTCTCAGGAAACTAAAAAAAATATTTGAAGAAAATAAGTGAAGCACTAGGGCTGTAAGACATAGATGAGAGAAAAGTAATGCTGTATAAAGACAAAGAAGGACGCGTTCTGAAGCAATCTAAGAAAACCGTGGAGAAAGATAAATTAAGGATTAGTTCTCCAATAAAGAAATAAGAGAAGAGATTTATAATGAAGAAACAGGAAGTTAAAAAATGGAATGTAATGGTGTCGCAGGTCGAGAGAAGGGGAGATAACAAAATTTCTAAAGAAATCGGAAATAACGTGAATTATCAATCAACTTTCAGACATAGATGAGCAAAAAGAAGTGGGCGTGTTATAACAAATTATTTTCCACTGCAAACCAAATACCAAAACCTGCCTATCACGAGCTTCACAGCTTCCTCCGAACCTACCTCTTGTAGAGGTTGGGTCCAATTGGAAAGTAATGAGGGTCAATCAAGAAGGATAACGGAATAAACTACATAGGTGTTCCCCAAAAGAATGTATTACAGTAAATTAAAAGAGGAAGAAGTTAAGCGGAAGAAGAAAACGAAACCGCAAAAGACCCTGAAGAAGACTGAGAGGAATGCTTAAAGAATGAGAATTAACCAGGAAGTTTTTGTGAAAAGAAAAGAGAAAGTTAATAAGGAAAAAAAGGAGGTGATGGAGGAATGGCAGTAAGACAAATCATAAAGAAATCTGAGAGAAATGCTTAAAGAAGATGAAAGAGGAACCAATCTCTAAGATAAAGGTAAGAAAGAAAAGAGGAAGATTGTGGTAGATGAAAAGAGAAAAGTGGCAGAGAAGGAGGAGGAAGAGGACGAAAGGGAAGTTGGGATTTATAGAATAAAGCACTAAAGATTGTGTAACTATGGTTTTCTGAGTGTGTAAGATGGGACCATTGATCGCTAAAGCTTTGAATATCTATCTATATATAATGCCCATCCATGCTTAAACTACAAAAAATGTTCAAGTAAACTCAAAAATTCTGACATAGATGCGCAATTCGATTTCGTGGTCGTCGGATAGTTTATAGGATAACTTCTTCCTTGAAAAAACTTAAAGATATCATCTTACTTAAATGAGAAAATAATTCCTAAAGTATAGTACATAAAGACCAAAGAAAAATTAAATCAATAAGCTAAAAGTTAGTTTAGAATGGGCAACGACAAAAATCCAATATTACGTGTTTACTAACGGGAGAATGAATATGTCGAAGTTGAACAAAAAGGCGAAGAAAAATCCAAAGGAAGGAGGAAAATGAAATAATTACATAGCGAGTAAGCATATAAAAGCTGGAATCGGCAAGAAATCTATAGGACATATTTAAAGTGGATGCAGGTTTTAAACTCAACGTTCTGACCTGGAAGAGGACCCCAAGATGGACGCCTTTCTAGAGTAAAGATTCGTCGTCTAGCAGATTATTACAATATCGGGTAACGTCTTTAGGTCCCTCGACGACCATCAAATTCCAAATATAGCGAAAAGACGAAATAAATAAATTATTTTACATAAGATAATGTCTTGTACTCCCATTTGATTTACATAGTAAACTAAATTTTCATCATCAGTCCCAAGATTACGCGATTCCAGCAGTGCATTTATCAAGATAGGAGGCTGAACTTCCATGAGAGGAAGGGAAAAATAAAGACTATAGTGATAAATAAAAATACGATAGGTTCTAAACAAATCTAGAAGAATTTCTTAAAGCTGGTGAGCCGAGAATCCGCCCTTTAAGATGTAATAAGTGGCAAAAAAGAACAAAGAAATGACATTCGCTACCAAACCATTAATTATTAAGAACTTCTGGTACGCTCATGATTTCCTCGACTTTTCTCTGTACTATTTCAAGAAAAGCACTGAAAATCTTGGATCTGTCAATGTGTTTAGGTAAAATCTTTTGTTTCAAATCTGAACGGAGAAACTTGGGGACAGCATATTAAATTGCGTCGTGATGCGGTTTTCTTGTGAGGACTAAAGGGCTTTATGTAATTGATATTTCTTTGTAAGGATCCCAAACTGATATCTTCTATGAGAATTGTCTAACAAACAAACCTCAGCGTAGATTAGATTAGATTACTTGAGGTGGCACTGATGCCCGTTCCACTGCCACCTTTCCAGATCCATTGTGGTTCCCATACCTCCGTAGAGTACATTCTCCAGCTTCATTTCTTTAATTAGACTTAACAGCTTTGAGAGTGGTTCTTCCGCATATAGGTGTATTTTTAAAGCGGACTTGAAGCCCTTGCCCCGTAATGCTGTTATATGCCTCCATAGTAGAGTCCTGAACTGCCTTAAGCTTTGCCGGCTCCACCTGGGTGACTGGATAGTCGTTGTATACTACCACGATCCTCTCCAAAACAGCCTCCTTCAAGGTTAAACCTTCTGACCCCTTGGCTTTCGGAATATCTGCGGGAGTACTGCCCTCACCTTTTTGGACTTCCATCCTTTCTTTACGTTTAGTAGCCTCCGCCGTCTGTTGAGGTTTAGCTTCCTTGTCTAGACCAAACCTGGCCCCTTTGTGCATGCCTAGTGAAGTTGGCCTTGATTATGGCTCTTTTAGCCTGTATGTAACCTTGGCCCTGTTTCACAAGCTTTTGCACTTTAGCCTTGGAAATTCTAGACAGCATAGCTGTACGAAGAGTAGCTAGGGAAGTATCTCTCTGCCCTATCAGAGCCCCGTTTGATCGATTAAGGCTAATTACAAGGGGGTTCGCCTGGTGCCCCCGGGGAACGTTAAATACCGCACCTTTCGGTACGTTACCTTACACCTTAGTTTGGGTTTTAGCCTCGGAAGCGCTAAATTTTCGAACTCACTTCTTAAACTTGTTAACAGTGAACCCCTGAGGCCTCGTCGTAGGTCATTCTATTGAGAGTTATGTAGATGTTCTACTTTTTATTCATATGATCTCATCATCATGACATCGTCAGTTGTGAGCAAGTTAAGGTTTGGAGCCGAGTAGCTTGTTACTGTCATCGTGTAGTTCTTGTGCGAAAAATTTTAAACTTAATAAACTCACTAATTACAACAGTTAACTAGATACCAAAACAATGTTATATATTCCATAAGAATATATAAGGAAAATTACCACTCAACTTCGTAACTACTCTATTTTCTTACCAGACTTACACAACCCAGAGTTACATATTTCATGGGATATTCACGTTCGTTCAAAATGTACAGATGCATACAGACATAATACCGTTCTCAGCACTTACTTCACATGCAAGGAATATTTCGTACGTGCCGTCGCGCCGGTGAAAAATTCCTAAAACACCACCAGCCACTTCGCCACGTGAAGACAATTCTTTACTCGTCGGTCGCATTATACTCGCAAATTTTAGTAGCTCGCCCCGCGCTTTCGTCGGAATTTCTTTATTTTAAACGCGATTTACATAGTGCCATTATGTATATTGGGTAATTAGGTAAATTTCAAAAGGAAAGGGGACGAATAAAAGGGCCCGAAACGTATTCGCTTCGGCGAATAATTTTGCATAATTTTTTGAGGAAATTTCGAAGACGAAGGTTATTGGGTTATGCGCGACGCATTAGGTCGTAATTTTTCGAGATTTATTTCGCTTATCGTGCGATGAAAAGAGGGAAACAGTGTGTTTATGCGTATCCGCGTATCAATCGAGATATTGAATTGGAGCGAATATACGAAAATTCATCACGTGACTTGTTTGTTAAGAATTGGAAGTTGGCGTCATTTTTCAGAGCAGCCGCTGACGGATCGATGACGATATATTAGATTTTGTCAAATTGGCTCTTCTACCGTCCGGATTCTGGTAATAGATTAGATTCGGCTGCCTAGTCGTACGATCTTTCTGAAGGTTCAACGACGAAACATGATGATACAGAGTGAAAACTGACATCGTCGTTCGTACATTGCCACCTTAATTTCAGTTTTGTTTCGTATTTCCTAGCGTATTTACTTTCACGATCGAAACGTTTCAACTTTATATAAATCTTTTGAAGATGCCAAAAACTGTTGCGATCCTAAAGTTGTACCCGACACTCAACTCCATGCAAATCGAGAAACTTGCCAGATGATTATAATTTTTCATCTATTTTCCTTCAAGAAATGCACTTTCCTCAGTTTAACTTTTCTCCTCCAAATCCTTTAGAACCATCATCTCCTCCCGACCTTTTCGATTTAGAACCATTTCTATGAGCTATACATATATACTTCTTCAATCTAAGTATTTCCACCTTCAATTTCCAGCTCTTTTCCGTCGATATAGACGTCGTTAAATACTGGCTCGACGGCCTCGGAGCGTCCGAAATCCATTCACCTGGCGTACCTGTCCGCCTCGCAAAGGAAATCTTTCGTTCACGCCGCGATCTACGAACAATTCCAGTAATAAATGTTGCTTTTTATGCGCTCCTTGCGGCACGGTTAGTACAATATTTTAGTGCAGCTTAGAGCGCCTATATATTTTCCGGGGTTTCGCGTGCTTTCGCATTGAAATATGGCCTCCCATGCCAGCACTACCGGGTGTTGTTCCGACGAGGAATGGACGAGATACGGGTAAGTTGCAACGGCGATAGAGCGAATGATGTTAACTGGAATACTAGAGTTGGAGTACATAATGAAGTGATTAAGCTAACATCTTGTAGTTTCTTTTCTTATAGTATCTCTTCTTTCATATTTAAAATTATTATCCACTACTTTAAGATTTTCCTAGAGAAAATCGTATGACCGTAACGCGATGTTGGGATCAGTTGTTTTATTAAGTTTTCCATTAGTTTAAGATCTTCGACAGACAAGCATTTCATAAGTTTCCAAAACATATGGCATGAATTTAAAGTGGCTGGACTTTGACGTGATGTTGATTTAACCATTACGCGACTAAGGCCGTTCTTTCACAAAATAATAATTCACTTCCTATTTTCTTGTTCCTCCTGGGTGATCCATAAGCCTCAGCATACTACAACCAAATTCAACTTATTGTGCACTTTCCAGGCGATAAGGTTTGTAGCTGAACTGAATGGAAAGAAGTGCCTCGCAATCACATAGTATGTGTTGGGTCTACGTTTCCAGAATAGATAAATATCTAGATCATTCCTCACTGGAGCATGCCTCGTCATGAGATCTATCAGCTTGTATTCGCCCTTCAAATTGGTGGGTCGTTGAGGTAACGTTGACATTACGTTGATGTAACCGCGACGTGAGTTATTTTATTATGTCACTGTAATATCTCCGAAGAACCAGTCCTTCAATAGTTTCTAGAGAATATGGCTTGATGTTGAAGCAACTGATCATTGACGTGACGTTGATGTAATCGTTATTTAACGGGGATCAATTCTCTTACTAACTCGTCATTTACTGCTTTGGAATTTGATCTGAAAGAGTGCTTCAAAGGATTAACTACTCCATGTACAGGAATCTTTCGGTCTTTAAAGCATACGCCGTGAATTTTCTTTCATCTGACTATCATGTACCGTTGCTTTAGTTCTTTTAAGATCTTCGGTGAACGTGATATTGATCTGACGATGTGTCACTTCCTTTAGCAAATTATTATTCCTTATTTTAAAATCTTGACTATTAAAAAATATAATGTCAGCTTCAAATTATGAAGACAGAATTTGACGTGACGTTAATAAAAGCATGTCGCGACATTGAGTCATTTTTTCTGATAACATTATTATGGATTTTATTAAGCTTTTTGGAAGAAAACCGTCTCAAAACCCTTCAAAGAATATGATATTAGTAAATTATAACTAGCTGATCATTCAGGTAATGTTGATATAAACGTAAACTAACATTTCTTAGCTGTTAATTTTGCAGCATCAGCGCGGTCTACCTTATCAATATCTTTGCCACTTGGAAAAACGATAATAGTTGGGGGTGCTTCTATATTATATTTTAAAGAAACCTCAGCTAATTCTTCAGCCAAACATTTTGCGAATTTAATGTTATCATATTCTGGTAGCTTTGATAGTGTATCCATTACATTATCTACTTGTTTGCATTATCCGTCCCAATCGACATCAAAATGAACAACAGATAAATAATTTCCCTTTAATACTTTCATGAAAATTGTTGCTATCTAGAATTAATTCAAGCATGTTCAAAGAATATTGTGTAAAGTAAATGCAATAAATAAGGTTAAACACGCAATTGTGGTTATTTACTTGACGTTTAAATTGTAATTAAGCGTAGACAGACCTAGGATGGGAACCAAGGACAAACGCAGAATTGTATGAACTGTTTAACGAGGCACTAGTTATCAACACCATCCAGGCAAGAAGAATGTAGTGGCTTGTGGATTTAGGAAGAATGGAACAAGAAAGAGATCTAAAGAACGTAGCGTGGGAGGTACAAGAGGGTAAAAGGAAACAGAGAAAACCTAGAAAGCGCTGGATGAACCTAAATGGTCTGCATGTAGCCTATATATAACGTTGGGTTCATTTTTTCATAAAATTATTATTAATTACTTTAAGATTGGTCGTTGATCGTTACATCAACAACGTGACGCTGATTTGACTATAACATGACGTTGGTATCGATATTCACATGATCTGGAACCAGTTGCTTTATAAAATTATCAATTGCCTTAGAATCTGGAAAGACATAATGCTACAAAAGTGTTAAAAGGAGTAAGTTTCAACTAGTTAGGGTCGTCTTTCTCTAATATTATTATTCATAAATTCGAGGAAGAAATCCCTTTGAAGGTTTTAAAAGAATTAGTTATTCGATTAAACCTAACTATTGGTTGAAGTAACGTTACTTTGATCTATCATTGACGTTAAGGAGCATGTTATTTTTTGACCAAAGTTATTCAGGAAGTAGGCAAATGTATCCTCCATTTTCGATTTGACATCATTGAAAGTTTGGTTCTGGATTTTATACGCTTAGTTGCATTTGGGAAGATGTAGATGGTTCCTACTACGATTGAAGAATATTAATATTATTAATTATAATTGAAATGTCTATAAGTAAATACGATTATAGAGGCCTGAAGATGAAGAAACTTAGTCATCGTAATTAATTGCAGTCTAATCTTGGAAAGCCGTTCCGTTTGCTCGAAATCGTAGAGCTTTAATTCGTAGTCTATAAACAGGAGATATAAATATAAACTTGGGGCGTATCGTCGCGAGAGACAATTTACATCCCTTATTTTCTACTCAAGTGCCGGGCGCCAATTTCAAGTTCTCTCGTAAAATTCAATCGTATTACTGCGAGAGATAAACGCCCCGCGCGGCGGCGGCAGCAGCGAATGTGTCTTCCCTTCGTTCTTTTCCTTCCTAACTAATTTCGGAACTTCGCCTTTTCCAATCTGACGCGCAAACAGCGTGCCGACTAACGACCGCTCGCGACTATTTTCGCAAATAAAGCGGACGAAAAGGAGGTGGAGAGAAATTAACGACGCGAATTCGTTCAAGAAGGCAGCTGCTTTTGCTTCGATCCGTAATAAAGAGATCGAAACGAACGCTTCGCGAATCGACGATCTAAATTCCGGGGATCAGGGTTTTGCGGTTTTAGCGCCGACAGGCGTAAGTACGTCCGGGCGGTCCTCGGCGATAATGGTTCATCCTAAACATTAATAATCAATTGGAATGGCCGCTCGGCCCGATCGTTAGACCTCAATTAACGATTCACAAGTTTAACGCCGGTACATCATCGGTTTGTTTGCGCGACGCCATGTTTTCCATAAATTACAACGCGCCGGGGACGTGTATGACATTTGATAAATGCGGGACCAGCATAATGGGAATAATAGAGCGTGAAGCAAAGGGAATCGGAAAGTTCATCGCTATCGATCGACTAATGCGTGAAGTTTTCGGAGCGTTTTCAGCTTTCTCTCACCCTCGACAAAAGTTCTCCAAATAGCAATAAGTCAAACGTAAAATCACCGTAAATTGACATCTGAAAATTAGGACAATATTGTGTACTTAAACTAACTGATTCGCACTAAAATTCGATAGTAAAACATGTTATTCCCCGAAGGTACTTCATCAAGATCTCTCTCCTTTACGTATTTAGATTCTTCAAAGTTACGTGCAAAAAACGAAATTCGACTCAAGAGTTTGGGATCGCAGCAATGGTCACCTTAAATTCAGATACAGAACTTTGTATCATCACCCAGAAATTCCATAAATCCCCAAAATCTTAAATGAACAGGTGAAATATATCAATATGGTAATAAACGTAGCAAAGAGAAAGCAATGGCTATCGGAAGAGAATAGGGACGGAGAATTGGATACCCATGGAAAAGCAAAGATTGGAGCAGGTTAAAGGGTTCAAATATGTATCATATTATTTATTTGTTAATACCCAAGGAATCTTAGAAGAAGAAATAATCGAACGCGTATCAGCAACTGCTAAACCGCACAATACAATAAAAGCGAGCTTCTTGGAGAAGCAAGAAATACTCTCAAAAACAAACGAAGAAATCGTCAAAAAGATGCTAAAGCCCATCCTAACCTATGCACGCATTCAATGGTAGATAGAAAAGCAAACTGGACACCGAAGATGTAAGGTTTCTATAAAGGATATAATACAAGATAAGTATGGACAAGATTTGAAATGAGGTTTAGCGCGAACAACTAAAAATAGTACCGACAGCAATGATAGTGCAATGCCAAGTCAACTGAGATGGCTCGGGCATGTTATGCGGATGGAGGTGTACAAGCGAGTGAAAAGAATATATGAGACGATAAAATGGTAGAAGAGATAGGAGTTAAATGGACAAACAGAGTATGAAAGAATGGAAGTAACCGTAGAGGAGAACCACCTCAACTCCAGCTGAAAATCTCGACAGTTGTAAGGTAAGGAGGGATACGGTGATGTACTTCTTCTTAATCTTTTTAAATTTTCTACCTTTTGGCGTAAGAAGTTCGAAATCACTTTGCTGCGACCGGATCTCAATCCCCGGACCTTCGCATTGTGAAGCGCATATTGGACCACTCAGCCGCCAAGCGAGTTTAAGTAAGTACTTAAACATCAGAATTACAAGATTCCATTCCTGTTCTGTGATTTCTGCAAGGCACTGGATTAAAACCTTCATTCTTTGATACTACAAACGTACACTTAGATCGAGAAATTCGGCGCAATGGCTTCGGATCCGAATAAATTTTCTGGGTAAAATAAAGTTCATATCTTTGTGACGCACGAAGATCTTAGAGAACAGAACGAAATACAGGCTGTAACTAAATGGGTTAGATAAAAAAGACGATTCTAGAGGGGACATATGAATAGAATGCAGGATAACCGATTGGTAAAGAGCACAAGGGAAAAGACAGCAGTGAGAATAAGAGCACGAGCAAGGCCACCAAAGGGCGACATCGTCGTTGGCGGAGACTCCTTTGGATTGAAGGCAATAGTGTACCTACATGGGAAACCATATGGAAAGAAGAAGAGGACCTTTATTATCCAACAACGTCAAAAATCAATCATAGACAGAGCTTTCTATAATCACATTCAATAAATCCTTGAGATCTAAGTATATCAGATGGGAATTTGAAGCAAACATGGACTAAACTCTTCATAATGACTTACCAAAACGTAGGGATTCGTATCAAAAAGTACAGTGTTGTTATTTTTGGCATCTTGTATTCGACAAGGCATAAGGTGCCTTCAGGGACTTCAGAATTCAGTAAAATTGGAGTCAGTTCCTTTACGACGCAATAACCTCAGTAAGTGCATTAGAGATACAGTTTTCTGCCATCGCCAAAAGTTTATCGATTACAAGTATGCTATATGAAGGATCGAAACGCATATATCTTTATAACTACTTACTGAAAGTAAGTGATTGACAGGATTTCCATTTCCACATTTGGCGTCCCGCAAAGCATTCCTGTAGGATCTTTTTCTCGTGTGCTCCAAAAGGAAATCAGACCAGCACCTTAACGATCGACCAAAGTTCAAAGTTCATCAGAAGCACAGCTTTTTTATCACCAATAAGTTCTTAGAATCAAAATATGTCAAATGCAAATCATTTACTGAATTAAGTAACATTACAGGATTTTCTGCATCTGGTACTTCGCAAGGTGTTTTCTTCAAGATGGCAAACCAGGAAACTAAACTAAAGACAACCACGTCGATATATATCCTAATGCTTTAGTTACTCTTTACAGTGAGAGGCAACCACGATAGTTGACAAATTTGCTCGTTTAATTCAGGTGTACAATCATACAACGCGAAAAGTCCAGCAAATCCAAACTTTCTAATCTCTTCAACATTTTTCTAAATTTACTTAAACTGGAGATGTGCAGAACGGATGGCAGCTGACCGTCGTGAGTAGAGAAATGTCTACCGTGGCACCTCGACATGAGGTAGAAAAGGAACGCTTATGTATGTATGTATGTAATTAAACTAACAATAAGCGATTCTTATCAGAAATTAAAAGATTTTCAATCCTACATATCTGGCGTACCGCAATACACTCCATCAGAAGGCCTTCCATTAAAAAATCGCAACCACAGTCCAAATTCGGTAGTCAAATCAATTCACTCGTTAAATTTTGACTCTGATTCGTCAAAAATCCGTCATAAATCTGAAGGCGGTGGACCCGGTTTATTGCTGACGTTGGCACCGTCTCGTTGAGAGATGGTATCGTGGGGCGAAAAGCGGAATGGACACGTTTATTATTAGGGCGAACGAACGGGCGAATTTGCATGCGTTTCCAATTCGGCGGTTGATATTTATGATGCGTAATATTTCTTCCTGGTACCGGGAGCATTCGCGATTTGTTGACGGAAATCGTTTTCAGCGAGCGGAACGTGACGAAAGATGGCGCGCGCCGAAACGTGGCGCCAAGTTTCGGATACGTGATTGGGGTACTTTTTGCACGATTAAAAACAGACAATTGCGAAAAATGTAGAAGACACAAGCTTTTTGACAGTTTGGACTTGATAGTCTTCAGCTTAATGAAGTAATTATGAAATGTGTTAAGTTTTTGGCAAATTAGTCGGTTTTCCGTATAAATGTCAGGCGGTTGATGACTCAGAAGGAAAAGGATTCTCTGTTGTGTTCTGTACTTACTTTGAAAAATCAAGTTCCTCCAAATAAAAAGGTTTTGTGATATCTCTGAAGAACTTGCACTTACCTTCATAAATTTTCCATAAATAGAAATCAAGATGCCTTGCAAGTCATTCTACCCTACTAACAAGGACATTGATTATCGGGTGACCTATGCTTATCTCCGCTTTATTTATAGCAAAAAGGAAACAACGTATTCTCAATGTTTATCGTTAAAGGGTTAAGGCAATATGTATGAGAAACAAACTCAGGGTCCCTCAGAGATTAAATTTTGGTCTTGGAACTTTAAAGGACTTGACTTAATGCGAATAAGACAAGAACAACTCGAACCACCGGGAAGCACAATAGATCAATGTGGTCGCAGTGCAAAGAGCCACTTTGGGCCAGACATCATCTCATTACAACTCGAACCACCTGTGCTTTTCCTAAACTCCTCGTCGTGGGAAATGTTTGTAAAAAGTAATCTTCGCATGAAGAAATCGCCTTTACCGCCTTACACCGGTCCTCAAATTTTTAACGTAATAATTTTGGACAAAGAAGTCTCGCAAACACAAACATTCGAGTACTAAAGAAGATGGGCCCAGAAAGCGCATAAATCTTTAATCGCACGTCTGTAATCTGCAACTCTAGACTTACCCCTATAGATCATTCACCAACTCCAACAAAATAAGAAGAGAACATGTACTAGAAACACGTCCTTACAAGCCGTTCAGTCGATATCAAAAGGAAAATACTGTTCCCCTCCGTAACAAGAAATAACAGAAGAAAAATATTAGGTAACTAAATGCAACTTATTATTAGTGAAGGTTCAAATAAAAGCTAGTAGGTGACTTAAAGCAGGAGAATATTAATTTCCACAAACATTGAACTTATCTCTATCAACAAATATAAGAGGGTCACACGTGTTACCAATATTTGTCTCCATGTTAATATCTTCGGAAAGAGACAGGACTTTTCTCCACGATATTCTCCAGTGGAGTTATTTAAAATTTAGTACTTTCGAAGAAACGTCCATCTTCATGAATAAATCGGTGAAATAGGCGAAGACATCCGTTCGCGAGTTATCAAAAATCTCCAGTGTCAACCTTGTTTTTCCTTAGGCAATTTAGAAGCGCATAAAAGATTCACACTTTCAAACACTTCCTGTCCGGTATACGTCGACGGCCGTGTCCCGGTTCTACTTAGATCAAAATTCGCCCCCAAAAACGCCTCCACCTCGTCACTACCGAATCGATACCGATAGAATTCTCCCCGAGACGTATAAATAAATCTGTAGACAACAATGGACTCGAAGCAAACAACGCAATCCGTCCGTTTCTTTCGGCGGATTCCGAAAGAGATTTCATTTTAAAACCAAATCCTCTTTGCACTGCCTTTCGATCGTTATTAATGAAAGACCTGATGCGTGGATGTTTAAAGAATAACAAAGGAAGGAGTTCTGCCTGGTACCTCGGTACTTCGACTAATTGTAAGCCGCTTACAGCTGGTAGCGATTCCTTTAATACGAGAAATTCTTCGAAGAAAATATATTCCGAAAATAAATGAAGGATTATTTTATTTTGTTTCGAATAAAACCGATTCAGAAATAATTACAGCGATTAGTAATTCATAATATTTAAACAGTGAAGTCTCGTTAGTAGCCTAAGAAAGGAAAACTAAACACCAACCAAATCTCGGGAAAGAGGATCGATAACAAGAATGTTCTTTTCTGTATTGATTACGTAAAAATGGTTGTGATAAAACAATAAAGTAACAGATTGAAAGGTAATGAGAAATCCCAATTTGTAGTTAGCTAGAAATACGTTGTATTTTAAAAGAAAAAGTTCTAGCTCCAATTTTTCTTCACCAACGTGTCCGTCACGTCAAAATCCTTCAAAAGAAATCAAATAAGTGACTCCTTCTGGAGAGAATATATCGAGCGATATTTGTAAATCAGTTACATTTCAAAATAAAAAGTTCGAGCTCTAATTTTGTTTCACGTATCACATCAAAATGCTCCGGATAAAATAAAAATGTCACACCTTCTATAGCGAATACGATTAGAAAATCATGGTTTGTGGTTCCTCGCATTTCGGACGATGACTGAAAATCAATGCTATATAGGTCGGATCCTGCTTCGCCAAGGTATTCAGCACATCATGATATCAACCATATCATCCAGAAAGAACGCGACCGAACTTTTTGACTACACTTGTATTTCGTTAGTTTTGACCGCGCCTGTATGCGCGTTTTGTTTCGTAGTTGTACGTACATGCTACGATCCACTTTTAGTGGTGGTGGATCTTCGAACTGAACACGTTTAATTTCTCTAATTGTAAATTGTTCAATTCCTCGCTGTACCCTGTTCCTAACACCGTTTCACGATGTCATTCCTTTCTCTACGCAGTTAATTGTGGTAAAATTAGTTGGTACCGATTTTGCGTTTTTGTGGGTATTTTATTAATAAAAGTCCCGGTTTTTAAACACATTCCGTTTGAACTAACTTCCGCTTTAGAGAATTCCCGTATGTGGTTTACAATGCCTTTAACTTACAATGAGACGTTGTATCGTGCAGCTAGCTAGACCGCCCAAAAAACAGGTAGGCCAACAGAGGGGTAGCTTTAAGGTTCGCGTTTGCAGGTTTCTATTCTAGACATTTTTGTTATCTGCTTTTCCATTTTCGGCGGAAACTGTGAGAAGAGGATAAACAACGTATCCACCACCTCAAAACGCTTTGTATAAGATCGTGGAAGTAACACTCTGCGAGCGAGGCGGGCCCAGGAAATCTAAGTACGTGATTAGTCATGTTACAGAAGATAGATCATGTCTCGAAGGCGAAGAATTACAGCTGCAAATTTTTGCCACCAGCTTATTCATTGTATCAAAGTATCTTTGATGAAATAAAAAATAGCAATTTCCAAACCGTCCAAGAAATCCCAATCTAATCTCAAGAACGAAGGGCGTTAGCTCGAATTTCCTTTCAGTGGCGTGATCATTACATAGTAGTGGGTGCGATGTAACAAGAAAGTCATACTTCATGTAATGAAAATCGATGGAGCATATCTCCACAACAAGAGATACTAGCTCGAATCATCTCTGAGCATCTTGTTCACTATTTCGAAGTATATGTAACTAAATAACAAGATAGCACCCCACAGACCAAATAAATCTGAGATATCCGTTGTTAGTTATTCTTCAAATGATGAAAAATATGATGTCATATATCGAGACCGATGGGTGCTAATACAAAATCATATTCCCAGTAATGTGGGGTAACCCTCGAAGACAAATCGTGCTCAGCACGATTTTTTTCTTTATTGTATCATCAATGCATTCACTAACAATGATCAAAAATGCTTTGGATGAAATCAAGAGGGTAATACCCTTGTGGGCAAAATAGAATGGCGAAAATCTTAATTTGTGATTTTACATTTGATATAGTAAGTCGTATCCCGACAGAGACAGGCTAAAAGTCAAATTCTTTTTACCAATGGGTTCACTGGTTCAAAATGCGTCAGATGAAATAGAACTTACTAGTAAGTTTCGAGGGAAATGCGGCCGTGATATCCAAATCTGTGCTATCTGTCATACTTCAACTGATGGAAGATAATAAGTCATATCTGGAGAATGAAGGGCGACTACCTCTTATTCTCTATCAACTATGTATTCGCAGCGTCAAAATTTTTCGGGTGAAATGAGAAAAGTGTACACCTCTTGACAGGTAGAGCTCAGTTTGTGATTAGTTATATACATCATATCTCGATAATAAAGAATTATGGGTCGATATCTTTTATTATCAGCAAGTTCGCAACATGGAAATGCCTTTAATAAAATAAGAATGGCACCGTATTCCTAGTCGGACATAGACGAAGAAGCTTGGTTTGTAATTCCCTTTTCCTTAATGATTGCTTTCTGATTGGCTTATTGTGCTTCTTAGATATCTACTCCATGGGGCCAGTGTCCTCGACAAAACCTACCAACTTTGCTAACGGGAATCCTTTTTACCTATTCTGGCTGCAGGAACCGAAATCCATAGTGTTTAAGTCAAACACTGCCAAGTCCCTGGCATTCACAGAAGACACGCTGCGAAGTTTCCTCTTCCTCACAATAGGCTCTGCAGGATCTTTCTCAATTCTTATGGTGTCGAGATGTTTGTTAAGCAAACAGTATCCTCCCAATGGACCCACTGTCTTCCCAATTTAGTTTGTGCTTATTCGCAGAAATTATTATGTCTTTTGATCTGAAGGTTCCACTATGAATACACCAGACTGCCATAGTGTCGGTATGATCCCTCCAATATTTATCATGTTGTTCTTCATATGAGGTTTCAAATGTAGATCAAGCCCTAAATGTGAGATACACTTTTCCTTCACCGTGTTGTGTTCAACGTCTTGAATATGCCGAAGTACAACAGATAGTATCGTAAAGATCCACATGGTAATGCTGGTTTTACTTCTTCCAAACAGAATCGGCTCTAAATTATAACAATTCATAAAATATCTTGCGCTGACATACATACATATAACTTATGGAGCAACTAAACTGTTAATCAACGAAATCTCGCTAGCACACGCTAGGGTTACGACCGCATTCCTTATTCCCTAGCATTTCCATCCCGTCGATCCGAGACGAATAAACTTTTCGTGTTGCCGCAAAATTCCTTTTTCGATACCCGAAGACGAAACTTCTTCCTACGCTCATACGTGCCCTATCGCCTTCACGGGACGCCGAAGTTGCGCGCAAAGCGAACACGTACATACGTGACTCGACTACGCGCCGTCTAACGCCCGAACAAATCTAACAACTAATGGAAAAGGACGAGGAATATTTTATTAGGGCTATTTTGCGGATCTAGGCCGGCTAAGTAAGTCGTTGCGACGTGTCGGCCCGATCGGAACGCTCGCTGAAAGAACGATAGCTCGAATTTCGTAAAAGGAGGAGTAGCTCGTGGCATATTTAGACGGGTACGGGCGCCGCTGATACGTCTTCGGGGATTTATTAAGCGAAACGGCGCGGATCCGATAGATTAATTGGGGGCCATCGATATCGCAGCTGACGCGTCAAATATTTGCGAAATACCCTTGCCTAACAAGAAATTATTCATCCGATGGTTGTCAGGTGTGGCGAGTAACTAGACGCATTTATGAAGGTGCAAACTTAAATTGCTTCAAATATTCGAGGTTGATCGTGTCTTAAATTTTGAACACTTTTGCGATTTTGTTGGAGATGACATAAGTTTGTAAGTATTAATAATCAATCTCCTAGAATTATTTTATGAGTTTTGGTTATAATTTTCGGCAAAATTAAAAGAGATTTTGTAAAAGAATTTATAAGAACTTTGTCGGGATTTTCCTAAATTTATTTAAAATTTTATTATTAGACTTTTCGAAATTTCAGTATCTTTACACAAGCATCTGTAATAAATATGATCATTTTATGGTATTTATAGATCGATTTAAGTGTAGTTATATTGCCAATATTTTTTGTTTATCTTTTAATATAACTTTGAATTCACCTGATTGAGTGTTAACTGTTGACAAATTCTTCTTTATCTTCATCATTATTGTGTTTTTCTATACCTCGGTTTTCAACCTCAGTTAAATCCTTTTGTTGACTGATGGAAGCTCCTTATTTATTATCTTCACTCCTGGTGGAATTATGATGGCGTGAAAGGCTAAGGTCAGTTATACATGTGTTCAATACTTCTTTCTGTTGGTTGGCAACTTGCTCCCGTCTTTTTATATATTTTTTCCGCCCCCAGTAGATGTCGTTTTATTTTTCTAGCTACCAATGATTAGAAAAATATAAAATGTAGTCGTGAGAATGCTGAGATTTCTCGTTATAATGTAATAAATTAGTGATTGATTACAATTCGAAATTTACTCATAAACTACGAAAATCCAGCGCTGATGTAACAACAGGAATTAATTTTATCTTAATATAATTTCAACTTGAAATGAAACAGAAACAGAACAGACCATAGCGAAAGAATTGTAATAAGACCAGAATAGAATAGAAGTAGAAGCCCTAAGAGGTGAAGAGCATAATTAGAAACTTTAAACGTAATAAGAGTCCAGAAATAACAGCAATAACGACAGAAATGGTTAAAGAGAGCGCCGAAATGCATCATAAACGAATAAGTATTCAGATATGTATGTACTCATTAAAACCAAGAACTAGTAGCGGCAGACTGGACGAAAGCAGGAATGTTCCCGATACATAAGAAAGGGGACAAACAACTATGTGAGAACCATAGAGGCATAGTATTATTAGAAATAGTCCACAAGTCTAGCACAGTTATATGGAAAATGTACTAGCAGAGTATCTTGCACTATTCAGCAGTAATCTTCTCGTTGAGAGAAACCAAGCGAATTGTCATGCCCTTTATTTTTGTGGACTTTAGACCGAATATATTGGAAAAAATGTATTCCCCCGTCTCTGAGGGAGGCCAGAATAATTTTTCTCATCCTCTTCGCACTCCTGAAGAAATTGTACTACTGCGGAAAAGGAGGTCCCTCACTAGAAACCATTAAATTCTATTTGTGGAGGTGACATCCAATAGTCCACTGGAATGGAAGAACGTCCAATAATGTGTTAAAACACAAGAGGCATTCCCCAGCTATTCGTATTAGGACCAATTTAGTTTCTTTTATACATAAGCGATTTTAATATCGATACTAGTATTATCAAAAAGAAGGTTTGAATTAGAAGAGAAGACTCATACGGCCATCCAAGAATCTGAGAAATGATTCGGCAGTAATGCGCTTCCACTTAATAAACTAAATCACCCAGCCGATAATATCCACACATGGGAGTCATGATAGATTACATTCCCATGACTATACATATCCAACACTTTAAAATGAGAGGATCAGATTGAAAATCTTCAAAGTAACATCTCGTAATAACCCAGTGAGACATCCATAAGTATCCGATCAAACACATAGTCGCCAAACCCCATAGAATGGAGATTTACTTGTAACCTACTGCGGCTTTCAAGATAATAGTATACATTCGACTCTCATCTCATTCATTACAGATTTATCAGTGTACTCCCAAAACTAATTTTGTAGCAACTGTTCTCGAATGTTTTCTAAATTTCCACAATATTTAAGCAGTCATAAAACAGCAAAGATGTAGGTAATGCAGGTAGGTGAAAGGAATACTAAATAGGTGTCATAGCATGTGCTATATGAAACAATTATAAGCAAACAATGAACTTGGACTCTGTTATTCTCTTCGAGATATATTTCAAACAAGTCTGGAAGGCCGTCGATATTCCAGAATTACAACAAGTGCACTCACATGAAAATGAAAAGAAACAGAAAATAAGAAACAAAAGCTAACTCGCATAAAAGAGCAATTAACGTCCCTCTCAATCCCACTCCATCAGTTTTTCTAATAATCGCAATTACGCCGGAACTAACGTAACAGGTCTTCCGTTCTCAATTAGGCAACTGCCTGGAGGAGGAGGGGGTGAAAGGCGCTCTTGATTTACGACCTTCATTGCGAACTTCCCCTTCCTTCGCGACGCCCCGGCCCGGACTAACAGCGTCGCCACTTTTCCGACCTATTAATTTTTAATTTCTCTAATGACGCGCCGTGACGAACAGGACGAAGACGCGCAAGATCGTTCTTTCTTTTTCTCCCCTCTCTCTCTCTCACTCCTTCTCTTAGAGGACGAAGTACTAATCAATCACGCCATCTTGCGATCTGTCGACTATTACGCTTAACTGGAAACTAATTAACATCGCTGGAGTTGCTTAAATAAGACGTCCGACGAGCGGTTGTCTAACGAAGGGTCGTTGGAAGGGAGAGAAAGGAATAGAGACCGATAAGTTGAAGATCTAATCGTCGCGGGTTAATGAAGTGTAAAATTGCCATTATCATGGAATATTGAAGTTTTTTGTGATTGGGACTGCTATTTTCATTAAGGACAAGAGCGATGAGATTTTATTGATAACTTAGGTACTTCATTCCTATTATGCCTTGATACATAAAAGATGTACTTCCTCGTGTTTTAAGTTTATAACTCTAAGGAATATTGATTGTTGCGCTTCTTTAGCAATGTCTGAAGTCAAAGTTATGACCCAAATCCTCAATCAGGATCTATATTTTTAAAGAGAAATATTTTACTACAGAGAATATCAGCTCGATATCGGACTTCAATGAAGTGATACTTGATCCCCTTAAATGGCAAAGTCTTTGTGGCCGCATCAGTCGTTTTTTCTAAAACATTAAACAAGATTCCGAGACAACAAAAATGGTCTTCTTAAGTGTGAAGATTATCTATATTGTAACATAAATCGAGACCGTACAGTAACCAAAATCTACATAAATTCAAGTAAAGTAATCCCCGATTCTAAATTTCAGAATCATCACCCCGTAATAAAATTATGACCTCCTATCGATTGTTTGGATTAGTTTAACGACTCTAACGCTTTTCGTTATCATTCTTTATATACATGCCTCGTCTTTTCGTGTGCGACCTTGAAGATTGTAATTCTCACATAAATTTTAATTCCTTCCATATTTTACACCCGCCATTCTTATTCCTTCAATAATTACGCAGTTTTCGAGAATCAAATTTTAAGAGAAATTATTGGTTGAACTTTGTTGGGAATTTGGTACATTTTGGTTGTACAGTTATTGTGTAACTTTTGGATAGGCCTTGGCTGTGCAAAGTAATATACCTTATGATATATTAGTATAAAGTCCAAATGCAAGGTGGTAGCACCATAACCTAAACTGAAACGATAAGATTCGTCTTCTTACATTATCAAACCTTTGGAGTTATGAATTGTGAACTGCTGAGTACATCTATAAAAGTGATCATTGGATGAAATAATTTTGTGACTTAGTAAATGTGAAAATCGTAGAGGATATGACCCACATTCAAGATCTTCTAATCCGTAGTCCAAGAACTAGACCGAAATAAAACGAATTCAGTTCAGTTCACCAACAGTGTGATCCAAACCCATGGTTTTCCAAGAAGTATGATACATCAAAATCTAAAATCGAAGAAATGATTCTTTATCTTCCTAAATGTCATCAGAATCATCGAGATTGTAATCCAACAACTTTTAAGATCATGGGGGTTCCGTCCCAAAGCCACAATTGTTCAAAGCATTCATCAAAAAAGCTCCAAAGTATATTAATCGAAATTTGCAACCCTACGGAATGATACTTCGTCTTATTAAATTGAATAGCATCTAGGTAATAATGCTCATGCAAGACTTCCCACGAAATTGACCAAATTCCAAATTTACACAAAATGTAATCGTTATAAATTCCCACATCATTGAAGTAATAGCCCAAATTCACAACTTCTTTAGAACAGTAATCACAGTCCAGAGTCAGAACATTAGTCAATTTCTAGTTTTAAACAAAATTATTCTTAATGTTCTTTAATTGCAAGCTCATCTGGGATATGCCCCAAAGCTTTCCAAACGATTAATCAAAACCTAGACTCAAACTAAATTATTAATTAATTTTAAGATCATCATCAATTTTATTTACAAAAATAGAATGTTTTCCAGGACATTATCTACAATTTAGCGGGTGGTGAAACGATTTCTGATCTTGTTAAATTTGAAAATCATCAAGGTTGTAAGGTAACTACAGCGCTACACAGAGCAATCCCTAAAGTTCAACTCAAAGGAAATAATTTTCGATCTCCTGAAATTTCAATTGTAACCCAAATTCTAAACTCAAACGAAATGTAGCCCAAAAGGAGCGATGTTTCTTACATTTGAGCATCACAGAGATATTTTAAATCGGAGACTTTCTAGACTGGTAACCAAAATCTAGTATCAAACGAGATATCTCCTCAATCCAGGGATTCCTAGGACATTAACCAAAGTACATGAACTTGTTATATTTTAAAATTCTTAAGGTTGTGACCGAAATCCAAGAATCTTCGGAGATTACTGGATTTGATACATAAACGCAATCGCAAGATACATAAACATTTATTTGAGTTTGTTTTAAAAATTATACTTATAACTCCTCCGGAAGTTTCCCATGATGCGGCGGGTCATTTTGGGTGTAATGGCAACAACTTTCCCGAGTTATTACCTTCGTAAAAGCTTCCGTAGGTTAACGATGGATGTATGGAGGTACCTACGCGGATTTTGCTATAACTCCAGAGAAAATAATAGTACGGCGTTAAATCTGAGAAACACAAAATTCACCCAACGTCACAACACGAGAAGATATCGCGCCCAGGAAACATTTGTGTGAGAATTTTGGACGAACGACGAACTGTGTAGATCGTTACACCAATGTTGTTGAAACCATGCTGTTCCATGTTCATCGACAATTTAAGCCAGAGAAAGTTGGCTAACATCGTACAATAACGACTGGGGTTTACGGCAACAATAACTTTGACCTCACTAAAGAAGTACAAGCCCCACCCATCAAACAAAAACGACATACCATCATCTCTTGATGTGCAAAAGTTACAGTGAGTCCGATATCTATCAAAAATTTTATTTATTGACTGCGTTATCTGTACGAACCGTAATTTCTAATGAACACAATAAAACAATTTTAATCTTGATGAGGTTGAATTCCATGTCAAAATATGAATATTTCAACGGTTTTTCACTTCTAGTGCTTTTCAATCCAACATTTTTAACATTCCTAGACTTTAGTTTAACGTACAGCACAATGACATACATGCATTTTTTGTAAAAGTGTTACAGGTTACTCCGTCGAAAATTTTACCTTCGCCAATCTAGCTGTAATTCTACAAATGTATATAGATTTTCAAGATTGTTGAATACGTCGAATTCGTTAACGTTACGTTAATCAATAATCGGGCTTTGAATCCATACAATAGTGAAGAGGGACGGTCTCCTTCCACATTTGATCAAAATTGTTTAATCTCATAGCATCGAATTTTAATTCTAGATACTTGTATCGCTTAGGGCACAGAATCCAAACATAGAATTAACAAAATCATCGAAAGAACTCTGCTTCATTATGAAAAAGAAATTGGTGAGTGTATGATGGCTCGAAATTAATATAAAGAATGTGATCTTTTGGATTTGCATCCGAATAAAGCTTTGTATCAGCAATCTTTTGTTTTCCAAGCGAGCATTAAAATTTAAGTATTGAATAATACTTCCTTTCAGGATTACTAAGTTTCCTGGTTTACTCACGTTCCCACAAAATTGAAAATCTTCTAAGATGGTTCATAGCAAAATCATTTTCTAGACTCAATCTGAAAACAGATGAAAACAAGAAAATAATTTTCCATAAAACTTTACGCCGCATATACCCGGTTACGGAAGATAAAACCGCCCTTATTTTTCATTCCATTTTATCGCCCAATTTCCTAGATAAATCCGGAATTTAAGCGCTTTTATTATACGCTACGTGAAATATAGCATATCGTACAATGTCAGATCTTGCATTTCCGGTAAATTACGACTCGAAACGCTTCGTCAGTATTTAGCGAGGTAACGATATACAACTTTTTGGTCGTTACGTGCGATTTTGCTAATTCGCAAACGGAGGCGAGAGACTCGTTAGGCAAGGACGATATTTACATCTGTATCTGAAAGCGTCCGTTCGTTAAAGATGCACTTTTTAAGACTGCGCCATTAGCGAAAAACCTTGGCTGTCGAGGCGCGGCGCGATTTCTCTTCCCTCGACGGAGATAAATCGTGTGGTTTCTTTCGTTAATCGTTCCGTCGGATGCGGTGACTGGTGGTTGTTGGTTAAAAAGAGAAGGAAGGGAATACATCTAAACGACTGAGCGAGAGGATGGAATTGGAGATATTTACTTTGAAGTGTGTTTTCAAGTCGAGCATGGAGAAGAATTTGACAATTTTCGACATGTAACTCAAGATTTTTGGCTTATTACGACTTCTATAGAATAAGATTTCTCCTATTCGATCCAAAGCTAGATCATTCTTCTTAGTATAAGTGGTGTACAAATTACTTAGGAATAAAGCCAACTTTCCATGGATTTATTGGTGGTTCCACTCACATAAAATTTTTGATAAAAATACTCACCAGAGGTAATAAGAAAAACCCCATAAGGAATTCGGTTGGATGGAAAAATCTGGATTCTCGACCTGGAAATACCTGAAGTACCTCTTGAAACAAAATCAGAAAGGACTTTGTAGATGAAAATCCCGAAAGATCGCAAGAACTGGAGGTGTAGACCAAGTAACTCAATTAGGACGCTAGCAAGGATCTTTTTCTTTTTTAATTTTGTTTTAGTTTCACGACACATCCATCGCAGTGCATATGTATATTGCGCTTCTCGGTTTCTCAGAAGTTTTTTTAAATTGGTTCACTAATTTTTACATCATTAGAAAGTGCGAAATTTGTTCTATCACGGATTATGGGCTTCTGTTAAAACCGTTGAGTGGTTTATCAGCAATCTATTAATTAACTATTGTAAGTGATTAACTATTGTAAGTAAGGTTTCATTTGAGTTTCTTTCACGTTTATAGATTCTTTTTTCTTTTGGGAGATCTATTTCTTAGTGATATATGTATGTGTTGGACGCAGATAGCGGATACAGGCTTATATGTTTATCGCACATATACACACATTTATGCTATAACCCATCCTTTCTTTTGTATTATCTTCTCCTAGTCGTGATCTACTTTTGTTTGTCTTATATTGTTAGACATGTTGAACGACCTCCTGGTGTGAAGAGAGTGTCCCTGTCTTTCCTCCATGCACTTGGTTTGCATTTGATATCTTCCTTCCGTAATTGATTACTATAAGAAAATCAAGGCTGAACTGGATTCTCAAATTGCAAATGGCGCTACAAATCTAGAAATAAAATTTAAACAAGGAATCCCTACCATTATTACTTTAAACCAATAAGGCCCAACAGTAAATTGTCCATCTACTATCAGAATGTTCGTGGTTTGAGGACTAAGACTTTGGACTTTTTGTCAGTGTTAGTGATTGCGATTTTGATATTATTTCTATGGTGGTGGTGGCGTTATGGTAGCAATTAAGTCGGAATTTGTTTTCCACCCAGTTAATGTTTCTAGTCTTACTGATACGTTTCCATTGATTGATGTTATTGGATGCTCTATTAAGTTTGACTATGTGAAATGTGTAATGTATGTTGTATACATTCCACCAGATGTCTCTGCTGTAGACTTTAAACAGCTTTTAGTTCTATTTGAGGAGATCAGTGTATCTTCCAATGCCGGTATAATTGTTTTGGGTGATTTTAATGTCACCCATTTCAGAGACAATTCGCTTACTGACAGTAAAAGTCGAGCTGTGTTAAATTTGTCGAGCTTCTATGATATTAAGCAAGTCAACAATGTAGTTAACAATAGGGCAAGATTACTTGATTTGGTACTCACCAACTATGGTGACAATTTAACCATTGATAGTGCCTTTAGTGAATGAAGACTTAGACCATCCCAGTCTTAAGCCATGTCTTTTTACACTAGTAGACACAGTGCCAATTTCCATGGCAACACTAATACTTTAAGCTATAACTTTAGGAGGGTCGATTTTGTTAATCTCTATAATTATAGTTATAATGATATTAACAAAGCTTGTGCTGCTTTCTATGATGCTATATATAATAATATTAATTTATATGTTCCACTTAGAGTTAGCTGTAAATCTTGCTATCCGGTTTGGTTTAATCGGGATCACATTGCTAACATTAGACTTAAAAATCATTATCGGCGGAGGTATACAGAACGAAATCTGACTATTTTCTGCAACTGTTCAAGAACCTTAGGAGAAAAATTGAAAATAATGCCAAATTATTATTTAAAATGTATATTTCAAGCATTGAGAAGTCCATTATAACTGAGCCACAGAAGTTCTGGCACTTTGTGCGTTCTAGAAAAAAAGAAGGCAGGAACTCCTAATTCTGTTATTAATATGCGTGGAGTGGCACTAGCTGATCCATTATCTATTGTTAATTCTTTTCAAGAGTTCTTTCAATCTGTATACCTTTCCGAATTCATCTGCGATGCGTGATTTTCCAAGTACTTATTCATATGACTCATCAATTAATCTACTTTCGATTACAGAATCAGAGGTTTTGAGTGTGTTGCAGGGTCTGAGGGTTAGTTTTCACTTCGTGTTCTGATAATATACCATCATTTATTTTAAAAGACTGCGCAAATGTATTTGCGAGTCGCTAGATTGACACCAATATATAAGAGGGGCAACAGACACAATATTCAGAATTATCAACCTGTAGCCATAATAAATCATTTTGCCAAAGTGTGTAAACTGTGTTTGTACAAGGCTATTTACCCCAGATAAAGTTTCGGATTTCTGTTGATCAGCATGGTTCTATGGCTAGACGCTCTACGGTTGCAAATCTGACAATTATAATGCAATATCTCTCTGACGCGCTAGATGACAATAAACAAGTTGATGTTATCTATACAGACATGACTAAGACGTTTGATCGCATTAGTCATGACTTTCTTATTACAAAAGTTGATACAAAGGGCTTTTATCAATCTTTAACCTCCCTTATTAAGTCTTACCTTACCAACCGAAGACATTATGTAACTTACAAAGGCTACATTTCCAAAGATTTTCTCCGACATCAGGCGTACCTCAGGTAACTAATCTGGGTGCCCTTCTATTTTTACTATTTATAAATGGTTTACCTTCTATACTTGATTGTCTCAGTTTACTTTTTGCTAATGACTTAAATTGTACGCTACTATCAACAACATGATGATTGTGTATCGTTTCAGAATCAGGTTAATACAGTGCACTCATGGTGCGCAGATAATGGTTTGAGTATGAATATATCTAAGTGTAGAGTAGTAAGCTTCACGCGGAGACTAAATAATGTTGTATATGATTACCACTTAAATAATATTATTTTTACGCGCAGTAAAACTATGTATGACCTGGTCGTAACTTTTGACTCTCGACTTGCATTTAACGATCACGTCAATAGGATATCTTCTTCTGCTTTAAAAATGCTAGGTTTTATTATAAGAATCACACGGAATTTCACATCTACTGACCCGATCTAGTCTCTATATTTCTCCTTCGTACGCTCTAAGCTGGAATATGCATCCTTGATTTGGTCCCTTTTATATAAATACTATATAACTAGAACAAATCCAAAGACGTTTTCTAAAATATATATACTTTAAGGATCATTCTATATATCCTGTTCAGAGCTTTAGTCACAAATTACTCTTGGACTTCTGCGGGATGGAACCTTCTTAATCTGCGGCGAACTCATGCCGATCTTAAATTTCTTTTTAATTTACTTCACAACAGATTGGACACGCCGAAAATATTATATCAAATTAATTTTATGGTACCTCGTCCAGCTTCTAGACGTACAAGGATGTTTTACTGCAGTAAACCAAATACTAATATTTTAATTAAATTCCCTCTCTATAGGATGTATGTGAATTACGATAACCTATCAGATCAATCCATTGATTCACTTTTCATCGTTGGTTTCACTCTTAAATATTTGCACTAGTAACTTTCGGTATTTGTAGGTGATTGCTGTATGATAGCTCGTATGTATTGTTCAAATAGATGTAAATATACATATGTTGTAAAATACTTGTCCTATAATTGGATTGTAATCTGTTGGGCAAAAAATATTATTATTATTATTATTATTATTATTATTAATGTAGTTATGGGGAAACTACAACAGATTTCGGTACTGTCCTTTAAATTTCTTTCAACGATTTTTCTACACATTTTATAAAACAGCGTCGTCAAAAGCTCACATTTAATTTGGTGGTTGTATTCTGCTCCTCAGGCGATATTGCTATCCCGAGGTGATTTCAACAGTTGCCCACTGAAAGAAAGGAATTCAAACAAGTTAAAATTACTGTGAACTTACAATACTAACAATATGAAACGATATAGAAGATTGTTGGTTATACCACATTTTCATACTATCTGAAACAAACGAAGCAAACAGAGAGGTTTCAACAGACTAAGGGGTGAATAAACTCACCCTATTACAGTAGTCTACAACTTCCAAAATCTGACAAGTTCTGGGATTTCTAAAGGCTTCCCGAGAGCTTTCCGTTGGGTTACCTAATTTTGCTTAACAACTCGTAGAGAACTGTGAATACGTACTCATGAGCTGATATCTATTCGATCGAGTCGTATCGTAGCGAGGATATCCCAAGAAAGAGAGAAGCTCCAGAAATCAGCGAATATGAAAGTAAAGTTGCCAAACCTCAACAAAAAAGTTACGATGAGCCAAACTTAGTGGAATTACAAGAAAATGATCGAGTTTCTGCTTCTGGGTAAGATACAAAAGATCTCTTCAGGTCGCAATGCTTGTAGGCCAGTTAATGCGTAGCAATCCGTTAGAAGCTTACAATCTATACCTCAAATAGGGTCAAAGAAAATCCACAAGAAACTTAAAGAACTGTAGTAGGAAGTAAACGTATCTAAACACATGGAGTAAATGCTTTCAAAATTTCTTCGAATTTTCTTTCACCCAATGTTTCAACTAATCAACATACAAAACACCATGATCAGGCACAAATGGGTAATTTGGTGGTTGCATTCGTTCTTTTAAAAGCACGATTCTCAGTTTGTCAGGCAGTATTAGTATATCGATATGGACTTCAGCTTATAATGTTAAGCACCGAAAGGAAGAAAAGTTCATACAAGTCCCATTTTTTGTGGACTTATGACTAGGCGACTTCGAGTATGTGGATGTTTTAAGTGAAGATATTGAACCAAGAAAAACTAGACATTAACAACCTGAGAGCTTGACCAACTATCTACGTTCTCAGTCTACATCCTGGCCTGGTGACTTCTAGAGTTGTATGTTGCTTCAAAGTTTTGACTCCAATTATTCAATTTTGCCAACCAAATTATACAGCGCTAATGATACCCACGAGCTTATACCTAGTCAATGAGAAGGATAGAGACTAGGGAGCATAATCAACGGGAAAACGAAACATCAGGTAACATAAAAGATGAAGATAGAGTACCAAAAGGGATTCCAACATACACGGGATAGTGATCCAAACTTAATGGAACTTCTAGAAAAGTATATTTGTTTCGGTTTCTAGGAAAGACATAAAAAGCCTCTTCAGGTCATAGTGGTCGAAAGGGAGTTAATGCCAAACCATTTACCAAAATTCTACATTGACGCCTTAAATATGGTGACAAGACGATCACAGAAAATTCTGCATGATCGTATCGGAAACTAAACTATATGAAGTTAATGTCTTTAAAGGTCGTTTCAATTTCCTTTCATTGATTTCTTCAACTGGGCAAAAGTAACAATGCTGGTAATTGTAAGACGCTCCTCTGCAAGGGAGGATAGCTTGTAGAGCGGAATACCAGGGACTGGTTGCTACATATAAACCCATTAAGAAATGGTACATGATGATGTACACCACATATGAGGGAAGCGAATTATTACCACTTTTCACAATGAACACAGGCAGTCAATTGTTACAAGAACTCGGAAAGCCATCCCTTAGCAGCCTAGCCTGGGTTTGAATTCGGAACTATCAGTAGTGAAGTTGAATGCTGCAGCCTACTAGTACCACCCACCTATTCTAATCGTAAGCACGCCTTTTTATTTGCTTGGTTTATTCCTTCTGAAAACTCAAAACGTACATTTTTATGAAAATCGCTTGAGCTATTTCAATTTTTTTCTGTACTAGCATCTTTCTCTGATGAAAATACATAAGACAGCGCAGTATACGCGTAATTTACCGTTTACATTCGTTTTCTCTCGAATACGCAAGCTACGTTTCTCTTATTTAAAGTAGGAAGACGAAGAACTCTTACATTATTCCCGTCATCCAAAGCTCGAGAATTATTAATGACGAACCCCATTTAATAAAAACAAAGGCGACGGAATAAAGCGTTCCCCTCATTTCAGAAAGTCAAAAAAGCCTCATACCATTGTTTCTTCCTTACTTCCCCGTTTAACTTCCCCGCACACCTCCGAATATAAAATTGCGTCACTACACGGTAAAAAGCGTGTTTCATTATGCCCCGCCGCCGAGAACGACAAGAAAGCAAAGCCGCACACGTGCGCGCCTCGCCGCCGCCTCCAAAGCCTATTCATAAATTTAGTTAATTTTGCCGGCGGAGGCGACAGACCTTTCGTCCTTGACGAGCGGCTTTCGGCCCGAGGGGGTAAGACAGAGAACGCGCAAACGCGACGGCAATTTATCAGATTACCGACTCGATTTGACGTTTAGGTGTCGTACCTAGCCGCCTCCGACCTCCGAAAAAGCGGCGGCTTCATTAAACTTAAGCGGCTCACGACGAAGAACGAGAGAGGAGAAGTTATGATGTGTACCTAGCGGCGGGGAGACGGCACCCTCTTCCGCCAAAATATCATTACTACACGTCGACCTCCCTCCCTGTGTCCTCCGCCGCCTCCTTTTGAAATATTACGTTTAAGGGGGTGTCGCAGTCGAGAACGGGGTCGCACGTCCCTCTGCGCTAGATGATGTCGGATTCGAGCCGTTTCCTACGTTGACGTTATTGCAGGCAATTTGAATTAAACATCGCTCCAATAGATGATGCCTCTCTGTTACAGTTCTTACAATCGAATGGGATTGCTGGGGTGCGAGCACTTTATTTTCACCGGAAGTAGGTGCGAAATACTTAGTAAGGACTGTAAATAACTTGATTGTGACAGTCTAGAAATTGAGAAAAAAATAGAATCCCCACATGGTGATTGGCCAAGACAACTCGTAAACCTAGCTATTGCTTATGTTTCCAAATAGCATCAAAGATTCGAAAAACCTCAAAAGTTCTTTGAAAACTGTGAACTTTATTTCTCATCCAGAACTAGATCCTAAGGCCTGTATCCCTTTCATCCCCAATTAAAGCAGCACAATCATTTCCGCTGTGATTTCTAGAAGGACCTTCTAGCACTGAAATCTTAAAGAGATAAGACCAATCTGACGGACTCTATGCTATGCCTTGATGCTGATCTACTGGGGAAATTCTCAGAGTAGTGGAATCCAAAGTTATTGATGAATATATGAATTCCTAACGAACGATGAAATCATTATGAGGCAAAGAGAATATCAAAGTCATATCAGGAAGGAACTGATTTCTTTAGTGGAGGGAACTTTACAACCATAGAATTAGCAACGCATAGGATGCAGCAAAAGTTCAACCCTCACTTTGGCGGTTTACTTCTTCCAGGTAGATATGTCTTAGAAGTAAATCCAAAAATAGTTATTATCAGAGCTTTTCTTTCTAATAAATCAAGTGGTCATCCACTTTAATACGGTTATTTTGAAACACATAACTGTGTTATCAACTTATATAGCGTATAGGTTTCCAAGGAATATCTCGCATAAACACAGAAAAGGATGCCGCTGAGCAGGGAATCCTGGCCCTACGATTTCGGTGAGTTCTATTTCATCGAGTTTTATTTTGTGCAAAACCATCTGCCAGCCAAATACGAATAGATCAATAAAAATCTAAAAGAAAATATCTGGATTAAAGATAGATTATGGCATCTTATGGATCGACCCTTATATCAAAAAACCCACAGGCACATTTGATGTCAAACAAAGTCGCATGCTTTCCAGTCTCACGAGACCATTCCTAATGCTTTCTAAGAATCTATGACGAACTTATGCACAGACCAGTTTAGCTGTTGATTATGGTTGACGGTTATGTCTCTCATGAGATCGTTTAGTTGAACGATAACGAACACTTTGGTGTTAAATGCTAGGGGCGAAGCACTGCGTTCATGAGAACGCATAGCTTTCCAATCGCCTAAGGAGGCAATTATTTCAGCGATTTCAAAGATTCAGCACCTTATCGGCATCTGCAAACTTTTTATTTATTCTTGATGAAGGCCAAAAAGGTCGATAGTTGCTGGATCTAACGAATCATTAAGCATATGGATCGCACCATCCGTAAAAATCTTCCTCTTCTTAAATTATTAATGAATGAGGATTCAATTAATTGGTATTTTAATTTCAAACATTTTCGATGAAACAGGTCAAATAGAGATCAGTCTATCACTAGGTGGTTTCTTGAGGATTGACGTAATTTCTGAGACCTTGAACCAATCGGAAATTCGACCAATTCTTATCACCTTGTAAAGTTTTCTAGTGCAATACCCTCCTCCTACCAGGTGTAGTCTCCTTCAGGCCAGCGATCACTATGGCCAATTATTCCTTCTTCATGAAAAGGACAACTGCCAGGAACTAGCGGCCCTTATTTGGTTTTACATTGCCATATCGATTTGCTTGGAAAAAATAATGCAATGGTGGGCCGCTTGCCCTCATCCGAAAAGTAGGAGAATACCCTTCATCGTTCCTAACAACGTTCAGTGCTTACTCCGGAAGACCATGAACCCCACCTGCGTGAACTAAAACTAGGTATTTTAAGTGTTGTTCGTCTTCTACTACCTGTAGGAGTTGATTGATATTTTTCCTTGGTTTACTTTGAGGCCCTAAAGGTATTTCTCTAAACTCTCCAGTACTTCAGAGAACATTGCCCATTGTACCTTACTAAAAAAATACGAGTACACTGGTATAACTTTTTGGTGCGCCAAAGTTAGGATTTTACCACGTAGTTCAATAGGATAGAGTTATGATCCGAGAAAAGCTAAGCCCAAGTTGTTCGACGCAGTTGGAGTATGCATCTGGAAAATTGACCATGATCCTCTCGTCTATTATTTCCTAATAGATTCTTTTTACCTTTTGAGGTAAATATTCCAAAAATCGGTTACTTCCCACATATTTCTTCAATGTATCAAATTTTGAGGATCTTGATTTAACAAAACGACAAGATTTCTTCGAAGGTTCCTGGGAAAAAGCAAAAGGAAATGCAATTTTTCCTCGTAATGAACAAATTACAAATTGTCCCACCCTCTTTCTTGTGTCATCCATTACAAATAATGCGATTTCCTAGTCTCGATTGCCCGGAATCTTGTTGCGACTCTAATATCCTACCTCGATAATTACATTCGGCATAATTGAGCGGAATATTTCGTGTTAAAATGACGCCGGTAAAGGCATCATCATGCTAGAGAAAGACCAACCCGTTGAAGCAGAGACAGAGAATTAATTACGGAGCGTCCTAAAACGACAAGACGACGCTTCGCCGTCCAAATGAAATAGATATCCCTTTCAGGGGAAACGTCCAAAGACAAAAGGTAAAAAATAAACGCAAACGGAGAAAATAATTTTTCTTATTCCACGCTACGCGTCTCGATTTGCCTTGTCTCGCTAAATTAAGGAAAACAATTTCGGCGGACGGCAGGTGAGTTTCCTCTAATTAGAACGACGCTCGCTTTGTTAGAGTTTTTTCCTCGAAAAGAAGAAGCGAACGACGTTCGAGAGAGGGAACTGCGAAAATGTGTTGCCCACGGGTAACGGAATCTTTATCGGTCGAAAATTCAATGGCACTAATTAATTGGATAATGTTGGAGTTTGTCAGCGAAGAAAAAGCGTTTGACGTCAACCCGTGCAATTAAGGCGAAACGAATAAATGAAAAAGTTGAAAGATAATTTTACATTGATTATAATTAGAGGAAGAAGTCAAAAAGTAAGGGAAGGTAATTCAAGCGATTCGATTTCTTAAAGCGTTAAATCCTTTAGAATTGTCTTGTATCAACTCTAGGAGTAGATTCTAGGTTTTGAATAGATCGTTTAGTATCATCAATTCAGGAAGTTGTCTTAGGGATACGCGAAATCTGCAATCTTTTAAATGAGCAAAAAATTGAGACACTAGTTTATTTTAGCCGACCGGATTAGGTCGGATACTTTAGAGCGAAGTACAACGCATGAAGTTGTTATTGTTTGTGTCGGCAGTAGCCTTTCATTACGTTAAAAAATAAATCGAAACCGTTAAGGTACATAATCTCTCTGAAAAGTTAAAAGAAACAAGTGGCATGTATCAGGGACAGTATAACAATCTACATTCCCTCGGTTCCCAAAGTTTAGGATCCGCACGGATTAAATATCTAAATAGTGACACATTTCATATTAATGAATTCCCATCTTCTCCCTTGGGATATAGGTTCTCGTTGAGGTTATCTTCTTCCAGTCCAGTATTTGACACACACTATGGAAATATAATACCAGAATCTGATCGTCACATAATTCATCATTCTGATTTTCCCTCCTTATGATTCGGATGTTTATCGGAATTCTTTTGTCCAGATACTTATACTAATATTTGTATTAATTCTATTCCCAAAATATGACAAACCTGCCACAGCTACAAACCAAATCAATCCAATCTTTCGCCTACATAATGATTTAGACAATTATTAAACTTACTTCTTCTCTACTGAAGATGCTGGTTCAAGATCCCTACCGGTTCTGTTTCCAAAATACAACCGCAGCATTCATTGACTACACACGTCCACGGCACGATCTTTCTCCTACTTTAAAAATAAAACTTTTATTTAGATTTTCTCTTCTCAATCCATCCATTGCTTTAAGATCTCATTCGATTCCTTTCTCAAAATCTTTTATCACCCCAATCTTCTCATCTCAGAATTTTAAGTTTTTACTTGAGTTACCTCTATCCAGATTAGATTACTACGCCAGGGTCCCTACTGATTCTATTCTATTATTATTATTATTATTATCAGATTTAAACGAGAGTTTCTTTTGACAATAAATCACAGCACCAAAAGTTCACATTATTTTTCCATGGAATTACCAGATTTAGAAACATTTTTGGCATTTAATTGCTATCCTTCCAGTCATATGTAATAGTCACATGGACTTAAGGCGGATAAAAAGGATGTAAAATGTAACACAAAAAATTTCTCTAATTTCTGACATGTTTCATTTTGGTACGTGATCTATCACTATCCTGAATTACGTTCTATTTCGATTGCTTCATCCTTTGGATAGGTAAGTAGCCTGAACTTGGGCAAGGCGTTGGCAGTAATACATCACATTATCTGTTCTGTGCTCGTGAAGGAAATCCAGTTGTGTAACCCATTCTGGGACGACGATTGTAGCTCTCTAGACTACTTTGTCCTTCAGAGTTAGTTTTCTGCAAAGTTATTTCTGAAAATTTCTTTCCTATGCCAGTAACTTGACTATATTTTTTATGCAAGCTTATAGGTGAACCTCCTTCTAGCTCACCGACGCTGTCGCACTAGGAACCTCCTCCTATTATTACTACCAACATCATTTTCATATTGCCTAACCCCACCTTCCTAGGGGTCAAGGGAAAAATTTTCATTTATATTTGATTCACCCTCGAAATATATCTTTGCTTAATTTATACTTATCCTTTTTCATACCTTTGTCTTGTATAAGAGTATAATTTTCTAATGGCATATTTGGTATCGCAATTTTCTCACTTTGAGTTTTGGGCATCTATTGAGGTTATTGTTTCTCAACCGAAATCATTATGCCAAAATCCGTACCGATTGTTTTAGCAAAATGGCGCCATATGTACTTTTTGAAGCTAACTTTTTCTCACTTTGGGTTTTACATCTTCCTTGAATGTTGACACTGTCATTAAGTACTGATGCAAGATCGTTACAGGTTTACAGTTTTATTGAATGGGGATGCAAGATACTCACAGATTCTACTTTCAAAATGACGTCATTGAATGCTGGTACACAACATCATATTTAGACATTTGGGATTTTATTAGGACCCTTTCGGGATATAAACCGTTGTATCGAGATACTCATCCCTTCTGATACAAAAATCGGACGGCTAAATTAGATAATGATAATTAGACTGAGAAAATATGCGGTATGAAAAGTCATGTGTCCTTTGTCTTCTGTAATATAATATTACATTGTGAAAAGGACAGATGACTCATCATACCGCATATTTTCCCAGTTTAATGATAAAGTAGTTCAGAATCTACTAGAACTTGTTTTGATCGGGTCACCAATTAAATTAACAACGTATGGTTTTTCAATCCAGACTATTCGACATCCCCGATGGCTTTACTCCCAACATACACACAGATTTAAGGACCACAACATTCTATGATTGGTATTTCATGAAGTAGATCTTACCGTTATGGGACTTGCATTTTTATTTAGATTATTTCTTCTTGATGCAAGGTATTAAGTTAAGCTCATCATCAATATCACTCTTGATTTTAATAATCATCCGTTTCCTAAGTCGAATCTTCTGATGCTAGAGTTTCTATTGTGATTAGAATTACGTCTCCTAGAGGCAAACTAAAGCTTCAAGGTCCCCTACGGATTGTGAATTGAATCTGCGTTGAGATTATGTCTTCCTGGTTACTATCGCTGATTCGAAATTCCTACCAGTTTCGACTTTTAAATACGATGACAGCATATGACGATGATACACTTCATTAGTCCGACCTTTTTCTGCTTTGGAATCTGAACCTCTAGTTACTTCCAATCAACTGTTCAAGATCTCCGGCGGTTTATGCATGATGACCGCATCTGTACTATGGATTATCTGGATTACTTCTTTTTAATCCAAGCTGTTACGTCAAGATTCGCAATACTCCTGCTCTTGCTTATCCTGAGATTTCAGTTTTCGTTAGTTAAATATAGTCAAAGTCTATACCGATTTTACTCTCAAAATATGATCTATCTCTATACTTTTGCAAATTTGGTTTTTATCAAGGCTATGTCTTCTGGATCCAGACCGTTGGATCAATATCTCCACTAATGTTTGTTCTTAAATTTGAGTCGAATCTATTTGCGATTTAGGTTCCTTGTTCTCGCTCGTTTCTTCACGATTCAAGGTATTCTGATATAAAAAGTTGAGGATTGCACAATACGTCCGTCCGATTTTTTCACATTACGATGTGATTGTTTATGTCAGTTATCGTTTCTTGACCTACATCTTCGCTTCATAATTTTCAAAATAGTACTACAGAGTTTCAGGATGACGTACTTTCATGAGCAGTTGCGTTACAATCCCTGTAGATTAAACTCTCACAACAGAGGCTATGTTGATGTTATTGCAACTTGACTTGGACTTGACCTTAAAGTCTACAACTTATGTATAGCCTAAAAATCTCAGCATCGCCATTATTCAGATTCTTCTTTCTCTCCGGTCAAGTGATAAATTGCTCTACATAAGATGGAAAACGGTGACGATATTTCTCGCCATACCGTCTAGCTAGTTGATATAAATTACCGCACTTTAAGAAATTTACATAAGCACTCGAAAATACGAAAACGCCGGACGATATATATCTCGGTCAAACGCGCTTCGACCAAGAGCTATTCATTTTACGGGCGGCGAAGTGTACGGAATCCACTTACGCGTCCAGGTAAGAGCCGCCTGGAAGGGGCGTCGCGGCGACTGCATCGGCTCCGACACCTACCGCGAGATCCCCTCATAATTCAAGCGTAACGTACCGCGATCGAGGAGTGAATTTGGGCTATTTTACATGCAAATTCTGTCGCATTACTTCGTAACCTTTAACTCGTCGATCCGTAAGTCCCTTGACATCCAGCTCGAATTCTAATCAGGAGATTGAACTGGACGGATGGGTGATTTTTAATCCGCACATCACTTGATTTATCCCGAACGATCGCTGATTAGATTTTGCCGAAATGGAGGGTCTTACGTAGTATACTAAGTCGACCGTAACACTTTCAAAGACGCTGATATTCTTAGAGATGAATTAGAGAGATTAGTTGGATTGGAAGATTGCTTTTCGAATAGTTTCTATCTGGTTCAGGTCGCTGCCAGCGGATGCTTTATTTGGAAATACGTCAAATTTCTGTGGAAACAAAATCTTAGGTTAAAGATTAGATTAGATTACTTGAGGTGGCAATGACACCTGTTACACTGCGACGTGTCGAGATCTATTGTGGTCCTCATCCTTCCTTAGAGTAGGGTTTGTTTCCTTAGAGAAGAGCATATTACGTCATGAAAATATGCGCGAAATGTGACGTTTCATTGACTTTCTCTAGTCGCTTGCCATGGTAACGCATACAGAACACCAAATTTGGTGTACTGCACCGCTGACGTCATGTGCTCTTCTCTAAGGAACAAACGCTACGTTCTTCACATTTGTTCCTTTAATTACAATAATCGCGGTTTCGTCCTCAATTTGACAGAATCTACATGTCGTTTCTTCTGCCAAACCCCTTTTATTCATGTGCTTGTTGAGCCTGCAGTGTCCTGTTAGTAGGTCCACTATCATCCTGATAGACTTTCTGTCTCTGCGCAGTAGGTCCGCTCTAAACTTTTTACTCTAAGAAAATTTTTTGACGATCTCTGGTCTAGGGAGTTCCTCCACCTTTTCCAAGATGTATCCTCGGTCCACTTTCTTATGGGAGTTGTGATTTTTGTGTTTGCAATACCAAAGGAGGGTTCCGGTCCTACCAATGTCATCGACGAAGCTTCTGTGCCAGTTCGTCAGCTTTTTCATTTCCTCGGTAGCCCCCGTGCTCTGGAATGTCACTTTTACGTGACTGCCGAGTTCATTCAGAGCATACGCACAACCCCATATAAGATAAGATTAAGACCGTAGTGAACAACGTTTTAGAGGTTAATAAAATATCGGCCCGACAGGTATCAAGGCAGTACAAAACTTTAAAATTCAATCTACGCCTACCAGGGAATGTAAAGATGCGCTGGCGTCACTGACAGAACACAATAAACTAATTCTATGATGGATGTCGGTATTTCGGGGTATACAAGCAATGAAGAGGTTTGTTAAAAGAACAGTTCATTGCGAAGAGTACAGATGCCCCTTCACAGGATACTAATGGCTGAACAAACACATCCACGCCATAGAACTACTGATCCATCTCCGGAATCTGTTAAGGAAAAGGAAACTTCGGAATATATCATCTGTGAATCTCAGAGGCTAGCTTCAACACTTTGAATCTCAGATCCTGCACCCAAAGTGTGAAGCAATATTATTTGAACCAGCAGTGGAGACGTAGTTTCCAAGTGTGTCTGCCATCGTCTTCATATTTTCAATAGAAACACCGCCATATTCAATGATAGGAATATTATAGTTTTTATTCTTCTTTTTCCTGACACCATTCATCTCTTTGCAAAATTAATATTAATTATGATTATAAACGATGCTTAGTTTTTACAGAAACGCCAATTTAAATTTTAATATTTTTGGAATTTCATTATTTCAAAACGAAAAACTCATGGTTTCCCAAAAAGAATGTACTACGAAAGATCAACATCGGAGGATCCGAATATCATAACTAATATGTTTCCCAGCTATTTTCAAATAACATACCGAAATTATTCAGACTTAATACCAAACTTCACCCCAACATTATACGAAAACTCAAACAATCTTAGCATGTTAAATATCATACCCGATGTAGTACTCAATAGATTAAGCTCCCTTACCAACATTTTCTCATCTGGGCCCGATGGTATTTCACGGTATTTTTAACACTGTATTCTGTTTAATTTATCAATTAGCACAGGGGTCTTTCCTAAACAATGGAAAACTGCTTTTGTTCTACCTCTCTTTAAGTCCGGCAAACCGTTCAGATATTTGCAATTACCGAGCTATCACGTTATATCTGCTATAGGAAAAGCCTTAGATGCCACTGTCGCTGGTTCGGTTTCATCTGTTTATTCTGCTTCCATAATGCCTTAACAGCATAGATTTATACCGGATCGGAGCACAGAAAGTAATCTTTTCTTGTGTCATAATTATATTTTGAATAACTTGGAGAATAGTTACTACATTGAGTCTATTTACACAGACTTCAGCAAGCTCTTCGACCATGTAAGTCACTCTCTTCTTCTTTGGAGGTGGAAAACGTATGGAATTGTCGATAATTTGTGGAACTGGTTTCAGTGGTACTTACTGCACATCATATCCGATAAAGGTTACATCTGGCGCCAATCTTATTCTTGTTATTCATATTTGACGTACAATATCGTTTTCGGTGTTTGCCGAAGACCTGAAACTGTTTATGGAAATACATATACAATCCCAATAAAGGCCCAAATCAATGACTTTTAGAACTTGTATGTCAATTCTTTATCAGAAGGGTGTTAGGAAAACAGCACTGGGGAGCGACATCGGAATGAAGTCAGTCGCAACTAATTCTAACGGTGGAAGAGTTTATCAGTAGGATAATTGCTCCCAGGAAGGGGAGACACCACGGCAGAAGGGGAAAGATGGCCGGTCTATTGCCTAAGACATAGTACATACATATATATACATAATCCTGTTCCCTTCCTACCTTACGGTGTAGAAGTTTCGTATACGAATCATCTCCATCTCTTTCTGGGTTGTCATTTATATAACTAATTCTAACTGCTTCCTCTGTCCTTTACGATCTTTTCTACATCACTGTTCTAGGTTTTCCTTGGTCTAGCTCTTCTACTTTTCCCCATCTGTGTTACCTCCCATATTTGTTTAGCTGGTCTTTTTCCTGCATTCTTTGTAGATGGCCGAACCACATCAGATTTTTCTTGTTCCAGTTTTTACAATGGTATATTACATAATATATTCATATATATATATATTATATATTTACAATATTTTTAACAACACCCAGGTAATATTTACAAAAATATTAATATTTTACTTCCATGCAATTTACACACAAAATTAGCCTAACAATATATATCTACAATTTTTTCATTACCTACTTATTGTTATTAAAAAAAATTATGTTTTTCAAAATTTTCTAGCTTAAACGGTTGTCATCAGTCTTCTAGTAAGTGTTTGAACATAGAGAAAGATCGTTCAACATCGACGGAGGTAATGGAGACATTTTTAAGTTGGCTAAAATATATGGGTCTAAATTAATGTCATCTGCAAATTCCCCATTTACAAATATTAGAAACCTTTGAACGAATTTAGATCCTTAATTTTTTTCGAATACTTAGTTTAGTTTTTTGAAAATTATTTCACTTGTTCCTTTAATAGCTGACATACCTTTATAGCACTTGCTTATTAAAGTTACAGATTCAGTCAAAACAATTTTTTTAATTTCAAAATTATTTCTGCTACTACAGAAAAATTGCTTTCAACAGATGCTAACTGATTTGGTATTACATTATTTTTTGAAATATTTGTTTGCTTCCTTTATAACATTTGAATTATCAGATAATTCTAAAACTAACTTTCTTATTTTTCATAATTTTGTGAATAAAAAATCGTAATATCTGGTTGTGGAGGTAACGGTAAATTTAGAAATGATTCTTTGTAAAACTGAGTACGTAATGGTGATTTTAGAAAAATTTTCTTCACATTACTAATTAATTCATTTACAAGAGGGAATTGGTTTCTAATTACTTTCGCAACTCTGTTAATGCCATGAGCTAAATAAGTGGTATGAATTAAATTAGGAAAAAATATCCTGAGATTAACCTAGGCTTTACACATGTAAGGGGCAGCATCAGGCCATATTAAAATTATTTTCTCCTATGGTATTGGATTAGGAAAAAGAAATGTTGATTCATCATGAATAAATCGAGTCATTGTAGAATTATTGATTTTCAACTTATTAAATATGATTTTCTATTGTTTTCGACATTCAAACAACCAATTAAAAAATTGGCAATATATCGACCACAAGAATCTGTAGTTTCATTCACCTCAAAATAAATTAGTCCGTTACCTATCAATGTGCGGATAGCACCACGTATTTCGGTGTACATTTGGAAAATGAAAATAAATTACTTTCATCGGAAACTTATTTTTGGGAGAATTTGTCAAGAAAAATTTGTAATTTCGGGTTTCCTAATTTTGCTAGTGGAATATTGGCGCCTACAAATGCCTCGCACAACTCCATGGAAAATTCTTACTGGGCCGTCTTTTCCTGACGATTCTTAAACGATTCAAATAGGCATTTTTGAAAATCATTGTCAGAGTTAAGTTTTTCGCTTTATTCTGGTATAATGCAGTAGCCACGTGCTGCGTTATTAAAAATTTCTTTTCACACGATATCTTAAAGAATAAAACGAGATTTAAATATAACTATTGCTAGAAACAAAATATTAGAGCAAACTATAGGCACATGCACTTACTTTTTTTTTTCACATGCTCTACAAAATACTTTATTTTGTAAACTCTGGTTGAACACTAATTGAGGGTAATTTTTATCCAAGAATACACTATATAATGTAATGGGCACAACAAATGCAAGAGATCAAATGAGTAAGTTCTACCTTAGACTATACTATTTTAAAAGTATGAAAATTACAATTTTTACAAAATAATTAAGATAACACTACCTTTCGTAGTAGCAATGCGATGGTCTGGTAAGAATTTAGGAATACCTCATTAGCTTATTTTAATTTGAAAATATTAGATTTCTTCAGAAAACTCAAAGTTTGCGCTGATATACCTTTTAATATCGAATATGTGTATTGCATATAATCCGAGTTCTAGTCATAACCTTTCTTTTCTCGATTCCTTTTCATCATTCCAGATTCTTAGGTTCGCCTGCAAACGTAAGATATTTTGATTCTAAATAACACTCCATTCCCACCTATACTGAATAGATGTTTGCTTGGCAATGGGATCAACGTCAGAAAGCATATTTTATCAATAAAAATTAATCAAGAAGAAAAAACTGGCGAAATACTTTTCGGTCCTTACTAAAATTATTTCGATTAAAACTAAGTTTTTCTTAAATCTCATTTAATCTTTCACACCATCTCACGAGCATGCTTCGCTTCATAATAGCTTTCTGGTAGGTGTTTACCAATTCTTTCCCAGACAAAAATAGGAGCATACAATACCGTTCCAATCTCAAGTATGTGTCGATATTCCATGGCGGCGGAGTTAAATCCGTTCACAGCCCGACATATTGCGAACTTCCTTTAGCGATTTTCCGCGATAATACACCCTCCGAGATCCATCGCATCCACTTCCATGCACCTTACCGGTTTTAAACGGTGGGAAAGAATCTTTGTCGCTCGATGATATCGCGGGAATGCGACGCAGCCAGCGATAAGGTAAATAGAAAAGATGTTTCGGATATATAGGATTATACAATATGTGTGTACACAAATCACAAATTAAACATCCCGATTTTATTAACAACGCCTGAATTTAATATATTCGTTCGTGTAAGTGAAAACATTGTCACACCGACATATCCTTCACCTCTACTAGATCTTACCGACCTCGGAGACTCAACGCGCTCGATGGGATTATAGGGTGGTTGGCGGAACGGGGCGAGGGTAAATATTTGCTCGCCTTCTCGCCGTTGCTTGTGCGAGATGTAATATCCGGAGTTAAACTGCAGCGGCGCAATCATGACTTGATTAGCTAATATCTCGTAATAGAGGTGATGCCGCGGTTATGCCAGACGCGATACAATTGATGTTCCCGCTTCGGAGGATTTGTTAGATCGGTATTGCTCCCGGATATGAAACGCGTTATTGTTGTGTCATAGGCGAACACGTCCGTTAGATTAATTGCGTTCACTGGAGGAGGTGTTTGGATAGAGCCGGGTTTGTGTTATCGATAACAATGGGGCTTTGCATTAGCAAATGCGAAAAAAGTTGCATTGGAACGGATATGCCTCATGCAATGTTGAGTTTCTTATTAATTTGAGTACTAACCCCTAGACTAAAAAAGAAGCATTCCAAGACGGTACTGAAATTTGTGATTCTGGGTGATGTTCATGGCTAAGCCCTAGTCTTTCCTATGAATTTATTATTTTCATCTCTTTTCTTTTATTGTCTTTGGTTTTGAACAGAATCTACGTGGAATCCAAATTTAAGTTCCAGCTTCCACGCCTCATATCGAGTTTGTATGTTCCTTTGGATCAGCTATTGCTAGATTGCTAGAGTGTATACGTGTTGGATGATAAATTCACAATACAAGCACATTGAGTTGGCAAGAAAGTAATGTTGATTTTGTAGCCTGAAATAAAACTTGCTTTTTTTATACAAAGAATAAACTTTAATCAACTATGTATTTTGCATCTTGCTTAATGATCTTTTGCCATCTTTCAAGGTTCAAGCTTCATGATTCCGTGATTTCGATCCTGATCATTAAACACCTGAACCAAGTGCAATTTAAAGTCAACATCATTTGTGAGCGTTTTACCATTCAAAGATTTTTAAGATGTTTTTCAGATGTTGCCAGATCAGGGCTGTATGGAGGATGCGACACCAATTCTCAACCAAGCTCCAATAATTTCCCACAAGTTGCTAAAGATGTCTGACGCCCTGAATTATCATGGTAAAACACAATTCTCTTGCGGTTTGCCAATTCTGGCGGTGTTTCTTTTGTTGCTTCATCCAGTTTCATTAGTTGTTGACAGTAAATATCCGAATTAATCGTCTCGTTTCTTGGAAGCAACTCAAAATACACAATACCTTTGCGATCCTACCAAATTGACAGCATGATCCTTTTTAGATCCAATTTCTCTTTACATTTGGTTTGTATTGGTTTATCACGCTTACACCATAATCATCTTCGAATGATGTTACTGTACGTGACCCATATCTCATCACCAGTGATGATTTTTTCAAAAAAGAGGTCGATATCATTGCGCTTGATATGCATACTGCAAATATCGATTCGTTGAGTTACATCAATCTCCTTCAAATCATACGGAACGCAAATATCGAACTTTTTAGCGAGTCCAAGACATTTTAAGTGATTTTCAATTGTCGTGTGCGATACATTTAACCTCTTTGCTATTTCTAAAACAGTTATATGACTATTCTCTTCATTTGATCATCATCAACTTCAGTAGGTCGCCCAGCACGTTGGTCATCTTTGAATGAAAAGTCTCCGGAATGGAACTTTTAAACCAATTCTGACACGTGCGTTCTTTTACGCAATCTATACCATAAACTTCACATATCTCTTTGTAAGCAAATATGCTGAAAATGTTCTGTTTCTGCACTCCATCTTAAGAACCGGACTGACGCCCTTACTTCTCCGAATTTTAATGTCGCGTCTTGCACGTAAGTGGAGACAAAGACCGGTTTACACTACTTAATGATAACACGTCATCTAGTCTTTTATCAAACCTTAATAACAACTGAACGAAATATCTAAAGGGGGAACCCATAACACTCTCACAAGTCTTTCAAAACAATTGCAACGCTCTCGATGTGTTGCAAGCGGAATTACTTTCTCGCCAACCTCAATGGAATCAAATAAGAATCGGATACTTCCTTAAAATAGGACAAACCACGCGCCTCCACTTGACTCCAGAAAGTCTAATATTCGTGAAATAACCGCTTACAGCTGCGTTTCCTTGTCAGTCATAGCTATCTATCAGTATCAAAAGTATTAATGAAGACACCGACATGTTCGATGGGAGCAAAGTTTATGAATGAGATGACTAAAGTTTGAACTTTCTATTGTACTGTACGAAGAACCTCGTTCCTCTGCCATGATATGAAGATTAGTAATATCCCTACTATAAGGGTGACAACTCATTAATCTTAAACAAAAGTCTACGACTCTTCAAATGTATTTGGAAAATCTAGTACAGATTAAACTCCAAGAATGGCTAGTCTGTCGATTAAATCTCACAAATGAGATGACCGATGTTTCAACTGCATGTTGTCTTAACAGAAGGAATAGTTCTTTTGTCGAAGTGTAGGATGAGTAACAACACCGAAAAATGGTGTCGGAGTGCTGCAGAGAACTACCTCCAATGCAAGCATACCTATAGGTATCTGCAGGTAGTCAATCCGGCTTTAACACGCCCAAAACTATCTTGGATCTGGTATGAAATAGCTCGTACCATTACGCTAGTCTAGAACAGGCATTTCCCATGGTCTCAACCAATAAGTATTCTTGCATAATCAGTTGATACATTGAATCTGGATTCATCCGAAAAGCACAAGTTCCTTTATTTATTGCATTAGTTTCTCCTATCTTCACGTTCCAGGGAAACCAACGAACGGTGAATAGTGCGACTGCAGAAGACCAAGTCTTTCTATTTCTTTCTCTATGCGCTGCCTCTGTTAGATTGAGTTGGCAGAAGAAGTAACTGGAATGGCTGATACACTTGCTTCCCCTGAACAAGCAAACTAATGATACTTAAGACGATCATTGATCTATCCTCTTGCTTGAGGCTCAAAATCATATGGATCCAAGTTATCCATTGTAGATGCTATATTCCTATTACTGCTAATCTAGGAACAATAACGAGAGTGAAATCGCCGGCTTGTTGTGCAGTGTCTCTCACTGTAGTATAAGAAGATGGTCTGTCCGGATCTAGCATCCCATGGTAATTCATCGCCAGATGGTCAGAATTTTCGTCCTTTCCAGAGCCCTTCTTCGCTAACTGTTACATGCAATCTGAGAGTGATGGAATTTCCAGACCAGTCTGCAAGTGTGTATTTCAACGGAGTAGCAGCGTTTTCTGCCACCTTAAGGCGATCAGGTTGACACTTAGCAATATGGATCTCAAGTATTCTTTGTAGATTTAGTGTCGTCAACCTCAGGTCCGGTCGAGAAGTCATTGTGTAATACCGGTAGTAAAAGGGTTTTGGTAACAGTGTATTTCTCCACCATTCATCCCGAAGTACTTGGAGGACGAAATCCAAGGGAGGCATGGCTTCCCGGTGAAGATGTTGTCGTCAAGAGGTGGCTTTCTAGTAACCTTACTGCACCCCTTCAGTATATATTCATAAGACTCTATTTGGTAAATCAGGTCTACAACTTGTTGGCTGTAGTTTATAGCCTCCATCGAACCATGCCCTGATTCTTCTCGGAAACAAAGACGACCGCATTATCGAAGTAGATCACCAACAATGTTCCTTCCGTGCAGCAGATATGCGAAATTAGCTGAAAGGACGGCTATGGCCAAAGGAACACCGGTCACTATTGGTCGGATGATCGAAGTTCGGTCTCCACGTCTTATAAAGAAGAAAAGTTCCGCCAATTAAGACTCAATGATCCCGTCAGCGTTGGTAGTCACTCATGCGGGCGAATTTAAGTAGAAGTCCATTAGGCTAGACGATGTTAAAGGCGTTCACGAAATCAAGTAATACCACCCCAGTTATTTGAGAATCATTGCAATTGTCGCTGGTTTCCATATAGATGGAAACACCCTCGGCCTTTCAAGGCGGGATTAAAACGGTCGGAGGAGCCCGAGCTTCTTTATTCGTTCTAACAGTTCGTCAACTCTGCATGCTAAACCTCATAAGGTCTGTTGTCAGGATAAGTCACTGGAGTGACCGATACACTTATATTTTCCAAAAATATTTCAATTAATAATGCTTAGTACAACTCTATTCATTACTACCCTCTTCCTAGGCTACACTCCACATAAAGGGTGGACTTACCACAAGGGTCGAGAGACGCCCAAATTCATTGAGGAAGATGTCCACCACAATTTGTTTTAAAACAAGAAGTACCGCTTGGTTTTAGTTGGTATGCTATTGCTAAACGATGAGCGCAAAGAGAAAGACTTCAAAAATGAAGATTGCGCCTAAACGGTTCTCACTCACTTATAAAGATTACGAAATTATCTACAATGATCTGATGCATGTATATCTAAACATAGATATCGTTGTCGCAATACAATGAGAAGTCTAAGCTTAGGTAAATAAGTACAAACAGGTACTAGCAACAATTTTCACATATGAAGTCATCTACGTCGGTTGTGGGTAGTTCAAGCTCAGCATCCTCCCATGATGAAATATATGCCAAATATAGGCCGAATTACATTTGGTACAAAACTTAACCTATTTTTACCCGAAATAATCAACACTGACCTGGTCCGAGTACAGGGTAAGATCATTTAGTTTCTTTACGATTTTACATCAAGTGCCTCGTGAATAAAGGGTCCGTAGTCTGATAAGGACTGGCATAGTAAAAAAGGCGCAAAATTTTGAATTAGTAAACTCTATGCACTTTAACCTTATTGGGTTGTCAAGGGAAGTTACTGTAATAGCGATAAAGATATATGACTAACAATTAATACAGTTAAATCTCCTCATGCACGAGTAATGGACAAGACCCAGTGTTGCACCAATAATAATAATAATAATAATAATAATAATGATTTATTTGCCCAACAGGTTCATACCTAATAATAGGACAATATAATGTAGAGGCATACATACCTAACATAAAAATTACAAATACAAAATAAGAAGTGTTAAATACAAAGACGTTATAGACTAATAATAAACATGTTCACATTCTATTGAATGGTCTCTCCAATAAATATGTCTCTATATACGCTATCCGCATTCCTCATCATATGGTGGATTGGTGACTTCAGTAAAAGGTTCGTCCTCGGCGTACTTACAATAAAAGTGCATTTATGTCGGGTATTAACACCAGGCACGTTGAAGCGGATAGCCGATAACAAGTAGGCGCAATCAATTTTGCTGATTATAAGTTTATAAATATACATAAATAGCGAGCGCTGAGAATACTTCTGCGACTGGCAAGTGTTTGGAAACCAAAATCCAAAGTGAGCTGCTCATATGAAATACTCCTTTCCGGATATATGCCATTACTTTTGAAAAATAAATATTTCAAAAGGCGCCGTTGAACACGCTCAATGGGTAGCTCTTGTGATATATAGTAGGGATATCAAACAGTAGATGCATATTCCAGTCTTGGAACAACAAGAGCGAAGTAAAGTATTTTCAAGATCGCCATATTATTGAAATATTTTGAACTTCTTATAATAAATCCTAAAGTTCTCGAGGCTGACAAACACATTTGTTGAATGTGATCATTGAATGCCAAGGTCGTATCAAAAAATACTCCAAAATCCTTAATCTTAGTTATATTGCTCAGTGTATGATCACCCATTGAGTATGAAGATAAGATGGAGATGAATTTTTCTTGTATAGCTCATAGCGTAACATTTGTTAGTATTTAATAGCAATCCGTTTGCATCGGACCAACTCACCAGCAGATTTAAGGTATGTTGTAGCAAGTCTACGTCTTGTTGATCAGATACATTAAGAAAAAGTTTGACATCATCGGCATATGCCAATAGTTGACAAGATAATAGCGGAAAGAGATCATTAATAAATAGAATAAAAAGTAAGGGACCTAAATTAGATCCCTGTGGAATCCCAGAGGGTGTAATGAATTCAAATGATCTAAAACCATTATAAAAACGTACTTATGTCTATTGAATAGGTAAGATGCAACCAATCTGCGAAAACCAGTGGTGAAACCAAAAGAGTCAAGTTTGTGCATAAGTAACTTATGATTAATTGTATCAAAGGCATGAGAGAAGTCTGTATAAATCACGTCGACCCGTCCTTGGCTATCCAACACTTCACTCGTATATTGAGTGAAACTCATAAGATTGGTAACAGTGGAGCGACCTGACATGAAATCATGTTGGAGAGGTGAAATATATGAGCGTATATGAGGATAAATTGAGTTATATAAAACTTGCTCAAATATTTTGTCAAAATTTGAAATTATAGATATAGGTCTATAGTTGGAAACATCTGAACTGTTGCCCTTTTTAAAGACGGGGACTATTCTCGCTCTTTTCCATTTATCAGGAAAAGTCGAATTCTTAATAGCGAGATTGATTATTTTCATGAGTAGTTCCGACAAAACAAGCTTTAAGTCTCTGACTAAGAAGCTGGGAATGCAATCGTCACCCGCAGTAAATTTATTAGGAAACTTAGACATGATAGATGCAATTGTGTCACAAGATACTGGATGTACTGCTAGCGACTGCAAGAAAGTATAAGTATCAGATGGTGTAGAATGCCAATGCTGCATACACGAGCGCTTGATTGCCTCAAGGGTTGTTGATTCCCCTAAGCGTGATTTTTGGGGTAGCATAACTTCCTCTTTCCCGGTTTCACACACCCCAATCTCATTGCGTTGCTTTCATCCATTCGCTCAGAGTTAGCTTTGCTTCATTTTATGCCTTTGAACCATGGCCCTCGGTATCTTAATCGAGTTCTCTAAACATTCGACCACACCGGCTTCTGTTTCAACTTTATGGATACTTATTCCCACCTATTTTCCTTTGTTCAAATTTCTCCATCATCGTCGTTAATTTTCATTGCATTACATTAATTTTAGTTCGTATACTATGTAAAAAGTTGCTATGGAGATTTGACAAATGATCCTTGATATCGACTAAGTAACAAATTCGAGTTACTTACTTGGAGTAAATGAAGTACGTAAAGCTGAAAATTCCTCTAAAACCTCCCAGCAACGTCAATACCTAATTATCTAAAAGTGAAGTTTTATTCCACTCCAAACGACCGAAACCTACCCGACGTTCCTTAATTGATTGATGGTGTCCGTACACCGACCGAGTTTTAAAATATAAATAAAGTTTACAACGAAGAAAGGCGCCACGTCCGTCGGAAAACGGGCGACGTTTTGTCGTAATGACTTCGTTTAGTGCAGGAGGGACTGCGTCCTTAAACGGTACGCGTCACGCCATCGGCGAGATCTTAATTTGTGGCGAAGTTTCAGAGGAAAAACTCGAGAAACTCGGAGAAGTTCTGTTTTGCCGTAATGCGTATGTAAATAATTAAAATCCTCCGAGGGCGGGAGAGAAACTTCCAGCTTAAAAAGTCATCATTCTTGTTTGTTTATTTCGGCGACGGATCAATAAGCAGCCTCTGTCTCTGGAGTAAATCATTTTGCAGATTCTAATTTAGACTTTCCGACAATTTAAGTCGAAGATTATAATCTCGAACGGAGAAGTAACGCGTGCTTTCTCGAATATATCGGCGAACTTCGCCCTCAAAACGAATTAGTTACCGCCAGAAGTCCGGAATCTTCTGCATCTACCTTGTGTCTGATGGCGCTGCAGATAATTCGTGTTTATACCGGAAAGTTCTTAATTACATCCGTCGGCCAATAATATTTTAGCTACGTAGGTTTTCGAACAGCAATTATCTTTAATTGCCATGGATATCTGTGAAGGGAATAAAATTTGCTTTGAGGGAACTGCGTCAGCTTCGACTCCATTTAAATCGCGGGGTGTACATATTTAAGTATTTTGCTTTCCAGATGCCCTGAGGTTCGAGCAAATATAGTTGTCCAAAAATAGTAATGGTTTTTGTGCTACACCATGCTATCGTAACGCGCACAAATCTTATTAGTATATAAAGAAAATATGTTTCAATTACTTATAACTAACAACAAGAGACAAACATAAATCTAGACACAGGAAATCATTCGATAGAATTCGCGAATCGCACAATGTCAGTGTCGCACGAAATTTTGTACAATGGACGAAAGGGAAAAAACTTAGGTACGCTGAGCCTCTTACAAACGGAATTGTATTAATATTATAAAAAAACCGTAGTAAGGCTCCTGCTAATTGTTGGGTTTGACTAGATAGACTGCCGGAAAACTTATCTGTTAGTTAGTTATGCTGTAGCCCTGGCTTGTGGCAGCGGTCTTCCACGGTGGCTAGGATTATAGGATCCCAACCTCCACGTGCACACATGATCACAATTGTCTTAGATCAGGAGAAAAATATAATTAAAACATCCCCCAGGAAATTGGCGAGTACGTCTATGTCTGGTTTTTGTAAGGAAAACATTAGAGAGAACATGGAATTAAACGTACAAAGAAATCGTACGAGAAAAATTAGAAAATAAAAAGGAACGAAGAAAAGAAAAAAAGCCTAAATAAAATTAGCAAATCGGTAATGCAGCACCAAACTAAAATTCAACTCGGAGCACGTGGCGAAGAAAACGGTTAAATCTTCCAACAAGGAAGCGGCGGGTAATAAATCAAAATTTCCGCACCAAAATTACTGGGGATTCCAAATCCGATTAATATCTCGATGGATTACCTCTCCAACTCCAATAATCTCCAAAATTCAAATTCATAGGTATCCTTAAATTAAATCCAGCGGACAACCGTATACAATGTAATGCGAATGGCAAAATTGCGGGATAACGCGCAGCCGACGGCTTTTATAGACTCGCAGACGAGTAAAAACAACGAACCGAAAGCAAGATAATATAAGAGGGTAAAACCAGCCCAAAACGGTAGACAACTAACATCTGTATATATAAAAATGGATTGTGGTTTGTTCGGATGCTTAAAACTTGAAACCGACTGGACCAAATGGGATACTTCCTTCTGCGGGTTTGTTTGTAATTGCTACGCGAAGGTTTAGGAAAAAAGAAAAGTCGAAAAGAATTTTAGGCAAAAATGAAATTTACCGGGTCACCTAGTCATACATAAATATGACCTCAAATTAAATATTCATTAATTAACTAATGATATATTACAAAACCAAAGATTAAAGTTTCTGATAAAAGAAATTCCGCCTATCGCCGCACGCACCACGACGTAACGACACGACCACACAGGCGCGGTCGAAATCAACGAAATACAGGCGTAGTCACAAATAACGCAGCAACCATCCTGCACGATTGCAAACCAAGGTGTTACCCAATGGTCTATCGCCGCCTATCGAATTTTCTCCATACTCTAGCGACATCGCAATGTTTCTCCATCAATAATACCACCGTCAATAACCTTGGCATCACTTACGTTTTCCCCGCAGTGAATCGAATCGCGACTAGGGGTAATTAGAGTTTCTAATCCGGGAACTGAACATCGCGACGCGATCCGCTTAATTTAAATCGAGTTTCGCGACGATTATTCGACTTCGCCCCAATTAGACTTTTATCTGCGGCTCTCTATCGTCGACAATTATATCGGCGTCGTAACCGAATTATACCAGACGTCAAAACGTCAACGCGACCCGGTCGTCTCGTAATTTTATATTAATTATCTTTAAAACCGCGCGTTTTCGCATCAACGTCGATTAAATTGGTATTTATCGACGGTGCTAAGCGCGCAAACGGCCTCGTTTCTGCCGAATTATAATAAAATTATTCTAGCGATAAAGTCAACTTAGCGACTACGAACTTAATTTAAATTAGCGCGGGTTAATTACGAGAGATGGCGACGCGATTATGCTCATTCGTAAAGAACTTCTACCATCTGCTGTGTCTAGATGCGAGACGGAATTTTAAACAACGTGTTTTGAAAGTAAGGCGTTTCCCTTTTCGAGGCAAGTGGTATCTTAACCTTTTTGTTCTTGCTTCTTTCCTTTTAGGCGATGTTTTCGTACTCTGCAAATGCAACTTTCGTAACTGTTGAGTTTCTTACGTGGTCCCCTTAATCACCTCGATGTCCCATTTAATGAAAACCTTTTTTCCAAGATTCCAAAAAGGGGAAGTGAACCGACTTTCAGAGAGAATCTTGTTCTAATTTCATAACTACACTTTAACATTTCATCATTTAGTTCTTAGAAGAATGTTTTTTAAAGTAAGTCTGTATACTAAAAGGAAGGACGAGCCGAGATGTGGAGGAAGCTATTTGAAAATAGCAAATTCTCGTTGTATAAGGACTTCTATCTGTGGCACATAATTTTGTAGCTGGAACATCATCGAAACAGCAAATTGGCCAATTATGATCAATTACATTTTAACTTTTCTTCTCTCATAGAATGAAATTATTATTTCGAACTCGTTTGCTTTTGGACATGGAGGGGGCCATAGTCAACCGACATATCATCGATACCCGGAAAGGATAATTAAAGGATAAAGATGTAAAGAATAGCGCGAGTTTAAAACACGTGCCTACAGCTGCAGCCCTTTCTACGAACTTACCCGTTACCCCTTTTTGCCCTGTCTAGAATATCGGGACTGTATGTACACTATATTAACCTTTATTCTTTAACAATATAAAATAAAATATGGATGACCCTTCATATAACGACTTAATTAAATTAGGTGCGTTAATGGGCAACTACCAAGTAACTGTGCACAAGCTTACTAAGTAAGTACAATTTGCATAATCCGTGAGGGAGTTAAGCTTTCTCAATCGTAGACCCCATCTTCAACAATTGACAAAGTGACTTGGTAACTACCCATTAGCTCAACTAATTTAATTACGTCGTTATATGGACGCTCATTTAGACTTTCTCTTATTAAAATTTTGGCTCTCAAAAATAGTTTACTATTTTTAATTATTATATTGAATAATGGAGGAGACTCCTACTAACAGAAATTCTTTTCACAAAACTAGAACCTCATTGTCAGGAGTAATCCAGGACCCTTTTGTTAATTTTTCTTTCCTTTTAAGTGATATATCTATGCTTATTAAATTGGAATTCAATAGTCTCTTGACCTCCTGCGAAAATCTCCTTCATCAGTTTGATGTCGTTCTGCTGGCGGAGAGTTTCCAGAGCAGAAGCTTCCCACTCTGCCTCACTTTTACCTCTCCTGCTGATTTCTTTCATTTTAAGTGTGTGATGTCATATTTACCATGCTCAGAGAATTAGTAGTCTTTTGACTCTCTTAAATTGTCTATTCCACAATCCCGATGTTTCTAATGAGTCTTTGTTAACTAGAACAGGATAAATGCTAGGATCATTAAGACATGGCCTCCCGTCCTTTTATTTTATCTCTTTTCGATTTCTGGTGTTGTGTTCCTTTACCATGTTGTACCTCAGTTATATGTTAAGCGTCTCAAGACTAACTACCCCCTTAATAAAAAACTCTTCTAACTCTTCTAACTGTAAGAACTAGCATTCTTAGGGTAACATGTCCGCGAGTGGCATAAAATATTGGTATATTCCTTTTCCTATTTATTTTTTCCTTCCAAGGGCGTAGTTGTACCTTAATAAGGCGGAGAGCCCCAATTGCCAATTGAATCTCTTTCATCTCCACTACCTCGATGTTCCAAGTGGGAATTACCACCCAGCTAACTAAGAAAAATTCTTAGCAAGATTCGGAGCAAATGCTTTCTCCTACGAACCCTAACGAGGAGTTTTTGATTTCCTCATTTTCTCTCAATTTTGGAGGTATGGTCTTCCCTTACTATGTTGGAACCTAGTGTTTCGTTGAGTTCCTCAACTACATTTCTTAAGAGGCAACTTTGCAATTCCTGTGAATGTGAGAACCAAGATTCATAGGACAATACCCATGCGTCAATTGGAGCAAATTTTCCTGTAATCTACCAAAGGCATCGGTATCCGATAGTTAATAGTTGGTTAAATTTAAATGTCACTAGGTAGTCTCCTATACACGTTTTTATTTTTCTTCCCTTTCAAGAGTACGAGTTTTTCGTTTCACAATACCCTCTGAGCAAAGAACTTAAAGCAAAGAATAGTATCCGACCTTTGGCGTCTTTCTTTTTCCAATTTGCGGATGTAGTCTCCGCTTACCATGTTTCCGTTTCCAACGCTAGAGAGTGTCTACGTAGCAGAGGTTCATGTCTTCGGTCAGGGACATTACATTCAATTGCTATTTGTTCGTTAGATTTAAATCCCACCGAGAGCAATAAAAGAAGAACCTTAGATGTCCATGATATCAGTGGAACCGCTTGAAAAAATGGGTACTAACAAAATAGACATAAAAGAACTTCCAATAATTAACAAGCGATTGAGGAAAAGAAGAAGACGAAGAAGAAGAAGAAGAAGAAAATTGATACAATTGATGCTCTGGCTGACGCTGAAGAGCTAAGGAATTAAATTGGGGAAGCGTGGTTACTAAGTCCTCAAGATATTTCATGTGGTCTTTTTCACAATACCACTACTCCAATTACAACTGAGGGAAACCTCTCAACCACACTTCAGCACCTTGTATGTACTATAGTTTCTAAATTTTGTTGTAGTTGCTGTAAACCAAATAGAAATTGAAAATCTTTTTCATTTCGTAAACCGAGGAATATTGAGAAATTTGTAGCTGCCTCCCTAATATATTTTAAACGAAACCTCTTCTTCTGGCGATACATTCATACCTGGAATTCTACCGGCTACAGCTAAAAAACTCCAGCATCCGCTGCGATGGATATCCCTGATATTAAACTAACAGAAGCTACATTGTAGGTAGGTACATATATCAAGATCGGCCGATATAAACGTAGGAAGAAGCAATTTATTTCTTTTGCCCTGGAAATATAAATTTCCTTCGCCGCGACGGACGCGCAAAAAGATTCGTCAAACGGGCCCGGTGACGTCGTCGGCGTTATCTAAACCTTTCCCTCTCTTCCCCATCCATCGCGCCTTGTCGAAGAACACGATGTCTAGAATGATGGACGACCGCCTTAAACGGCACGGAAATTTATTATGCATAGGTGGTGACCCTTTGACTACTTGGGCGAATAAAAGGCGACCGAACGTTCCGCGGATGGGGAGGGATACATCAAAGTGTCGACATGGATGGAACGCCTAGCGGTAACCGGAAGCGGGGGTCGAGTAGATATCGGATGTTATTCCGATTCATGCCCGCGCGTTATAGAAAAATGCTAATTTGCATTCGGTAGAGGAGGAAAAGGACGAATCAGGAGAACGTTATTAAAAACGATACGGTAGATCCGAATACCGTTTGATTCTTTCCTTTTTTTTTGCGAAAAGGATAGCGAAGGAAATGGTACAACCGATCCCCCGAAGTCATACTGTGGAAAATCGAAAACGCGAACGAAATCAATTCAATTTAGGCTGCGGCGTGCGGGGACTCTTTATGGCCAGCGTTTTCGATAATCGTCTCCGGATTAGGTCGTAAAAGATCGCGGAACGGCCATTTTAATGCGATTGAAACCGAATTCTTTGTTTTCCATACGGAAATTTCCATTTCGGGGATAATCATGCGGACGAAAATTGCCGACGTTATTACGGGGTCGGCCAAAAAGTAATTGCTTTTCTCTTCTACGCAAATGAAAGGCGAATATTTCGCAGGAAATGGAAAATTTATCAAATATGGTCCATTAGTTCTTGGAATTCTATTCAAGTGGTAACGAAAGGTTGGCATGCCCGTACCTCCTGAATTCACTAAGATCGCATGATTAAGCAAGGCATTGTCTGAGCAATCTTGAATAAGGTGAATAGTGAACGAGAGATTTTCTTACATTTTTTTATTACATTCTTAGATGGCGAGCAGAATTTCTTCTCCCTAGGAGTTGCAAAAATGTGTTGCAAGCAACAGTGGAAATGTTTTTGACCTGCTTCTCCCAACTCCCACATAATCTTCTAATTGAAGTAGTCTGGTTGTTTATTTCTTGAAGTTAAGTATCGGACCTGCGGAAATCCTGTGCATTCCTACATATTGTACTTTAGCATCAGAGGCCGTTTGTACACTCAACTAGAATTTGGTCGAACCTTGGAAAATTCCACCTCTAGTGGGGATTTTAACGCGCTAAACATCGTATTAGCACAAAGCCTACAGTTTCATTTCTTGTCCAAGAAGGAACTTCTGAGATTTTTATTTACAGTTAAGAATCACCTGTCTCGACCGGATTTGAATCTGAGCCCTTCGGGTCGAAAGACCGATATACTAACGAATATACCATTGATACCAACTTGGTTGACCAACTTGACGCCGAAATTCCACAGTAATATAATTTCATGGTTTCATGGTTTTATTTCAAATTTACCTTACATAAATTAAATCTCCTCCAGATCAGGGAAGAAAACCAAATCTCGGCAGCCACAACTTCGAACAAATGCAAATCAAAGTTTATGAAGTGGTTTTTTGATTAAGGATGATAACATAGTAAGTGAATAAAAATAAATATCTAGCATTATATACGTACATTGATAAGGCTCAGAAGCGTTTCATTTGATTTTATTGGAAACAGCAACTTACCCCATTTTTCTGAAAGATGTCGCACTTAGGAAATGAACGGTTTAAATCCCATGTTCTCATATTTCCTTCTGCCCATATTGAATTATTGTGTACAGCTTTACTGGTCGTCTGGGAAAGAAAATACTGATAGATTAAGCTCTGCGCTATTTGCATCTAAAGCAAATAGACTGACCCTACATTTTCTTTCCGGTTCTTTCAATATTAATGGTAAACGAGAAGAAAAACCACCAAGATGAAAAGAAATTCCTGGAATGGAATTGCTGTGTTAACAAGAAAATAAAGATAAAAATGCAACATCGAGTTTATCAGAATACAAGAAATATAAATTTCATTTGGTACTTCTTCTTCTCTCCGTTTTTTTACTGTTGCTTCCTCTGCTGGAACTTCATCTTTTTATAGTAGTCCGAGCGACCAATTCAACTTCAGCGGAATCTTGGGATCATCCTCTAGGACCCCTGAAAAAAGTTTATGTGAAGTTAATAGACAAAGCTGCTACAGAAACTTCTACAACTGGGACCAAGGTTGATATTGAAAGATTTCGACTTTTCCGAAAGGGAGAACAGCAATATAACTGGTGTCTACAAGAAAATGACAAACAACTATAAGATCATGACGGGCCTCTGCCGAAAGATTGACTTCAAAATGTTGGAGAACGTCAAGAAAATGAAAAAAACAGAAGTTTTGGGATAATTCTTGACCCACATTGAGTACTAAATGTGCGTCATCGATAGCAAAATTTTAACAACGGGCACTAAGTTTAAGAGCAAGATACAGAATTTAAATGAGAAGGAAAACTTGCGGGCTGAGCGACAGAGCATAAAGATGAATGAGAAGTGTAATTATTGTAAATCAAATGAAACCTTTACCTTACGATGGTCAAACTGCTTGACCAATTTATAAGGACCAGTGTGGGACTGTCGTAAATGGTTGATTCTCTGAGAGAAAGGCGACGACATTAATCATCAACTAGTCAGCTTCAGAGATAGTCATCTACAACACATGCATAGAATTCAGCTTTGAAATAAGACACAAAAAGAACGGTGAGCCCTTGAAAGAGGTCGCAGCTGATATAGGACGCTTGGAAATCCTCCACAGATCAGGAATTTCGAAAACCATGATGTCGTATAACAGTAGTGAATGGATCGGCTGGATGTTGATTGACGATCTGAATTCAGTGACAAACCTTAATCTACTTACTTGCTTACACATATATCTTTTCTATCATTTGATACAAGGAAGCTTGAGTTGACTTTATTGCTTCGTCTTCTACTTTTCTCTCCGTAGTGTTCTATTCTGAACCTGTTTAATTCCTTCCCATTCTATCCCCTTGCTCCTTTCTTCCGCCATTATTCTTGCTACGCCTTTCTGCATGCCTTTTTAAAGACAGGGAAAGGGTTATATAAATAAAACTGTTTGCAAAAAATGTCAAAGTGATTCTAGAACAAGCTATGTTAGTTTAATAAAAACATTATTGAAAGATTCCGTTGGATATTGCATGGTTGATGAATACATCGCCATCCAATGGAACCCTAATGCATCTGTAATATCGTTGAACACACGAACTCGCAACAATACTTTCTCTCAAACATCCTCTTTAAATCAAAAGAATATTATAGTTGTTTGTGATTTAATCAGGTGCAAGTCATAATTGCAAAATCAGCGGTACGGAAATACGTCTATATCAATCAAGTAGCTGAAGTATTCTAAGCAACATTACATAAGATCACTGCATAAACGTGTCAAAACTTATCCAAGGTCATTAGCGTGACCTATAAGACTTAAGCTATTTAACTATAGCCAGATCACTAGAACATTTGAAATATCCCTCGTATATTCGAATTCATTTATTATGCTCAATAAAAATAGAGTTTTTCGAAATCTCCATTGCTTTGCGCTAAGGAAAATATGCAAGCTGCGATCTTTTTGATTGTTGTTACTATCGTCGGCATGAGAAATGGCGTTATCAGTTTTAGTTTATGCCATATTTCACCGATTTATTCCTCGCCACTCCTGCTTCATCGTTACTGCTCTAACGGAAACAGAGTGCGACTTATCATCGATTATTATACACATACATACATGTATTTGTATCTGAATGTTTTGGAGGGTTATATAAATGATGAATTGGGTACACCAAAGTAAAGCGCATAATTTGTCTTTGCCCGTTAAATGGCCTATCGAGGTGAGAAGCCAAAACAGACCAAAATATAAAAAACGAGGCGTCAGTTTTAACACACAAGAAGGACGGAAAAGAAACGAAACCAAACGAAACGAAAACACTCTACTTCGTTACGCGAATTGCACCCGAGCGTCCGTTTGTATTTAAAATTAACTCACACGAGCAGCACGCCGCTCTCTAAAATTGCTTTCGTGAAATTAAATTTAATCGTACGTACGAAACAAGCGTAAAGAATAGCATTAAAGATGGACGAGGGTATAATGCAGGGAAAAACAGAGAGCATTATTGCGAGGGCACGGAGAGACAAGTGCTATTAGTATGTCAAAAAGAATACAATATGATACAAACATGAAATTGGAATGCTTTCAATATTTCTTCAAGCTCGAGAACGTATCGTCGCTGTAAGTTGACCTCCAAAAAAGGGTACGAACCGTAGAAATAGACGTAAGGTGGGGAGAGGGGAGATAAGTCGAACTTATCTGATGTTAAAGTGCAAATTTGTTCGGAATCGGAAAATCCTGACAAGCGAAGGTATTTCCGATGTCTTTCATTTCATCATCAAGCTGGAAATTGCTCTAGGAAATCAATTTATTTTGCATCGTCACCATGATCGATTCAAATTACCAACGATAAATGACATCTTCCCTCTGATGTCAAAAGGTATGAGAAATTTTACTTTCTATCTGAAATGAGATCGCCTTTCTATTTCTCACGAGCCCAGTCATCTTACAACCGTTAACAAATCCGCAATGATAAATGTGTTCACCCCTCGGTCTGTAGATTAAAACCGTGCGACTTAGTAACTCCGGCGGTTACGCCGAGGGCATGTGGGGTGGCCTGGAGGGCAAAGGAAGCGACGTGAAACCGGTAACACGACGAAGGAGTAGCGCCGCTAAAGGTTGAGAGCAACGAAAAGGAAAGTTTGGTTGGAAAGCGTGGTTTTATGTGGCAATTGTCATAGCGAATCTCTTTTTTATTCTCTAAATTCAATTAGTGAAGATGGCTTATGGAAGTGGGGGAGACATTGACGACACAGCCAATCTTCATTTCGACAACAAATTCAAGAATTAAAAGTAATGGCACATGTCAATACTCTTGAAATTACTTTATTACCGTAGGTGTAAACACTTACATTTCCTGTATATAATCGCCACCTCTCTATCTAATCCCTCTGGCAAATTATTTATTAAAAGGCTTCGTATGTTATTACTAGAGTTTGATAAAAGGTAGTACCGGGCAAAGGCGTATGTCGGTGAACGCAGTGTCTACCGCGAATTTGTTAACCGACACCACATATTCTCCAATCTACTCAATCCAGTACGCTGCATTCATCGAGATGCTCCCTTGCCCGGTACCACCTTTTTAATAAACTCTAGTCATCCCTTCATATTTCACACATTATTGATGTCCAGCAATGACCACCCTATAGCTCAGATAATCTTCTCGCAACAGTTCTTCAATTTTGGCGAGAAACTCCAGTTACTTGATCCCGTATCGCCTGAATGCGGTAGATATTCTAGTACTTCTCCTCGTCACCACCATGTGGTAGCATCCACAGTATGACCGCATTGTTATGAAGTACGGTGGTATTCTTCACCAACAGGTATTGCCGCTTTCCCTTAAATGTTGGATTCAGTTGAAGTTGCAGGAAATCGAAGCAGGAGACGTCAACAACAGTATGTCTATGAGGCAGAGCATAGCGCAGTGTACATCAATGTTATAAGGTGCTCCGGGGTTTCTGGGTCCATGGGGCAACTGGGCCAGGGGTTATTCGTATCTATATTTGTAGCAATTATAATGTTATTTGGTTGGCATACCTCCGTATTCTTTTTTTCTCTATAACAATCGACATTACTTTATTTGGTGCCATTTTGTAGTTTGAGAGGTTCAATAATTTTTAAGATAAAATTTTCTTAAGCAACGTCTTGTTTTGGAATGTTTAACAAGTTTCCACCATTTCTTGGTAAGTACCAGTTTCTTTATTACTAGTTATCGATAAACATAAGGAATAATTTTATCCATAAATATGGAAATTACCACTCCTAGGCTTATTGTTGTATGTCTGGTAGAGGTGATCCAGTTACCCCGAACAATTTTCAAAAAAAAAGGGATAATTGAGGCATCCCTCTAAACCCAGTTACCCCAAGAAGGGTCCAGTTACCTAAGTAATATAAAAGAAGATGAAGGCTACATGGTTCTTTTTGCAAAAGACATACTCAGACAATGAAATTAGAAAAAATCGATGAAGAATCCAACAATATAGAGCCTGGCATCGTACGGAAACTTCCACAACCGGTAGTAGTTCCGTTCGATTTAATATGATTGGTTTTGCAGCTGACCTGAATGATCCACAAAGTTTTCCTTAATGTATAAGGACTCAAACAGTAATTATTTAAACTTCTTTTAAGGACATAATTACTTAATTTGTAATTTCTTTAAATTTCCATTTCTTCAAAATTTTTGAATTTCATGCTAAGAAATGATTGCAATTTCTTTAATTTTTTTGTAATTTCTTGGTAAGAAACAGGTTTCTTTAAATAAGTGTTTAAATATATTAGTTTTTCTTATTATTTTGATTTGTTTCTTTGCTTTTTTTCTTTTGAAACGCCCTTCTTAGGGTCTCGATACAACGTCCGGAATGGGTAATTGAATCAAACAATTGGTCGTACCAACATTGTTTCTAAATCAATTAAAAGTACAACAATAAGTCTGCTTACCCAGACATTTGCTGCAGTGCTCTTATAGAATATAACCTGGGGTGGTCCAGTCACCCCAAATTCAGGGGGCAACTGGGCCAGTAGGACAAAAGAATATATACATACATATATATAAATATATGTAAATATATGTAATATGTTTATTACTAGATTATCATGCAATATTTTGCTGTTAAAAATTGCTTATTACTTGTCCTAAATTACAGTTGTATCTAGATAACTGGAGGTCATATTGTAAAATCATGACCCAGTTACCCCGGAGCACCTTATACTTTAATGGACATCACTTAGACTTCACGGAGATTGTAATTAGTTTCATAAACCGCAGCACACATCACAACTAGCTACCAAATTCCATTACTTTAACTTGCTTTAAGAAGTGGAGTACATCGGCCAACATAATAAATTTTGCATCAAATTCTCGTCGAAATTTTACCACGTTACTCACGTCGGAACGGAACGTTTTCGGTAGAAATTCCAAAGAAATAAAAATTGCTTTCGTCCGGTGTTAAAACACTTTGAAAGTGACTAATGACTGCAGGTCGGCGGCGCAAAAAGGACGCCGAAATTAATTTATTGGAGCGGCGAGTAGACTTTTAACTTTGTTCTGCGAGCGTACATTTTCCGGCCGACGCGGCGAAGCAGTTTCCTTCTTTTTGTGCGGATTCTTTTCTTTGGCCTCCATTATTCTTGGGAACGTCGTGAGAACGAACGCCCAGACGTACATATGGCGTCCGTAGACGAAGCTTCGCGCCGCTCCATTACTAGGTAATGAAGAGACGAAGAAATAGTTACCGAGAATGAATACAACATCGCGATACGTAAATTCGAGTTAGTTCTAGCGAACGCCGCCAAAAACAGAAGGAAACTAAAGGAACGCCGTCAAGTACAAAGCGAATATATCTGGATCGTTCTTAAGCGAGGAACACAATGGAATGTTATCGCGTCGTACGGCATCCAGGCGAGCAAGACCGAAATGGTGGTTGGGAAAGGAGGTTCACGAATAATGTTTTGACGTAAATATCTGTAAATGGCTTTGTAAACTGTGAATAGATTCGAAAGCGATGATTCGAAGGAAAACAACAAGGCGAGGTTTCATATAGCTTAAGGGAACTGTCAAAATTTGTACGTATCAAGAGGACTTCTAGCTGAAAGTTTCGAGATAGAATCGAATGTGCATAAATTAGAAATATTGTTCCCTAAATAAATATCACACCATCGCAGTGATAAAAAATCTCCATCGTTTCAAATAACTATTCCATTGCCACTGCTTCAACGAAGACCTGACATCAGAACAATCAGATAACAACAGACCATATCCATATTTATTCCAAGCTTTTCTCAAAAAGTTTCATGAGTTTTGTATTACTGTGTGTTTATCTCCATTATAAGGGCGTATTGGGATTTTCTAATTATGCATACTTATAGAAATATTGTACTACAGCTCATCAATTATAAATTAACGTTTCAAGCCTATTCGTTGCTCATAATAACGGATCATAACCAGATTGCGAATCACTCCTTCGGACGAGTGTTGATTAGGCCCGATTTTGTACAGGACGCTGACTGCCTCTCCGAATCACAAGGATAATCTACAACTGAAACCGACAGCAAGATTACTGGTTGCGTTTTCTGATCAACGCTCTTGTCGTCGAGAAGCGCTGCATCAGAAAGAGGGACCAGCGAATAATGTATGCCGCAAGCAACGAACTTAGGCATTTCGAGGCGAAAATGGGGCGAAAGGCTTTCTTCTCCGAAAGATCGCCAAAGCCTTGAAAAAGGTGAATTCCGGAAACACAATCTCTTCAGGGTCCTTTTAGCCAACGAAGAAAAGGCGGAGATGATGGCTAACCACCTTCACACGGTATCTAAAGCACAACAATATCCCCACCTAGGTGAAGAACTGGAAGTCTAATCAAGAAAAATTCTGAACAACCACCTCTCTCTCGCAGTATATATCCTTTTTTCAACAACAACAAGTTTCCGGGACTGGATGGAAGAATTACCAACACCGGCCTCCAAAGACTGCCACGATACATGTTAGTGAAGATCGTAGCTATTGTGAACGCCCTACTTACCATTGCTGTATTTCTGGTGGGTACGTCTGGAAAATATCTAGAACCAGGATGATCCACAAGCAGGAAAAAATGTTTTTCTACTGAATGAATGCTCAATTTAATACCAGGATTGCCAAAGATAGTAGAATGCGTAGCACTAGATCATCTCAAAGGTGAACTGCTGAAATAACTGGAACGGTAATTTTTGGATCTGGTGAAAACTTTCTACTCCGCCTAGCACGGCAAACTACTTCGGATATCATAAATTTCAACGTCATCAGAGTCATTCAATCATGCCTGGGAAGACGGTTTTTTTCCGTCACCATGATCTACCACCAAGCCGATGATAATCGCCGGTATATTTCCGATATGCCTAAGGCCAAATAAGACTGAAGGATGTGGAAGGAAATAAGCTGTTGCAAACGCTTCAGTTCGCGATTGACTAGCTCCAGGAATTGTTCACGAGATGGACGCTAAACATTAATGCAGACAATGTCATTAAATTTACTCAGAAAATGATGATCACACCTGAATATAAAATTTTCATCAGCCAAGCTCACCTCGCCTTGCGTTAGCAAGGTACGTATTGTTACCTCCTAACTTCCGGCTAGTGTTGAGAACACGTCCCGTGGGTGTTGGAATTCATTGTCCCGCCGTTGTTGTGTATCGGGAACAGTCAATTTCACGGATATTTGAAGATTACCTCCATCCAAGACTGTCCAACTTGGCAGGTCCGGTCCTGAGAGGGTTGGAAACTGACAATCCGGTAGTTTGCTACTTTGCGGTTAAATTCAGGCAAACCACCTTCTCGGACCATAGTGAGGAGGATGAAAAGGCATTAAGAAACTAATTACCGACTGAGCAAGTTTGTTGTTTTATGGTCCCTCCCAAGCCATGGTGAGTTCATCATTCGCTGGATCCACTCACCTTGTACACTGAAAGCTCCACTCACGAACACCTCTTATAATCGGACATCTCTCGTAACCAGACAAATTTTCTATACGCAAGTGCTTTGTTGCGTTTATAGTACAAATTAGTATCCGATAAGCGGACGCTCTAACGGACGGACGCGGACATTATATTTCTATATATTTGATGCAATCTCTCATAAGCGGACACGAAACACTTTCTAAGTATATAATATTTAGAAAGGAATCGTAATAAATTCGGTGTTTATCTCTGTACATAGTCCTATGCTCAGTATGTGTAACGAATCGCAATGAATTCCCTCATGTACACACTCTTATGCGTAGTGTGTGCCATAAATTGCAGCGCGGTGATCCCTCCGTTTAATAAGAATAATAATAATAATAATAATAATATAATTTATTTGTAAAACGTTTAACATTTATAGAACAAAGGTAATGTACATACATATATTTACAAAAAATAATAATAATAAAGAAGACACTGTTAACAGCAACTGAAAAAGATATCTTCATAAAGGTACTTGGCAAAACGACACATTGTGAAGAGTGGTGATCCATGAAGTAGGTTTCTTCTATCAATAAGGAATTCGAAATGTGGAAGAGGAGCGAGAGGATAACCGGAGAGTAATAACATGAAGTGACGAAAGGAGACAGGGCCAGTCAATCAGTCCATTGGTAAACTTCCATATAAATTACAAGCTATTAAACTCAGTGTACGTGTTGCCTATTTTGCTCTTCCTGTTTTTACTCATTTTGAATCAGTCACAACTTGTATCTTATAACAATATGTATATATTAGAAAAGCATCGCGAAAAATATACTGTCGTTGAACGAAAACATTGAAATAATCAACACGGATAGAGAAAAGATAATGAACTAGTGGAAAGGTACGGAAGATATTTTATTTAGGAAAAATAAACAATTTTCCACATTTCTAAATATTTTTGCAAAGGTTCAATATCGAGAAAACACAGACTGCAGAAATTTCAAGAAATAAATATACATATATATATATATATATATATATATATCGCAAATGGTAGTCTGATATAAATTATTCACCAGAAGAAAAGTTTTTTAAACCTGAAGGTTTCCGCATAGACAAAATGTGGTTTCATTGGTCAAAAGCTATAATTACCATTGTGGGCCGATATTAAAAGGCCAAACCAGGAGAAATAGCTCAGCAAATGGGATACTTTTCTGCGTCAGATGGATGGCTACATAATGGCTTTACAAGACATAACATTACTTTCCAACGTATAGCTGGCGAAGCTTCGGATGTAATTCAGGTAGACCAAGTAGACCAGTTCAAGATAAAGCTTCCATAAATATTGCTTGGGTATCCCCCAGAGGATATTTATAATGCGAATGAAAGTGAGTTATTCTTCCGTGCTTGACCTGACAAAACTTTCGCCTTGAAATCTGACAAACGTATCGGTGGTCGAAGCTGTCGAAGGAAAGACTCATTATATTGTTTTGTGTAAACATCGCAGAGGAAAAAGAGATGTTAGTTATTGGTAAAGCGGCTCGTCCTCGTGCATTCAAAAATCTTTTAATTAAAGACCTACCAGTAAATTAGAAATACCCACAGAAAGGCATGGATGACGTGAGATATCATGTCTGAACGGTTACAGAAATTTTATAAGAAAATGAAACCACAGAAAAGAAAAATCCTTTTATTCTTTATAATGCAGCTTCTCATTCAAGAGATTTGAATTTAACGAATGTTAATATATTTTTTTACTTGCAAACACAACTACAGTATGTCAACCCTTGGATCAGGGCATAATCCAAAATTGCAAGGTTCATTACAGAGGCTTTATATTGAAGCATATATTAAAAAATGGATGCACCCAATCCAACATCACAGCTGGCAACTGCACTCGAGGCTTGAAGCAACGACTATTCAAAACTACTTTCGTAAAGCAGCGTTCGTAAGAGGTAACTGCATCCTTCCAGTGTTTTATGCCGAGAATGAACTATCATTGTTAACGTTAAATCTACGAAACGGGTGTGTAGAATTAAGTGATACAAATTTGGAAGAATTTTTATATATCGATGAAGCAGAACCCACTGAATATCACGACATAGAGATTCAATTAGAAAATGAAAATGACATTGTTGAAGTAAACGACTTAGAGGACGAAGTCAATGACCAACTCCTGATTCGATAAAATCTTATGATGAGGCACTAAAGCAAAATTACCCGTTTGAAACGCTTTGCAATATATTACTTTATAGCATTTCAACATTTGAAGAGATTAGAAAATCATTTTGAAAATCATCGGTTGAGCTGAAAGCAAGCTAAATTTTAACAGACGAAAATTTATAAAATGTAACATTTTTTAAAAATTTTAATATATACACATATTGTTATTTATATCTACCTATACATATGAATTTGTAATAAAACCTACGTAATCAAATTAGAATAAAGCTATTTATTATAAGTTTACTGAAATACTATTTTTTAATCGTTACCTTAAAAATTGAAATAAAGAATTCTTTTCGAGCTATTCCATGAGCGGACATCTCCTACAGCCAGACGAAAAACTGGAACCATGAGTATCCGCTTATGACAGCTTTCACTGTAGTTCCTAACATTTAACTTTTGTTCAAACTTCAACTTCAGAATTTATTTGACAATTTATAGGCGAAACTCGTTAAGAAAGAGCTCGGACAGTATCAATTTAACACTCATTACGAAAGATTGACATCCGAAATTCCAATATCCTCAAGCGTAAATCATCAACGCGTGTCGTTGTCACGTTCTACCCCATCCCATTCCATTTGTAATAACGAAGCGAAAAAGCGTCCCTTTAAACCTCGGTCGAAATCGAAATTGGCTTCGATTTCCATTTGTCGCCACTTAACGGTAAAACGCAAACAATTCTCGACCGACCTCTACCCCGTTCCATCTCGAAAAACCGAATTACAGTTTCGAATTTAATTTAAAAATTGATCACCGTAGGCGTCGTTTTTTTTTTTCTGCGATTCCGCTTCTCCGAAAAGATAGAAGAAATATTGATAGCTTCGTCGGATGCCCTACAAAGAAATTCGCTTTTTTCGATAGGAAGAGCGAGATGCTGGTTCCAATATGAGTAATGGCATAGAGATATGCGTACGAAAACCGGGTAGACGGGCCGAAAATTATATGAGAAATAACTGTGGAGGAGACGTACGTATACAAGAAAGGAAGGAAGGAATTCGGGTCCGAGGCGCGGGCGTATACAGCGCCGTTGTAAGCAGGAAACGGGAAAGACAGCAAAATATTTCGACGATATTAAAAAGAAATTCGAATAGATAGACTTCGCTGATTTTTGTGGAATTTGAAGATGAAATTTTATTATCTCGGCGAGGGAAGAAAAATACAATTCCCCATTATTTCGACTTGGTATAAACAATTTCTTCGTTTCTTTCTACCTTGAATACAATTTCTATACATCAACAACGTGTCCGACAATCCAAGATTCTCAACTTCTTCTTCCCCGCCCATCCGAAAACGAACAATTACTCGACCGAGAAGCGAGAGGTGTTCCAGACGCCCGCCGGGCGAAGGCGTTATTATGTGCATGACAAATGTAGGCGAAGTTCGAGGTGGCAGCCGCCGAGAGTGATGAAGGTGGTTGAGGCGACCGACCGCGACGTTCCGAAGAAACAAATTGCGCGGAGACAACGCTCCGATGACCGACGGAAAATGGACGGTGTCCAATATGTGTCGACCGATAATAACGTCACATATTGTATTTGCGCGAACCATTACTGGCCGTCGATGGATATCGCTTCAGTTAGTTATGGGGCGAAACCTCCGAGTCGAAATACTTTGTCTTTCTTTTGTTTCGCACAAAGAGATGATAAATTTTTCACGAGATTCACTCGTTTCGCAAACGATTTGAACAAGAATTATTGCATTTCAGTACATATAGGAAATCTCTGATGGTTCCATGTTTTACCGCATACTCCAATTATGTTATAAGACGATAGACCAAAGAGCATGGAAACGCTGGGAGAAGTTACTAAAAATCTAATGAGCGTCGAAATGTTAGAACTGGCTTCAAAAACTTTTCGTTAAATTGTAATAATGGAAGAAAAAGTCGGAAACCGATACGGAAGTTTGACGTTACAGGTCGAATAACCCACCTCGTTGGTGATAAAGATGGAGATCCAGGCCGTGTTAGCCCAATGGAAACGGCGTAGGTTCAAGTTCGAGAATTTAGTAACAAGAAGCTACTCTCCAATTATAGAACTAGATCACATCTAAGTCTCTGAAGAGACACGCTCCAGCTTCTTTAGTAGATGAAACAAACTTATCTGAACCGTCTACGTTTTGGATCTTTATTCTTTCATGAAACGACCAGCAAAATTACTTGAAAACTCTATTTAAAAATAACATAAAAGAAATGAATTGAGGCAAGAGAATGACGTTTAATAGCACTTTACTTGTCACTAGAGGTGTATCGGTTAAGTTAAATTCAATTAAACCTGCTTTTGACCTAAGATTTACACACCCTCGGTAACCGTTAGAATTCCAGCAGCGTACAGCCACCTTACAGCTTTAGCGGGACGTAATTAAAACCAGAATATATGCAATTATGCAAGTAACAACTAACTGTGATCCCCTCTTAAACTACTAAAACAATTAAATGTTTCGTTCAACAAATATAATACTAAATAGCAAACGTAAAGAAAACCATTTTTACTCGAAAACCAATCTGATCCTGGCCCCTTAAAATACTAAAAGAATTGAATATTTCAAAAGTAAGAAAACCCCTTTTTACTCGAACACAAATCTCTGATTTATATGTTTAGCACAACAGGATCTACAGGCCCAAGGCTTGATCGGTCACTGCCCTCCATTTTATCCTGTCTTCAGCCTTTTCTTCCCAGTCTCCAATGCCCATTTCTTTCAGGTCCTCTTGCACCGCATCCAGCCATCTTGACCTTGGTCACCCTCTTCTTTTCTTTTCACTCACCTCTCTCCGCAGCACTATCTTCAGTGTTCTCCTTTCAGGGAGCCTCATTACATGACCCAACCATCGGATACGTTGAGACTTCACCATATATGTGTATATTGGGTTGCACATACGTATACCTCACTGTTGGATCTTCTCTCCCACTTCTCGCCCTTCTTCTTACCACCGTAGATCCGTCTTAGGATTTTTCTTTCCCACACTTCCAAACGATCCTTGTCCTTTTCTTTCAAAACCCACACATCACACCCATACAAAACAACCGCTCTTATTACTGTCTGATATATACGCTCTTTAGCGCTTCGCGACACATATTTCGACTTTAATGTTCTTAACAATCCGCCTGCACACCTACTTCCCTTTGTAAGTCTTTCACTTATTTCGTCACTTTCGTCTACATTATTTGTAACAGTAACACCAAGATAACTAAAACTCTGGACAGGATTAAACATGTAGCTTGTTCCGTCTGCGGTACTCTTTATTTCAAGCCCTCTTTATACTTTGTTTTACCCTCATTCATAGCCAGCCCCACTCTTCTTGCCGCCGCTTCTATATGTTTTATTATTTCTTACAGTTCTTTCTTGGTCCTTGCAATTAGTACTATATCATCAGCATATGCCATACGCCGATGCCTGTGATCATAAATTGTACCTTGGGTATGTATTCTTGCTTCTCTCAATACCTTTCCTAAAACTAGGTTAAACAGAGTAGTCGAAAGAGGATCTCCCTGTCTTAGTCTCGGTCAACACCGAATTTCCCCGTTTTGTGTCCATTAACCATAACCCTACATTCTGTATTCCTCAGTGTCATCTATATTAGTGATACCAATTTTCTCGGTATTTTAAATTCAGCCATTATCTCGTATAGTTTGTTCCTGTTTATCCTATCGTATGCCTATTTAAAATCTATAAAGAGGATGTGTAGGGCCATATTATGTTCATAGCTATTGGCCATTGTTTGTTTGGTAGTAAATATCTGATCAGTTACTGATCTACCTCCTCTAAAACCGCATTGGTACTCATCTACTATTTTTCCTGAATATGGGATAACCTATTCTTTATACAACAAGCCATTATTTTGTATATAACATCTAGCAGTGCAATACCTCTGTAGTTTTTACATAATGTTATGTCACCCTTTTTATGTATCGGCAATAATACCGCTTCTCGCCATTTCGTCGGCATCATTTTATATTTCCATACCTCTTTAATGACCTCGTGTAAAACCATATGCAGCATTTCTCCTACTTGATTAATGAGCTCCGCTATCATTCCATTCTGTCCTGGACTTTTCTTGTTCTTTTGTTGCTTAATTATGAATATCACTTTATCTAGATTTGGTGCTATCTCTTGGTTTTCATCATACTCCGTTACCAGTTCTTCTAAAATTTCGATCTGTGTATTTTCCATTCCGTCTTCGTTCAGAATGCCCTCAAAATACCTCATCCATATAAGTAACCTTTCTTCTTTGTTACTTGCTAGTTCTCCTTTTACATTTCTGCAATATAGCTGTTCCTTATATCCCCTCTTTTCTTTTCTTACTCCTTTATAAAATTTTCTTATATTCTTATTTGCACAACTGTTTTCAATCATAGCAAGCTCATTCTCAAGATAACGTCGCTTTTTGTCTACATATCCTTTTTGCTTCTCTTCTCATTTGTTGATACAAATTTCTATTAATTGCGGCATTGCTTCTCAGTTTCTTGCAGTAAACCGTTTGCAGCATCTAGTATCATATTTGCCAGCTCATCGCACTACCTTTCCAAACTTCTGTTATAATTTTTCCGCTCTTCCAATTTCCTCTGTAGTTTGTCCCTATATAATTGCATACTTTCGTTATTCCCGATCTTTTGCTTGTCATATATATTCCTTTCCTTTCTTTTATCTTTCTTAGTAATTGATTTACTTTCTTTTAAGAGTATTCCTACCCGAAAGTGGTCACTGTCACAGTCAGCAACTCTATAGCTCCTCACGTTTTGCACGCTAGTGCTATGCTTTGCCTCTATCAATACGTGATCTATTTGGTTTACTGTGTTTCCACTCGGAGACACCCATGTTCCCAGGTGAATATCTTTGTGCTGGAAACATGTGCTCATTATTCTCATGCTTCTTACCGTTGCAAACTCTATTAGTGTTTGACCGTTCTCATTACTTTCTTCGTGTCTGCTATATTTCCCTAAGACTGGTTTATATTTTTCCTCCCGTCCAATTTTAGCATTAAAATCTTCTATTAAAATTTTTGAATCATACTTTGGTAGTGCATCATACAATTTTTGGAGTTCTTCGTAATACTTACTTTTAATCTCCTCATCCTTATCTTCCGATGGTGTATGTACATTTACAATAGTAATTTTTCTATATTTCCCCTTTATTCTTATAGTGCAGAGCCCATCCAAGATTGGTTTGAAATCCACAACAGCTGATTTCAAATTCTTACTAACCATAGATCCCACCCCATATATTCTTTTGCTAGTATCACTATTAAAAAAACATATTTATCTAACTCCATTATGTAAACATGTTTTTGCTTTGTTTCTTGTAATGCAACAATGTCTATACTATATTTTTTTAATTCTAACATTAAATTCTTCAATATACCCTCTGTAAACGTGCCCCTCACATTCCAGGTGCCTAATTTTATTTTACTTTTTTACATTTTACTATTTTCTTAGATTTGTTTCTGTTTTTGTTTCATATCCATTGTCGTTGCCGTTGTCATCTCTTTCGCTCCATCCTTCTCTAATATTATTAGTTTTTTTTTTTTTTAACTTATCGTTTCTTACTACTACCTTCTCTCTTTCATTCCACATATAACCGACGCCATTCATCAGAATTTTTCTGTATCCTATTTTGACTTCGATTCCTCTTTGTTTTTCCATCTTTGCCATCTTTAAGATCTCTGACTGCACTGTTCTTCCCTCTTGTGTTAAATCATTTTCAATATAAACATTTCTACCTCTTAACTTGCTCTTATTTTGCATTACTTTTTGTTTCGCCTCCCACGATTCCATTTTTACCAGTAGCGTCTTCCAATCGTCCTTCGTCCTTAAAGCAACAACATTTTTTATCGCAACATCGATCTGTAATGAATTTCTTATAAAGCTTTCTATAGTTTCTTTACTATCTACGTTTTTTAATTCAGTGCCTTTAATTACTATATTATCTCTCCTTTTCTCCTTTTCTTGCTTTTCAGTACTTTGATCTAACCTCACTATTCTGTCCATCAACTGCAGTTTTTCTGCTTCCCATTTTTCTTCTTTGCACTTCATCTCTTGTTTTAATTCTCTTATTTTCTTTGTGGTATTTCTGAGCTCTTGTAACATTTCTTGCATTGTTTCATTTCTTTTTCAATTCTTCCATTTCTCCTGTGCTGCTTGTTTCTTGCTTAAACTCTTCCCTTATTGATGTTTCTTTTAATTCTCCCTCTTTTTGTTTATCCGCCAGCTGTCGTTGCTTTTGTTGCTCTGGAGACCTAATTACTTTGCGACTTCTCTTAAAATTATCTGCTTCCCCACTACTGTTTAAAGCTCTGTGTCTTTTTTACCACTACTCATTTCCTTATGACAATACCCTCAGCCTCAGCCGCAGTACGCCGCTCTCGAAAACCACGACCTACATGCAACAGCTAGATAACCACTTTCAATGCTTTTCCCCGATTTACTAACTCTAAATTAACTAAGAGGTTCTAGGGAATTTTCCCCAAAACTCAGCGAGAATAATAATAAATAAAATACAAGAAAGGTGGAACTTAACGTGTTGTATTTTTGGTTGTCAACCTTCGTACGGCGTGGTAATCGGCATCGGGACGGAAGCTGTCCAATATGGCGGGCTTTCTCGCACTTGATGTAAAAATGTCGAGAATCCCGCTAGTGGAAGAAAACCCCTGTCCATGACCTCCAGCATGTTACCACAGACTGACGAGGTCACTGTTCTGGGATTATTAGTCAACAAAAACCTTAAATGGGAAAGTCATGTCAATTGTTTATGCAAAAAGTTGGGTAAAATTTGTTTTGCAATAACATCTTTGAGAAAATCTTGTAATCTTGACACTGTGAAAACATTTTATAATTCCAATTTTATGTCTACTCTGCGCTATGGAATAATACATTGGGGATATTCATCACAATCACTCCGTGTATTTGTAATGCAAAAGCGGGCATTACGCATAATGTTTAATCTGCGACCAACAGAATCTTGTAAGCACGCATTTAAAAAAAAAGTTTTTAACGCTTTACGACATTTATATCTTAGAGGTCGTATGCTTCGTACAGTAGCAGTACAGAAGTTTCAATAATAATAATATTTATCATAACTGTAATAGTAGACTGGCAAACTATCTTCTACCATCGAAGCATACAACTTCTATGTATTAGAGTAGTCTTCACTACAGAGGCTACTCTTTGTATAATAAGTTACCAATAACTATTCGATCTATAATGTCATTTTATTCGTTTAAAAGATGTGTAAAAGAGTATTTATTAGAACGTAATTGCTATAGTTCGGACGACTACTTATTATAGAGCCATTTCTTGTTTCTTCGTGTTCGTTTAAATGCATTTGTTGTGCTGGGCAAGTGTTAAAATAAATGTATTTATTATTATTATTATTATTATTACCAGACTACGATATACTACAAGGCACTACAGGGCACTACAAGAGACTACGAGACTACGATACTACCAGGCTACTAAGAGACCACGAGAGACTACGGAAGACTATGACACTAGGAGGCCACGAGAACTTCTGAGAGACTACGAGAAACTACGAGAGACTACAAGAGACTACGAAACTACGAGGATATGAGGGACTACGAGGACCTACGAGAATCCAGGAAGGACTTCGAGAGACTACGAGACTACGAGGGAATACGAGAAACTACGACACCACGAGAATACGAGCACCTAGGAGGAATTACTAGGGACTACTAAGGAATGCGAGGGACTACGAGAGACTACGAGAGACTACGAGGGACTACGAGAGACTACCGGAAACTACGAGACTACGAGTCTAGGGGCGACTACGATGGACTACATGGGACTACGAAAGTCTTCGATAAACGACGGGAGAGGAAGGCTACGAGCGACTACGACGGACTACCAGATGCTACAAGAAGCTACGAGGGGCTAAAAGAGGCTACGATAGACTACAAGACTTTCGAAAATTCGAGCGACTACGAGTGACTAAGGGAGGCTACAAGAGGCTACGAGGCATTACGAGACTACAGGAGACTACGAGCGACTACGAGAGTCTTCAAGAGTCTTCGAGAAACTACGAGAGACAACGACGCGCGAACGATTACGAGAGGCTACGGGGGCAACGAGACTACGAGAGGATACGAGAGACCACGAGAGGCCATAACAGGCTACGATCGACTACGAGTATCTACGAGCGACTACGAGCATCTACGAGCCACTACAAGCGACTACGAGCGTCTACGAGCGACAACGAGCGTCTAAGAGCGACAACGAGCGTCTAGGAGCGACTACGAGGACTACAGAGGCCAAGAAACACTACCGAGGGACTACGGGAGGCTACGAGACAACGAGAGAGCGGGAGACTACTAGCGACTACGAGACAGTACGAGAGCGTATGACGGAGTACGAAAGACTACGTGAATACGACACTACGAGACTACGAGGGAGTATGATGGAGTACGAAAGACTGCGAGAATACGGCACTACGAGACTACGAACCACTACGAATGACTACGAGAGTCTTAGAGATACTACGGCAGGCAACGATAGCCTACGGGAGGCTACGTGAGGCGACGGTAGACTGCTAGGAGCTACGAGAGACTACGGTAAGCTACGGGACTACGAAAGCCGACGGCAGCTCGAGGGATTACGAGAGACTACGAGAGACTACGAGAAACTACGACATGCTACGAGATGCTACGATTCTACGAAAGAATACGAGGGATTACGAAACTACGAGAAACTAGGAGATAACGAGTCTACGAAGAACTACCAGAGGCTACAAGAAACTCACCAGAGACTATGAGCGAGTACCAGAGACTACGAGAGACTACCAAGGTACGAAAGATTACGAGGGGCTACGTGAGGCTACGAGACTCCTTGGCTACGGGAAGCTAAGAGGTACTACGAAAGATTACAAAGCTACGATACTGCGACACTACCAGGCTACGAGTCTAGGAGCGACTACGAGGGGCTACGTGGGACTACGAAAGTCTTCGAGAAACGGAAGAGGAGCGGCTACGGGAGGCTACGAGAAGCGACGGGAGAATATGAGGAGCTACGAGAGACACCGAGAGGCTACGAGCGACTACGAGGGCTACCAGAGGCTACAAGACTTTCGAAAATACGAGCGACTACGAGAGACTACGAGATTAATAGGGACCACAGGATACTATGAGAGACCAAGGGAGGCTGCGAGAGGCTACGAGGCATTATGAGACTACAAGCGACTACGGGGGCCTACGAGAGTCTTCGAGAGACAACGAGGGACAACGAGAACGCGAACGATTACGAGAGGCTACCGAAGACTACGGGGGCGGAGGGGACTACGAGGGTCTACGGAAGGCTACGAGAGGCTACCAGACAACGAAAGAAGAGACTACAAGCGACTACGAGGGAGTAAGAGAGAATATGGCGGACTACGAAAGACTACTAGCATACGACACTACGAGACTACGAGCGACTATGAGAGTCTTCGAGAGACTGCGGCAGGCTACGAGAGACTACGGGAGGCTACGAGAGAAGAGACTACGATGGAATACGAGACCACTGGGCCACTACAAGCGACTACGGGGGACTATGAGAGTCTAAAAACGACTACGAGAGACTACGAGCAGCTACGAGACACTAGAAGAAACTTCAAGAATACGAGAGGCTACGCTACTATCGGAGCTCGAGCGATTACGAGAGACTACGAGGCTTTCGAAAATAGGAGAGGCTACGAGAGACTACGAGAGTACGTAAGGCTACAAGACTACGAAGCTACCAGAGGCCACTAGACTACGAGAAAATACGAGGGACTACAGGACCGCGGGACTACGAGTAACTATGAGGGACCACATCACACTACGAGCGATTACAGGTGCCTGCGAGGGGCTACTAGATGCTACGGGAGACTACGACCCCACGAGAGACTACGAGGGACTACGAGGTACTACCAGATACTACGGGAGACTACGAGAGGCTACAAGATTACGAGAGATTACGAGAGGCTACAAGATTACGAGAGACGACGAGAAACTACGAGGCTGCGAAAATACGAACGACTACAAGAGGCTGCGAGAGACTACAGGACTACGACACTACGAGGCTACGAGAAACTGCTATAGACTACGAGAGACTACTATGCTACGAAAGACTACTATGCTACGAAAGACTACTATGCTACGAAAGACTACGAGAGGCTACGAGACTACGAGAACATACGAAGGACTACGGGACCACGGGACTACGAGAGACTACGACAAACTACGAGACTACGACACTACGAGAATCTACAAGAAGCTACGGGTGACTACGACGGGCTACGAGAGACTATGAGAGGCTACGGGTGACTATGAGGCTACGAGAGACAATGAGAGCTCGAGCGATTGCGACAGGCCACGAAAGGCCACGATAGGCTACGAGCGAATACGAGGGACTATGGGGGACTACGAGAAACTACGAGATGACGAGACTACGAGACTACGAGAGACCACTATACTGCTAAACCACGGGCGACTACGAGGGAGTACGAAAGATTAGGAGACTACGACAATACGAGCGCATACGAGGGACTGCGGGTGTCTACGAGAAGCTGCGAGAGGCTACAAGAGACTACGAGACACTAGAAGAAGCTTCGAGACTACGAGACACTAGAAAAGGCTTCGAGACTACTAGAGACCACGAGACCACGAGCGACTACGAGCGACTCCTAGGGACTACGAGAATCTATGAGAGAATACGAGGAGGCTACGAGAGGCTACGAGAGACAACGACACTACGAGAGGATACGAGAGGCTACGAGGCTAGGAGAAAATACGAGAGACCACGAGACTACAACGGACTACCAGGGACTACGAAGGAGTACGAGGGAGTACGAACGACTATGAGACCATGAGCGGCTGCGAGAGCCATCGAGAGGCGACGGGGGATTACGAGAAACTACGGAACTACGAAAGACAACGGGAGCTCGAGAGATTACGAGAGACTACGAGAGGTTACGGGAAGCTATGAGATGCTACGAGAGGCTACGAGAGACTACGAAGCTACGATGGACTACGAAAGCTGCGAGACTACGACACTAGGAGAGTCTACAAGGAACTACGTGAGATTATG